>OX596270.1:4238304-4838304 GCA_951394255.1 Polyploca ridens | reverse complement strand
TTATTTCCCACTGCTGAGCAAGAACGTTAGAAAAAAAAACGAATTAAATTCAAATTTAGAATACATTTGAATATCGCACGGGTAATTTTTTTTTTATGTCAAACAATCGGCAAAATAAAACGTGGGCACCAGTCACGTTCGAAAGCCCACAATAAGGTACATAAAGTATGATTTACAATAATCGCGTGATGCTCATCGAATACGTTGAAGGACCATCTCCGCGTAAATACATAAACTTATCTATTATATGCTGTAATTGTACAGAACATCTTGTTTGAGATTTTTTTCGTATGATAACAAATATGCTGTTATTATCTACATATAATTTTGTATTTTAATTATTAAATAAAAATGAACGGACGCTCCGTTTTTCATTAACTGGTTGAATTGTGTTGATCAGAGTGGGAGGTCATCCAACCAGATGGACCGATGGCCTGGTTGGAACGTGTTTTTTTTTGTTTGTATTTTTATAAGTTATAAAAAAATAAGTAAATGATTGAAATTAAGTACCCATTTGAATTTTCCTGGTTAAAATCCTATTTATTAAAGTAAATTCAGTCAACCATTAAATATTATAGACAATGGTGCCGATTTTGTTGTAAATCGCACTAAACTAATTTTAGTCACATCTCATCTCTTTCTTACGAACATTATTGAAAAAGGATAGAACATATTATTTTAAGTTGTCATTTTAATCTTTGCCGTCTTATTTTGCGTGTATTTAGGCGTAACCGCGATAGATGGCGACTAAAGTTATATTGAAAACAAGCATTGGACTAATTTGACAGGACTACATTTCTTACATACTTTTCTTATGTTCTTTGTTAGAAAAAGACATAGTGAGATTAAAATTAGTTTAGTTGTGAACAACAGAATCAGGGCCATTATCCTCATTTAATTTATATTTCCTCATAACCTTACCAAAATTAGCTAATCATGAGTCAAAATTGGTATCCTGTCAATGTGCGTTATGTCAGCAAGACCACCAAATCACGTTATCCTGTAGGATTCAAATACATGTATTTATTTATGCTACATCGAGGTCAGGTGAGCGAGCACGCGACATCCATCGTGACTACTTTCAGCTGATGCTTACTTTCTGTGACGTAACAAATTCATATTTATTTAAAAATATTTAGTTTATGCAGCTCAACGAAGGTAGTTCTGCTGTGTCGCAATTTTATGGGAAATGCAATCTTAGGCAATACGAACGATGTTTTATCATTAACAAAAATAATTTTATTTGTCGCTAATTTTATGATTATTGTTGGATACCAACTGTAGGGCATCAACCAAAGCAACCGCAGGTACCCCTTTAGTACCCCGGTAACCCGGTGATGCTGATGAGCCCAGACTTGAGCCTTGTTTGTGACCCTACAGTTAGTATCCAACAATTATGATTTATGTACTCAAATGGAGACGTTTTAATAGTATGATAAATAAATAAATAAATAAATGAACGTTTATTTGTCTCCAACTTAAAAATAACATAATAAAACAAAAGTAAAAAATTAAATAATAAAAGCAGAGACAAAAAGGTGTAGTGCTCAGCCATGGCTGTGGATAGGCATATCGCACAACCGCTGATATTCTGCACTAGCCTGACATTAAATGATGAAGACAAAGCAAGTAAAAGATGTTTGCCAGGAATATAATAAGCCAAATGAATCTGTTATCTATCCTGAGGAGATAAAGATGTTACTAGCAGAGCAGCAAGACCTGATGGTAAGAGGGTGCCATCGAAACTCCCGCAACCCGCAACACAACGGTAGTATTTGGTGGCATATTTTCAACTTGAGGTTGAATAGAGAGTAATACAAACTACCCTATACACTGCATTTAAAGAACCGACATTTTCATATATTTTAAGGTGAATTGTCACCGAAACAAAAAAGTGTGTACTTCAATTTTATGAATTCAACATTTTAATTAAAGATGTCATTTAGTGCACGTTCAATTTCCGCGTCACGTCAATTTATTCATCGGCACCAGGCAGACCTATAATTGAAGTGTGAAATTGAAATAACTGAATAAACAGGCGAATCTATATCGGAGTTCAATTGGTAACTTTTTTCCTTTTAACTAAATTTAGGTCTAAAAATATATTTTATTTCAAGCAAATTGTGGTCTTAAAACAAAATACTTTGCTTTTTTACTAAGATCATGATGACTATTTCGATATTACTAGGAAATTGCATGTTAGAAAATGGCTAAACGTAATTATGACTAAACAAATGATTTTCAAAGAATATTGGAGAAAAACCCTGCATTCTATACGCATGATGCACGCACAGTGCGTAACATTACATTCAGACTAGATCATGCGGTTAAAATAACATTTATATCTATAATTCTAAAATATACTTCTATTACACTGACTAAAAATCAATTAAGCAATAAACACTCCTTAGAAACCAATAAAGAGACTTTAATAAACGCGATAAATTTTAACTTTAAAACTAGCACTAAATTAGCATTTCATGAAGGAGTTAAAGCAAAGCGAAATAAGAAGCGTTGGACCATTTATGGTAGCTAAGGTACCCAGTATGATCTTAGCTCATGTTTGATACAACCTTATTATGCCGATACTGGGTAGCGCCAAGGCTGCGCAAGCGCACGCGAAGTGCGCTGACGTCACGCGTAGTGCTTCTGAATTCGATTTCGAATGTTCGGTTTCCGAAAATGTTTGTTGTGTGACTGGTTTTTGGATGCAGAATTGTTTATGTAATCTTTGAGTAAGGACATATTGACAACCGACTGAATCATACATATAAAATGTGCTTGTACCAAAAAAATATATACAAAAACTTTAAAATACTACTGAAAACAATAATTCTGATATTTTATAGGAAGCACCAATTAAAATAGGTTACTCATGCGAAGGAATAAATGTGTGCAATGCACCAAAGTTGTTTTATAAAAATAAACTCAGTAGTAACTACATTATGTATACAGGGTGTTGTTTTGGTCGGCGACAAGCGACCCAGGTGCGGTAGTACAAAATATATATTCCCCAAAAATGGACTTAATTCCATTAAATACTGTAAATATGTTGAGAAATACCTTATTCAATTTGAATTAAAATTCCCGCAAAGTATGGTCACTAGGCACGTGCACAGTCTAGAGCTAGGCACAAGCCGCCATCGGCCCATCCCTTTACTCCCTCGCACTCCCGTTGAGTATTATGTCTACACTTTAGCTTATTACATGATTTTCAAAATTTTAATTTTTTTATTTTTATTATTAAAAAAAATAAAGTATTTTTTTTATATTTTTTTTAGCACCAGTATCATTTGTATTATCGACCCTGAGTCGCTCGTCGCTGACCAAAACAACGACCTGTATAGGTATACATTATATTTGAGAGCTTCATTGACGTCAAATCTTGTCTTTTATATCCACTATATACAAATAAAAGCAAAGGAAATCTTCTAAATCTTGTAAAAGATGAAAAAATATTTAATTGCAAAGACAGTCCAAAAAATAAATGGACTGTAAAATTGTAGAGATAGAATTTGTGCTCAAGCAGTAATATTAAGTAGTAATTGTGTCATGTAACATAAAACTTCTGCATAGATCAGAACAACTAACCACACAGATATTTTTCATATAGGTAAGCATTCGCATCCCATCTACGAGCCAACGGGTTAATCAGAAACCAAATCCAAAACCTTTATTGGTTAGTTAAAATGCATTTAATATCCCTGAGAGAGGATTCGTCATCACTTTCCCTTGAATATGATATGGCCAGTGACTATTAGTGTTGCAACAAGGAAAATGTTTGCTTGTCTTGTAATGTCTACATAACAGGGTTTTCGTTTAGAAAGTATTACGGATATTCCTTAATATGAATAAAAAGACTTTTGCAGATTAATCTATTACGGATCTTGAACGGATAGTGTCCGTTTATGTTATAATCAATATTGTAGAAGATCGTTTAGGTACTAAGAACAATGTTACCAGTGAAACTCATGAAAAGGCCACTGATAATAATAATGTAGTAAGAATGTAGTCAGCTATTAGGGCCTCTAGATACGAACGTCTATCAAAGCAAAAGTGTTGGTCTTCTACTGATGGAAGTTAATGCTTTCCAACGCGTACAATAACATCCGTTAGACCAGGGGTTCCCAAACTTATTTTAACTGTGACGCCCTTGGGAAGTTGCCATATTTTTGCGACGCCCTGGCCTTCTTGCCATACATTAACCTACTAGTTGTAGTTCTAGCCTAATAACAATTTGTCGATCTTTATCTCTTTATCTTTATCTTAACAATTTGTCAGAAAAACTCCAAATAGCATCTAAATTTTATATTAGAAAATAAAAAACAAAACATAAAAACAAAAATGAAATCAAACAAAAAAGATAAAAAGCAAGCACACCCTTTTTATCTCTAATGAGAAGGATGTGCTTGCTTTTCTGAGCATAGTTTCTCAAAATGAGGCTCAAGTTTCGAAATTGCCAGTTTCATCTCTGTCTCTAAATTTATTTTCGATCTATACTTATTTTTAATTAAATCCCTCAATGCTGCAGTGCTGATGGAACGATATTCTTGATAAACTGAGCTCCAAAATTCAAGTAGCTGGCACAGACAGCCAACCTATTTAGATCGCCTTACGACGCCACGACACTCATGGGATACTACGGCGACGCCCCAGGGCGTCGCGACGCATAGTTTGGGAACCCCTGCGTTAGACATTAATTTGGGATTACTGACCGGCCTGCTATACTTCCCTAAACTGTGCTACTGACCCAATAAGAAGACATTTCCCGATGTTACGAAGGAAACTTTAGTTGCAGACAATTGTGACCGGTTCATTTTCAAAATTATGGTATCATACTTTAATTATATTTTACTAGTAGGTATTAATATTTAAGCAGTTGTAACTTTTATACGCTTTGATTTAGCTTCATGTTCTGTATACTGGAATCTTTCGACCGATTTCTAAAATCCTTTTTCTTAACTGATTTTAATGAAATCCTGGCTAAATGATAGTGCCTGTCTACACAAGATTTAGTAACTTTTAGCTTTTTTTCGATTGCAAACGTTATAACTACGAAGTAACTAAAGCCTGTAATGTATGTTTCTTGGTTAGCGATATACTTTTAATGATTATAATCTATAAATATAGATATACACATATCTTCTGACGCTACGAGCGCTTGCAACGGGCCCTACGTTGCGCAAGCGACGATGTATGTACGCTTTTTGTTTGCCTTTACACTTGGTACTATCGTGTACTATCTACTGTTTGGTGGTTACATCACATCTACCGACAGAGCTTAGATACGTAATTATAGATACTTTATAGTCACCACTTCCTTCCACCGAGCTGGTTAATTAACTTTTATGAATTCAAATTTAACTCAATAATTAACAGTTTATTTATTTACTTAAAGAGCCGAGCGTCACAAAAAATAAGTTGATATATTTAGTATTGGTGGCCATGCAAGCAAAACGCATACAAAAACCGTCAAATTCGAAAATTTTATTTCGAAATTTCGCGAGAGGACGACCGGTGCGTTGTCTCAATTAAAACTATATTCGCAGTTGTGTTCATTGTAATTTTGACTTTAATTTACGTATATTTAGGGTTGTTTTTAGGTTGTGCGCGATGGCGGCGTCAAGCCAACTCAAAAGTGTGTCACTGAGTTGAACAGCACGTGCAAGGCCGATCTATCTATGAATGCGCGCGCAAAAGTGCGGATGTGCGACCCTAGCATGTCGCTATCTGTGGTTAAAATCGTATGTACTGTTACTTCAGTACAAAACCAAAGCTAGCACAATAGGTCTGTAGGCCCAAGATGGACCACCAAAATATATTGACTGGTGAAAATGGGTCAAATACAAATACGCACATATTATTATGCATGTTTTAGTTCTTTTTAGATTTAAGCGTTAACTGTTTAATTTTATGCTTAAGAGAGTGAGAATGAATTTAAAATACAAATGATATTAAAATATAACCTTAGATTATCCCTAGCTCTTATTAATTAAATCTTAAGTAATGTATAAATAATAATCTCAAGCAAAATCGCGTTTAACAATAAGTATAGTTCGCAGAAAGGCAATTACAATAATTATTAAAGACATTGATAACAATAGAATATAAATTCTAAGTTTCTAATCGTGAATAAGTAGCTATAGACAAGTTATAGCAATAGACAAAGTCCGAGGCATTAAATCATCCCTTATCATAGACTCGATAACGTAAGTAAGCTTGCTGTTACGCAAATTCATGTCTAAATATGTTTTATTTTACTTATAAGTTTCAAAATTATCATATTTGATGCGGTAAAAGAATATATTCAGTTAAAATTAAAAATATTATACGCCTAAATATTCATAACTTGGTTTACGGTCCAGTGGAATCCTATTGATATTTTTTTTGTGAATAATTAAAAACTCTTTGAGATTCATATGAAAAAAGCCTTGCTGTTCAGCATTAAAGGATCGTGTTTTAAAAAAAATGACATAAACAAAACATTAAACAAATAAAAATCTGATTTAGGAGACCTACCGTTTTAACGCACATAAATTACTTATGTAACCGACGAAAAAAGTGTAAAATCCTACCCATTTTTCAGTAAGATTTTCTTTATTCTCAAGGACTACTCTATTGACCCGGTTTCGCCTATCAACGTGCAAAAAAAAGTTGTACGAACCAATCATTGTCACCTTGAAGGGTTATTGCGAAAAAACGTAAAAGCGTAGCCCGATAGTGGATTTCGTAAGCCAACGGAAGGTTGAATTTCACTTCTATAATGACAAACTAATTGTTTGTCGCAGGGATATTGTCACAATAATATTGTTTTAGTTTGTCCTTGAAGTGAATAAAAAAATGCAGGTATCAATTTGTGTGCGTTAGTTCCGTTGGGCAATGTCGTTTTGGTATCTTGGTACCCTTTTTGGTATTTGGTGTTAACTTTTTAATTCCTCGATTAAAACAATATACATGATTCTAAATTCAAAACTGTTTTGAACGTAACACCCTCGCAGCCAATTTTAATACTCAATAGACAAATGACGTCACCAGTCTAAACGCACTGCCACGCAAGGGACCACGCGTACACACATAGAGCATATAAACGTTTTAATAGTCATTGGCGGTGGAGCGTTTGAATTGGTTTAGTACTTGAGCGAGTTGAAAAATTCACACGTTTTAATATGTCATGCACGAGAAGTGTGTTGTATAGGATTTGATAGTGAATAATAACAAGAATAATAACTTAACATTCATATTTATTTATCAAGAAAAGTAAATGCAATATTATTACGATTTTTAAATGATAATTTTATGACTTTAAGAGTAGTTTCAATAATAATGAGTTGGTTATATGAACTACTTTAAAACCATCACACACATTGAATTCTTGTAGAAAAGTACCAAGAATAGTGATATTAATAAATTGCATGCAATCGTTTCTGTAACGGTTATCGTCGAAATGCATATTAAATATTTATTTAAATTCGACTATTTCAAATTAGAATTTCAGTATCATCGTGATGAATGAATGAGTAGAATGTAGGTGGACTGTAGACTGATGCGGACGGTGAAAGGATAGTTGATTTGATAGTGATTGCTTTGATGGTTTAAATACTTCAAAACCTTTGGGTTTATATTTTGTCTCAAAACCGTTTTTTTAATGTTTTATCATTTGTCAATAACCTATTCCCTTATTTATACTAACAAATCAAATTAAAGTCATCTTCATGTTAGTGACAACGATAATATCTTAGACAAAAGCAAGCATATCCAACCAATAACTTAGAACTTACATGTTTATGACAACTTAACGTGCAAGTCAACTGCACTTGCTTACTATCACTAAACAGCCAGGCAACAAGCGAGTCACGTCTGAAGGCAGCATGTAGTGCACTCGGCCAGTCACACACACACTGTAGTCTAATATTATCATATCAGTCGCTACTCGCTACTAGCCAGTGCTAGTACCTGAGTGCATGTTGTACGCATGCGCATACATAAATATGTCAACTGTGATGTATATGACTTGATACTTTTGACATAATAATATGGTATTAAAATGATACATTTTTTTATGAAATTCTTTCAAAAAACTCTCTTTACATGAACACAATCTATAAGCCCAAAAATCAAATAAATATATCAAAACTGGTATTTAGATGTCTAGCATTCATTAAGAAACCTTATTTTCAAGATATTTAGCCTTTAAATTAAAGACACATAAATATAGTTCTTTACAAGTGATCATAAACTTTACGAATTAATTATATAGAAAGATAGAATATATAGGTGTAAAGAAATTAACAAACCATAAAATTGTTTTCAACCTTTTTATTTCCTCATATAAAAGAAAAGAGAAGGACTTTTTTATATTGTGAAAGTTGTTTATGCATAAAACATGTTGTTTTTATAAATGTTAATGCAAATAACATGTTATAATGTTACCAAATACTTAAATAGAAGAATTTTAATATTTTAGCATTTGTTTTTAACTAAATTCTCAATCATTATTTTATTTTTAAAATCAGTTATCTAATGATGATGATGTATTGTTTTAAAAAAAACATTTAATATCATAAATTAAAACTAATTTAAAAGTCTACTAAATAGACATATTTTTCTGTTATTTCCTTTACCGTTATTCACATCAGCAGTTTAAAAATCTAAAAGGCCACCTAAACAGATGTCATTAAACCTCCGAAGGTAATCGCCTGCAAGTACCAAGACGAGTAGCGCGACACGCATCGAACTAACGTTATATGGGTCTTGGCCAGGCAACTTTTTCTTGCGCACTTTAGTACCAAAGTAACGCGCGACCTGTCACATGTTTATGTTATCCTGGTCGCCTAGTACTCGTGTGTATTTATAAACATACTTTTTTTAAATTTAGAATCGATGATAACCTATCGGTTCTAAATTTATAAGTCTTATGAACTGCTATTGAATTATGTTGCCCTAGTACATTATGTACTTTAGACAAAAGGTATAATTAAGAAATTATTAAATTTAAACATGGTTAAATAATACTTTAATATTAAATAAAACAAGAAATAACCATTGCGTAAGAGGGGATTTGGTTCTTTTTTCTTTACTCATTTTTACTTCACAACTTCGCCCGCGTTAAGGAACTATTAATTTTCCTGGGTTGAAAAGTCCTCCTTGCCAAGTATTATTCAAAAGCAATGGTATACGCGATTAAGTAAAACATTCTTGAAATACGATTTAGTAGCAAGTAAAATGGAAAGGAGTAAACATTTGCCAATTGAGTAATCGACTAAACTTTCCAATATAAATTAGTGATCTAAAGAGAGCATAATATTGCAGACTTAATAACTTATTTATTTATTAAGGCTCACTTGCATCAATCTGGTTTTTTTTTTACAAAATAGACAGACGGTCAAAAAAAAATTGCTAAGTTTCTTGCCTGTTCTTCTCAGTTGAAGGCCGACTTACGAGGCGGTGGTAACTTCATTAGCTTTGACCTTTATAAGTGCCCTACTAGGGCCTAAATTGAATAAATGGCTTTGACTTTGAGTAACCTGAAGTTACATAACCCGATCGTAGGTACGTCATTTTAATCCAAGAATTGACGCGATTGGTTTAAAATTACGTAACGTATGAGTTTAGGGTGAAATTTTAACCCAGGTTGATGCAAGTGGGCCACAAATATAATATAGATAAATATTTGTACAATAATATCTTAATTTTAAGTACAATAGTACCCAATTAATATGGCTTACCGATGTACCTGCGCAGAAGATACATTTTCAAAGCGCGGGAAACGCTATTGGTCGGCAGCTGCCGCCATGTTAGCGCGCGCCGTGCGGAGGGGCGTGACTTGCGAGTGAGACGAAACTAACAGCTACAGTGTATTATGAACCTTATAGTAGTGATCTAAGGTTGATTATAAGTTTTAAGCATTCTTTCGTTAATTTTCGGGGCCATACTTTATTTTCTGTGCGAAGGAAGATTCACGACGCGCCATATCAGTTGGGCACTACTGTACAGTCGCGGTCTAAAAATGTTTACCATCTTACGATCTATAATCGCTTGCACATTTCTGTTTCATAAGGTTGACCGGAAAAAAATTGACTTTTGATAGGCGTGAACTGTGTTTTGACATGAAAAATAAGTAAGTAAGAATCGTAGTAAGAATTGAATTCTCTTGATATAGCACTACATATAAAGTTTGCAAATAAAAATCCGCCCTTTGCTGCAGGCTTGCCATTATTTTATTACCTTTGTATTTGTATTGAGATTTTTATTTGCTTACAAACGTCACAATATAATAAAAAAAAATACATTTTAATAAATGAGTTTACATTATTCAAGAAGGCATTGACAGCCTTTTTGCTATGTTCGATACTTAAAAACATTTCACAATTTTAAAATGTTATATGTTTGTTGATATGACATATTAGACCTTATTGCGGATGGTATGAGATGGAATTGAGTTTGAAAAGTGATAAACATTTTCAGTCCCCGACTGTACATGGATTTATCACTTTACATGTTTCATCTTGAAATAATCATCCAAAGTGATAAAGTGTAGATTGTCTTTCATTTTTGTTTCATCCAAAGTACCACACCACATAAATCAGAATAAATAGATAATCTTACATATTAATGATTGATGAATGTTGACCAGGCCAGTCAAAAATGTATACAAACGGTTTGTTCATTTCAGTTCCAGATGAAACCCAAGAACTGAATAAAAATATGTAAACAAGGATCAATTTACACTCGACGTGATTCACTTTGGATATACATAAAAAGTGATACTGTGTAAATCTCTCTTGAGATAATAAGTGAAAATTTAAAATGAAACTGTCTCTCATGTGTAGGATTACTTAAGGGTGATAGCCAGCCAGGTGGGTACTACAAAGTACCCTACAACCCTGCTGGTGTCCTCAGAAAACTAAAGCTTACAGGATTGGAACCTAGTTCTCCACGGAATTCCACGTTACTATCCCAGGGCATCGCCTAATGGGCTAGATGACTAAAAAATCTATTTAGTCTGATTTTTTCTTTTGTTAATTAAACAAAAAAAATACGAAGATATCGTGTGTTGAAGTTCCGCGTGACGTCACGTTAGAGTACACTTTTTACTCTAAAGTGACGCGAGCCCCCACTCCCGAACTTTAACTCGCTTTATCTTTGTTAATTTTTAATGATTTGGTAAAGCAAAATAACGTGTCCAATATTCTTTGATAATCTAACTGACGGACTAATTATTTTTAATCTAGGTATCAAACCTATTAATTAAAACTGTTTTCCAAATAAAAACAAGACATATACTAGTCCGACTTAAACATGAGTCAGGTTATGTCACAGTCTAGTAAATCTTTGCTCATACGTACGTACTGTAACATATCATGAACATAATTTTACTATTGTATGTTTTTTTTATTATATAACTATGATTTTTACTGTCAGTTATGAAAAATTGGTAAGTACCAATATTTTTCAGCTTTGGTAACGTAGAGTATTAGAAAAACTCGATAAGGAACTCGATATCGATGAAGTATTTTTTCCGCAGTACTATAAAAAGCTGTTTTCTAACAAAAATCTTTCTTATCCGTAAGTTTGTTTAACTCGTGAACCACTGCACGGATTTTGATGCAGTTACTTAGAATATTTTATGACGAAGATTTTAAGATATGTATCATTGCAATGAACCTAAAAATAACTATGTAATAACCGTTTTAAAAAAAAACAAGTCAGAGAAAAATATATATTCTGGTAGAACCACGGAACTGATCAATTACTTTCTATTATTCAAAAAATACTCAATTATTTATCGTAAGTTCTATCGACATTACCGACCTGACCTCCCAGCACTATTGTTAGTTTTGTCCAAGGCGATCACTATCGATTTCAATAAGATTTTCACTGTACTCTAATGACCCTGCAAGAGTTAAGCAATACGTAAAGAAATGTATAAGATACACCTACCCCTTCGGTATTTAAAATAATTCTAGGATATGGTTTCATAAAAATTAAAAACAATCCATAGAGAAGAATATTAATAGAGAGATAGCGTTAACATTACCTTGTGCGAAACGTGAGCAATTGCATATTGATGCATTCATAGATACACTAGCGATAACTGTCAGAAAAAATATCGATAAGAGTTGTTTGCCATTTGTTCTCTGTAAAAGTATCGAGAAATAGGGATTCATAATAATGTATTTAGTTGTTCAAACACTTTAAACTATGCAGGCACAGTGGGCCTTCTACGAAAATCGATACACGACAGTCCGATCATCATCGTTGTCAAATATTAACCAATAGAATTGCAGGAAAACTGAAGAGACGTAAATTTTAACCAATTCTATCTATCGTGTATCGTTTTTCGTAGTAGGCCCTCTGTTCGTTTTGCGGCTGCGCTGATCATATCAGTTTGACGGTTCATACTCTAGCTACTACAATCTCTCTATTAATATAATATTATATATCTATGCATTTATCTATATCTTCCTGATAAAGATACACAGAACAAACGGCAGGATATAGAAACTTAAATTTTTTATAGTTTTCTGATAGCGTAGGCACTACGGAAGGGTTTTCAAAATTCCACCCCTAAAGAGGTAAAATGAGCGTGAATTCGCGAAAAGTTTGGAATGTACATAATATTAAGTAAATTCAAGTATTGTCAAGCCATGTCGTAGGATAGGAATCTATGGAAGAGGCCTAAGTCACGAAGGATTCTTTATAGTTTGTAAGCCAGACTGTCAGTCGATCAAAACGATCAGGCACACAGACCTGTCGAAGAAGGACGTGTCGTTGGACATTTTGTATATACAAAGATCTAGTTCTGCGACATTATTTTGAGTGGGAGGCCGTTTCATTTCCTTTGAATTAATTTTAAATTGTAAAAAAAAACACATTCTATTCAATATAAAACTATGTAGAATCTTTTCTGTGATTTGGAAAAACTCTTTAAATAATCGAACTGTTTTACCAACAACATAAACCGACTTCAAAACATAAAGAAGTAATCAACTGATTTGATGACAATGGGACCAAATGGAAAGTGTACGCTTCCAAAAAAAAAAAATCCAAATCGGTTAATAAAAGACAGAGTTATGAGGTAACAAACATAAATAAAAAAAAAAACAATACAACCGAAATGAGAATCTCCTCCTTTTTTAAAGTTATCATTTAATGATCGGTCTATGTTTGGCCTTCCGAAAACTAAGAGTTTAGTCTACAGGGGCACTAGCTTTCCGCCCTGCAGTCCCCGATTTTGCCACCTTATAGGTAGAAAATCGATAAATCCTTTCTTAGTGGATGCTAACGCCATCTATTCAAAATTTCGAACAGCCTAAGCCACCGGGCTTAAGCTGTGATAAATCAGTCAGTCAGTTAATAAGGACAAGATTTTTAAATGTATAGATAGATTTGCAATTTTAGTGACCTATGACGTCATAAGAATCAATGCAATCTCTTCGCAAAAACGAGTTGTCACAAGCAAATAAGTGTTTCAAAAGAGATTTATTAAAGCGTAGGCGGCAGAAAAAAGGTATATAACCAGCCAGTCTATTTTTTTAAATATTTTGGTTAAAATAAACCTCTGCGCTTGGAATTAACATATTCCGTGGCATACGTTTCTTCTCAGTTTAAGTGTATTCCGAACTGGCAGTAGAGTAAATTATACGTTCGTAAGTGCCTTATAGGAGCCTAAACTTAAAACTGCATCATATAGGAGCCAGGGTAAAAGCTCATCAACAAATGAATGAAGCTCAAAATTAGTTAAAATACGTTTGCACAAAAATTGCTCAATTTCTAACTTAAGTAGGCAGAAAAGTAAATTTGGAAAAATCAGTATTTTTAATGCTCATTTCTCACATTTTTAGTGCCCGCCATAAAAATATCGAACTTTATATAGCATAGCTCGAAGCTGAATAAAGTTTAGATTGTTTAGATCTAATTTGTGTCTCAGAAAAGAGGATCAGTCATTGAATACATGCCCTTTTTCTACCAACGATGTCAAGTCACAAATTAGAACGCGCTTAGAGGGTAGACGGGCGACTTGGTTTATCTAGTCTTTTTTTTTTTTTTTATACTACTTAGGTAGCAAACGGCCCGCCTGATGGTAAGCGGTTACCGTAGCCTATGGACGCTTGCAACACCAGGGGAGTCACTCGCGCGTTGCCGACCCTGCAGAAATCTCTTCACACCCTTTTTGAAGAACCCCATGTTGTAGTCCATTGGGAAAACCACGGCAGCTCATTCCACAATCTGAGCGTCCGCGGAAGGAAGCTCCATTGAGACCGCACAGTTCGAAACAATTCTGTCGAAACAAGTCTTCTCACAATCTATGGACGTAGTGACAGTAATACGTAGTCATAGTAGACAGAGTAAATGTTAGTCAAATAAATTAAACCATAAATTGTGCAATGCTTTAAAAACGTTGAATAATCAATTTTGTTTATAGCTAAATAATATTTTGAACATTTAGTTTTTTATTGCTGAGTATTCAATAGAGTTAGTATATCGAATTACTGCCGGACGTTATGATTTTTGTTATACAGTCAGCATAATTTTTTCTGATACTATGTCATTTTGTAAGGTAAAACTTCAGTTATGTTTGAAGCGGAAAGCGACAGCGAATGATAAAAAATAAGTAAATATTTTTATTTTTCATTTATAATGTAAGTAGGTCAAATAAGCAGCAAAACCACAAAAGTGCAAAAAAGGGGCACAAATCAAAATTTTATTTAAAAAAAACAGGTTCGGTCCCATTCCATTCACACACGAATAATAAAGTTGTTGATAAGTAACTATTCGAATTTCGAACTGGTTGGCGTTCTTTTACCACTGCACCTTACGTTACGCAACAGTAACGTGAATTAAAAAAGAAACCAGATTCAGTGGCCGTGCTTTCTTAACGCGCATGCAAAATTAAAAATATCCTTTGATACAATTTCGAATAACAATTTTAATTTTCGAATTAAATCGGTTTTGAAATGGAACGTAAGTTCGAAATGTGAATTTGAAAAGATAATTGTCGATTGTCTTGATCGTAATTATTATATATTTTGAATTGCTAATGTTTTCTTTTCCATTACCCCAATGCTAGTAAAATTTTCGCGATTTTTAAATAAAATAAAATAATATTAAAAAAAAAACTGTTACACTGACTGTTTGACAAACAACGCACAGCCTCAACAGATGGATCTAGAGATTTATTGGAGCAAATATTCCTTAAGAGCAGGTTCTCCTTTTTTCCCCAAAAAAGGAGAACCTGCGTGGCGTAAATTTAGCATTAATGTAACATGAATGGTTTCTTATCTGAAATAAATGATTAAATTAAATTAATTAAAAAGGTATTTTTTTAATAATATACACGAAAGAGACAGCGCAATGGCGACAGAGACAGGAGCCTGTTACCGAATTTTAATTGGCCACTTTCTTAACGCGTGTAACTTTCAATTGCGTAACATTAAACGAAATGAGAAACAGAAACAATTATGTATGTATTAATACACCGGAAAAAAGATTATATTTAGTCAGAACTTTCTACGGATTTTATGTTTTAGTATGGGTTTTGTTCACGCGATGATTTTAAATCTCGAGTTATATCATACAATTATGAAAATGCACATATATTTCCCACGTTTTTATTTGGTTTTTAGAGCGCAAAATTGTTATTTTAAATGTAAAAGGTATCCGTTTAAGTAAACATTTAATTTTTATTCATTTTTGATTAAAACTTATTCTGATCTGATTTTAATCCTTCATTTGATCTTTTTGCAGATTTGGGGCTTTCTTTTTGAGTCTGAAACATTGTTATAAATTTATTTTTTCGAACTAATTTCTTTAGTAAATACCTATTTATTGTAAAAGCAATTGTGAAATCACTAACAGCATTTCTTCTAATTTCATCTAAGATTTTTAAATATTACTCGATAGCTTTTTAAGTATGTAAACTGTAAACTCTTTTAACCGCGAGCAATCTATTTTTTTTTTATTTTCAAATTCTCAGCATAAAATGAAGCTCTCCCCAAATCTGCATTTTCAGATCCGCTCATTAACTGGAAATTACCTTTAATGCTCCCACCTGATGTGTGTGGCTGTTGGCTCTGCTGAACATTGCTCTGGGCCTCCAGCTTCGTGCTCACCGAGTTCCACATATCAAACATATTCAACATGATGGGCCCCCCAAGGGACCAACACGATTACACCAACTGCATAACACTCATACAACACTGTTCAGTCGATCATCCATTTTTGATACCATACACTGAAATATATCGCAAGTATCAAGATTGTTCGTCCGCCGTAAAAAATATTTTTAAGGCTTAAGGCTATTCACTGATCCCCGGTTTTAATTTGTATTATTTTTATTTATTATTATATATTGCGTTTTTTATAAATATTTATTTATAATATTTTTTTTCATCTACATATAAACTTTCTCAAATGGTCAACTAATGTAAATACGCTATTTATATCGTACTACTTTATTCGGATTTAAATATTCAGTCTAAAATTTCGTTCGTAAGGTTTGGGTTTATTTGCTTGGGATATAATACTCGTGGGTTTTTATTAAACGCTATTTTTGTGTAATTATTTGTATCAATAAGAACTATTTTTGTGATTATATATTGCATATAAACTTTTTTTGTTATATTTTTAATTAATAAACTGTGAGTTTTAAATGCTCGTCGGAAAAATTATTTAACTATTATATTGTCACGGTGCGATATTTATACAAAATGGTTTGTGTTTAATCTGTGATATTGAATATGGTTATTGTGAAATGTTCCGTAGAATCGTTTTTTTCTCTTCATAGTTCGTTCAATATTCGAGTTTTTGCTTCTTCTCCCACTGCCAATTGTATGGTTTTTCTCACAAAACCGACACCTCCGCCGCAGCCACCAGTGCACTGAATGCGTTCGTCATCATCTTCCTTTTTCAAATTTTCAAAACGTCCACGGGAACACAAGGCGAGCGCATTCCAAGAATGCGATTAACCGACTCTTCACAAACGTTTTTAAACGGTTTATTGCGTTATATTTTTGGAGTTTTTCTTTTAGACGCGTTCTCGTATGCACTGAAGTGCATTTGCAGTGGTGTGGGGGGTGTTTCAGCTTCAGCTTCGGGCGGGGGGTGGTCGGAAGTGCCGGCTCGCGGTGCGCATGCTCGGAATCGATCCCGCGTGGCCAGTGAGGTATCCCAACTAAAACACTACTTTTCTTTCCATCCTATGTGTATGGACTGGGGTATGCCGTATGCGCGCATGGAAATATAGTCTATGGTTGCCTATAGATATGTTGAGCGTCAGTCCTCTATTATGTCATTCACTTTGATGTTTCTCTGCGGATACTTTGTAGTTGCTATGCCGTATAGCATCTAACTGTAGGTGTTTTTGTCACTCGTTCCCTTTGCTGACCGTTTTATTGAGTGGTGTAACGCTGTGTGTCGGAATGTGAATGTACGATCTATACACTTGTCTACAATACTATTGTTTCATTTAGAAATGTGTGTTTTTATTATCTGTTTCGATTTTAATTATCTTTATTGATTCAATTTAAAAAATACTGTATCAGAGTTAACGTAAAGTTTATAGTTCAAGTATATTTGATATACGTAGTGAAGGTTTTAAATGCATTTTTATTTTTAACCCTTGACATATCTGGAAATGTACTTGTCGAACCGTTATGTCACTTATTTGACCTACTAAGGGCTTAGTCTAGCTATGGCCCTATAGGTCTTGTTATTTATGATGAAACTAACTGTCGCCTTGCGGTTTTTCCCGGCTTCAAGGATTTTCATAGGATGTGTGACTAATTGTATATCGAATTGAATATTAAGATACCAAGCGTATTAGGCATAGTGAATGCGCTAAGCTTTGAAATTTATTAAATTATTTATGTCAATTGTAATCTGTACTCGAAATCATCAAAAATAACAACAATTTCAATATGCCACAGTAAAGCAGTCAATTCTGCAGGTCGCTAATCCCCAATAAAAGTATCAAAATTACCTTAGAAGAATCGTGTAAAACAAAGAAAAAAAGACATATTCCTCGAAATATTAATCAACATTCATCGTTGTATGCGTGCATTGCGCCGGCGCAGCGACAGTGGCATTACGCAAGATTACGTTACAGCGCGACCGTCGCACACGCCCGCGCGCACACAAACGAAAGCAGCTTTTGGAGGTTTGCGCCTGAGTTATAAGCGGAAGCGGGAGCGGTAGCGTCAGCGATTTTAAAATGCTAAGTAAATTTAATGATAACCATATATTTATTGACAAAGTATAATGATACTCAATGTATTTATATTTATGTTTGTGAAAAGTGATAATTGATGGGCCTTTGTGGTAGTGAATAATGAAAAGGCGCGTCTCTATATGCTGGATATGAATGATAATAATGAATTTTGACACGAAAGGTCTTTGACCTACTGAAGAAGCAATAAGCACTGTCAATTTTTCAAATAGTAGTACAATAGAATGTGTGCATTAAGGATCCAGGAATTATGTTGATTCTAAATTAACACGTTTGCCCAAAACACTGTTCTCTAAGATTGAAATAAGTATTTCCTTAGGATTACTCGCGTATTATAAAACAAATATGAATTTATCAAAGACTACAGTTCTCTTCAGCTTTTAAATTGCACCACACAAGAGTCGAGTGAAAGTCGCAACTGCCAAAATCTCATGTGAAAGTGAGCGAGAGCTTGCTTGATCGATGCCATAATTATTATTACCCATTATATGAGATATGCTAAAAGCAAAAGCCGGATGTGAGAAAGGAGAATCGATAAAAAAGTCTATAGACACGATAAAAACCGATATTTTTCTGCAAAGTGTCAAAAGTTAGTATAATTTTATGCGAAAATTTATATGCCTATTTCGCGAATGATAATTAAAACGGATTTAGGTTTTTATGGACTTTAGAAAGGATAGAGTATGCATAATTGTTATAGCTGTCACTGTCAAAAAACATTTTTAAATTCTGCGTTCGTCGGTCGAAGAGATTCGCGAATGGTTAATTACTGGTTCCGAATTAACGTACTGATTTCAATCACATGTAATTGCTATATTTCGTCGAATAATTTAATGTGGGCGAGGCATTAATTACATATAATTGTGTGTGGATAATTGGTATTATAGATACAACCTCATATTGAGCAGCCTGTGTCTAAGAGGCCTCGCATTTTCGACATCGATGTCGTATTCGAAAACATGTTGGACATCTGTCAAAATTGAATTTCTAATATAATAATAAAAAAAAAAGATATCGACAAATGTCTATCGTGATATTAATGTCGAAGACGCGAGAATAGGGTCCCATTTTGCAGAAATACTTGACAAGCCTTTATTTCTACGATGCCGCGATGTTTAGTTACTTAGTTGTTTATGCCTTTAGGTAAGTGCAAAGACTAAGACAAAGGGCGTACTCAATGCAATGATTTCTACATTCCTACTCACCTGGCAAATGACACTCAAATATTACATCGAGTACTGAACTGTATGAGACAGCCTGAGAGGATGATCCATAATATTAAAAATAATTATCTTACTAATATTACAATGCGAAACTTTGTGTGAGCGTTAATTTGTTTCGACTCAGCTCTGTAACGGTTGTTTTGGATGAAACTTAACACGTAGATAGACCATATCTTGGAAACATAGGATACTTTAAAGCCCGAGAAATCATAGGAGCTATCGGGAACTCGACTAAAACTGCGGGGAACAGCTAGTACTAAAACAGCTATGAGTTCTAACTTCCACTCAGGATGTCCTGCGTTGTGGGAGTTAACTTCTTTCGACCTTACTATTTCGAATAGATTATTTTATTAATAATTAATACATTTAAACAAGGTGGCAAATAGTGGTAATCACTCGTATATAATAAGGATTATAAACGTTTTTCATTAGCGAGATAAAAACAAATTAAAAAATCATGAATTTGCAATTAATAATGATCAATTATAAGTGCGGAGATCTGTCTGTATGTCCTTGCATCACGCAAAAGCCACAAAACCTGTACGTATGTGTGTTAGAAGTACATTGATACGTAAGTTAATTGACCTATGTGAAGGTAAAACGTCTTGCCTATAATAACTATAAATTTAAGTAAAAAAAAAAAACAAAAAAAAAGTTTGGTCTAGGAAACTGTTATAGCCGCGAGATTTTTTCATAAAACTACTTACTTCTAATAAAACTGAAGCTGTATTAAAAATTCAATGCTTATTTACTTTAAAAACACTGTCACACAAATGGAAAAGGCTTAAGTATGTAAGTCATCCTAAAACATTTCCAAACAATGTCACACATGCATCATTATGCTATATTTACAAAATAATTATCAAACAAACTAACTTCAATCCCTTTAACATCGACCCAAATAAAGCGCAAACAAAAATTTTAATAGATAACAAAAATTATCTCAAAAAAAACAAACATTCATAAAAAGTGCCCTTCAGCCCCGAAAGAGAAAAAATATATATTTCCCAAGAGTTTCCTAACATCCGTCGTCTCTTTCTAACGCAAGGTCGCCTTTCGACGTCTCACTCGCACAGTATGCAATACGAGATCTCATGCAACTAAAGACCTTGATAAATTGCAAGTTTCGTGATAGATAATTGGTATACGGGTTATTATTATACGGGCCTTTACAAGTATATATAAAAAATGTGATAACATGGCCTTAAGAAAAATGAAATAATAGCGTCACCGAATGTAATTGATCCTTTGAACGTTCGATGATTTGTCTATGATAGTTTTATGAATGAAAAAAATATTTGTAATCGTTTCGTTTTACGAAAAATATTTTTTCCTTTATTTTGTTTTGATTAATTGCGTTAATGCAAATTATGAGTTACTGCAATGTGCTTAATTACGAAATTACGACGGACGAACAATCTCAAATGTACATAAAATGTATTACTCACATCCAACGCAATGCATTTGTTACAATCCAAAAGTCACAAGTACACCGAAAAGGTCCAAACGTAACACACTGGTAGCTAATTAAAAAAAATGTTGTTGTAAATCAAAAAAAAAACACAGTTGAAAACCGAACGTGCGTTTAAAAAATTTTGCAAACGCGGAGCTTCGGTTGCCGAATTTGAAAGTTTCGGCGCGTTGTGCGGCCGCGCGCGTGCGTTCTGCAACACAAACTGAATTTTGTAAGCGCAAGCGAATGGTTTGGCGTACGCCGGCATACAAGGCAGGACTGTGAAGGTACCAGCCACAAGCATTTAATTTGAAGAGTTGTTCTAGCCATCATAGGTTGTTGCTATGTTTTAAAATGTACACGACGAATTTGAATTTGGAATACGGGAGTGTTCGCAGTGGAAATCCGAGTTTATATATTTTTCGATGTCAATGACACGTCCGTGTCACATAAAATATTTTTTTTTTGTCAATTTAAATTTAGAACACAGCGACAAACTACGGCGACATTTTAAAAACATTTTAGTAAATTGAAACATCAATCATTGTTACAAAATGTGTAACAAAAAAAATGTTTAAAACCATTTTTTAAATCGGTCCACATGACCTACATAATTGAAAATGTGCGTTTTATTAATAAATATGCGATTAACCCTTCAGCGCGGTATTTTTCACTGGTAGATCCTGACCCCTCGTAGGGAGCACCCTTGTACAAAAATGACAGGACATGCAAAGTCCATTGAGCTGCAAACTGGACATAACCGGTATTATCCCGACAGAGAGGGTTAGAAATCGCCATTTTTGTCAAGGCTGCGATTGAAAAAAGTCAAAATCTGAATAAATTCATGCCTCTAGCTGCAAGATTTAGTAAATACTTTCTAAAAGTGACAATGCGGTGGGCAAACAAGAAACCATCCTTAATTTCACCACCAAATGTTTAGTGAAAGTTATCAAGGCACTTCTATAAAACGCCGAAACAGCCTACCGTAATTTTAATCTGTGTATAGAACTTTTTCGTGACTAGTCGTTTGATAATTAACCCAAAAAAGATATGATAAACGCTCAGTCTAAACTGTAAGATGTAGAATACTCTGGGTAATAATATTTGTTACTAAATCACGCCGTAATTGCTGAACTGATTTTAATGAAATTTGCCACACAGATAGATCAAAACCTGGAAAATGATCTATGTAATCCGGGAACTGTTAAACCATAGGACGAACGGTAGCTAAGAAATAATGTTACCAAATTCAAAGTCAAATCGCGTAACAACAAGCCTTTAAAACATTAAAAAACACAAAGTACGAGACTAAACTGTGACCACGACAAACTGTAAGTGTGCCAACAGCCTAAATAATTTTGTAATTTTTCGCGGAAAAGTCCTAACGTGTGTGTTTTGCCTACAAATGAGGTCTATAAAATAGTCAGGTATAATGAAATGACGCTTTAGTGATGCTTATAAGCCAGTACAGTAGTACCCAACTGATATGGCTTACCGATGTACCTGCGCAGAAGATACATTTTCAAAGCGCGGGAAACGCTATTGGTCGGCAGCTGCCGCCATGTTAGCGCGCGCCGTGCGGAGGGGCATGACTTGCGAGTGAGACGGAACTAACAGCTGCCGTGTATTATGAACCTTATAGTAGTGATCTAAGGTTAATTGTAAGTTTTAAGCATTCTTTCGTTAATCTTCGGGGCCATACTTTCTTTTCTGTGCGAACGAAGATTCACGACGCGCCATATCAGTTGAGTACTACTGTAACTTAGCTTGCTTACTTGGCCTCTTGGTTTTACTCGCGCTAAACAGAGAACTATAAATTTTCCGATATAAATAGTATTAATTACTCATTTCCATGCCGAGTTCCATTCCACGAGAGAAGTGCGATGTACATCCCGTAAGTTCCTCTTTATCAAGCCGATCACAGACGTAGCTATAATATATATTAATATGCCGAGCTATAATATAAATTACAGTACAGGTTGGCGAAGCAACAGAAATATATATTATAGCTGCGTGTGCGGTCCCTCGAAGATTAGTATTGAAAATATATCGTAATATGCCTTGCTATGATTTATATTAATATATATTATAGCTACGTCTGTGATGGGCTTCATGCTCTTTATATCACAGAATAAAGGCGCTGTCCCACTGATGCGCATGCTGTTCACGACGTGCAATGTTAGCTGCGTGGGTCAGTGTTTCAGAAACGATATCTATTTTTCCACTGAAGCACATATTACACGTTAGCGCTGCAATCGGTATCTAGGTTATATTATCGACTGCAGCGCCATCTGCCGGGCTGATTTGTGAATCTAAACCATCTAGGGCGCCACCCAAACGCATACAAAAAAAAACATTAAAATCGGTCTAGCTGTGTACAGTAGAATTTTATATATAAAGATGATCCCATATACTTGCAAATCGTCTGTTCTCCTTCTGACTCATGGAGTCAGAGTTTATGCGCATTTATTTAGGTACCTATATTTATATAGACCATTGATTTTTGTTTTGTTTGTTCATTATCTCATTATGGCAAATGGAAAGCACACAAAGCCTAGAAAGGACTGTAGGTCCTTGGCGACACATTTTCATCATCAGTTCGGTAACCAGACAGGGTACTACAAAGTACCTCTATGCTACGGAGTACGGACTCCTTTCTTTACCCTCTTGGGGGGAACGGGTACTTCACCGAACAATCGTGGTATCGCTCCACAAAGATAGACTAACCTAATTTCGGCTGATATCTCAATGATAGCGCCATCGCCATATCTCGGTCAATGTCCGATAGTATACTGATAGTCTTTTTTCTAAAAGAAATTTCGCCTAAAATTTCACGTAAGTAAACAAAGGAAAAGATAAATTGTTGGTTCCGCTTTGATTAATATAACTACTTCATATTTGTTTACTATTTTAGATCTCCCGATTATGTTCAAATTTTTTTCTATATTTATTTTTTATATACGTAAAATAAAATCTCTTCGCAAGTTACAAAAACTTAATTTGGTTAGAAAATATTGCGCAAGATTAATCATTAGATCCTTTCTATTAATTTATTTAATAATATACTATTTGTAAATAATTATAATAATTACATCACTAGTATTTAACAATCTACGAAAAGGAAAGTGGTGTGTCAGGTAGTAAAGCCACGTAAAGCTGGCTTTTCAGTATAGGATATATTATAATATAAATTACATCTTGAGATATAATATTTTATCGCTCGTCATACATTTTTGTATATTACATAAACTATAAATATTTTTTTGAAAAATGTGTGACGAGCTATAAAATATTATATCTCAAGATGTAATATATTATTACATATATTATATCCCATAGTGAAATGCTGGCTTAAGAAATGTATGTGCCTGTCTACCGTAGTGGGAGATAGATACGAATGTTTTCGCAATTTTAGGTAACTTTTTAGATAATTACATATTATAAAATGTCAGTTCATTAGTGACTGACACATCAACGCATAAGCAGGGAAAATTTGCACACAGCTTTCTTATACAGAGTGGAAATTTGAACGGAGTCAGTAAGGGGATGAAGCCACGCGAATTATGGTCTAAGGAGACCTACTCTACTATCGGCGTTTATAATTAAAAATAAAAACTTTTTAACATAAAAATTAAACCACCGAAAAAACTGAAAAGCAAAAAATAATTTTGAATATATGTAACTTGAATTTTATAAGGTTTTGCAGTTGGGAAGTCGGAGAGTTGGAAAAAAATACATACCTACGTAGGTTAATGGTTTGTCCCACGGAAAAGATTCTCTGTGGTTTGTCCCCAACTGCCTTTTGCTTTTCAGTTTTTTCGGTGGTTTAATTTTTTTGTTAAAAAGTTTTTATTTTATAATTTTTTGTGGCTATAATCTACTAATTACTACATTTTGATTTCTTTTGATGTAATACACAACTCAGCATTAAAATCTGTGAGTGAACAATAAATCACCCCTATTTTCCCATCCTTAGGGTAGGTTTTTTGTATTCAAATTTTATTTATTTATTTTATATGGGACCAACTTCGAGGTATACCTATATATAAAAAAAGAATTATCAAAATCGGACTACTCTGTAAAAAGTTATGCGTGATCATGATCATACATAAAAAAAATTTTTTTTTTTTTTTTTTATACCACTAACAAACAAGTAATGTGGCAAACAAGCATACGGCCCGCCTGATGTTAAGCGGTTACCGTAGCCTATGGACGCTTGCAACACCAGGGGTAAATTTGAGGTCAATTTTGATAACTTCAGACCAAGATTGTCATACATAATTTTGTTCGTATTGTGAAGTAGAAGCAGAAAATGAATAAAAAAAAATTGAAAAAAATTCGAAACACTTTTTTTTAATTTTTTTTTAATTACATTTTTATTTGCTTCAAAATTTAGCTCAGGGTTCCCTTCAGCTTTTTCTCTAAGACCTGTAGTTCAAAAGTTGCCCTCACTGGCTAGAAAAAAAAATCACCTGTATATACGCGTCGACTTGTAAACCTCCCCCGTTTTTTCGTCGGTTAAAAAAAACTGGCAGCGAGAAATCTGTGATTTTCGATTAGTTTAATCGATTCTGTCCCCGACAAGGATCTAAAGGCTCTATGGTGCCAAGTTAGGTTTCTAGAAATGACACAAACTTTTCTCAAAGGAAAGTTGATATTTTAAGAGAGTACAGTGTTGCGATTTATTCTCTCAAAGAGCAGCTCGACTGGGGAAGTACCTCCTTACAGAATACCACAGCCAAATAACTTTATGTTGTGTTCCTGCGCGTGAGTAAGGTCGCCAGAGCTCATTGGGGAGGGGGGAAAGGTCGGTAACGCATGAGCGATGCTTCGTGTGTTGCAAGCGTCCGTATGGCTACGGTAACTGCTTACCATCAGGCGGGCCGTATAATTGTTTACCGACTTAGTAATATAAGCATAATACCGTAAGGTAGTAAGAGGTGTGGCTTCAGTCCAAGGTAGGCCCTACGACCGCTCTCAAATTCACATCACCCTATATTACGTAGACATCGACTCGACTGCGCTCCGCTCGATTGTCAGTTTTTTTTTAAAAACACAGGGATCCATATCGCGCTCGTGTTGTATGCTCGTTGTACAGTATTACCCAACTGATATGGCGCGTCGTGAATCTTCGTTCGCACAAAAAAGAAACTATGGCACCGAAGATTAACGAAAGAATGCTTAAAACTTACAATCAACCTTAGGTCACTACTATAAGGTTCATAATACAGTGCAGCTGTTAGTTCCGTCTCACTCGCAAGTCACGCCCCTCCGCACATATGGCGGCAGCTGCCGACCAATAGCATTTCCCGCTCTTTGAAAATGTATCTTCTGCGCAGGTACATCTGTAAGCCATATCAGTTGGGTACTACCAGGTACTACTGTACGTCCACACTTTACATCGCGAGCAACGAACGAATAGAGGCTCGGCTCGTACTCGGTTCGCGTAGCATATACGCACCATAAAGTAGGATTTTCCCGTTGCCCTGAGGGAGTAAAATAGACGATTGCAGGTGGTATGCTAGTTTTATCAATAATAGTGTTAATTGTTCATTCCTAACATAGGAAATGTAATACAATACTTTGATATCAACTTCATAACATATTTTACAATTACCTATTTTATTGAAAACACACGCTCAAACAGGTCACTTAGATTAGTGTGTTTTTAATGTTCCGTACCCAAATGGTGCCAAACGGGACCCTATTCATGAGACTCCGCTGTCCGTCCGTCCGTCCGTCTGTCAGAAGGCTGTATCTCATGAACCGTAATAGTTAGACACTTGAAATTTTCACAGAATATGTATTTCTAATGTCACTATAACAACAAATAATAAAAATTTAATAAAAATGGGGAAAATACAAGAAATCTATTAGTGTTTTTTTTTGTTGCGCCTACTATTCATTTCATAGTCAATTTGAGTTAGTTAATATTATTATTATTGTACGGAAACCTCTGTATTCGAGTCCGACTCGCACTTGGCCGGTTTTTTTCACTGGCCTCCTAATGGAAAGCGGTTACCCTAGGCCGCAAAGTGGAGCGATTACCTGCCAAATTTGGCAAGCAGTCGATGGATACAGAAAATGGAAGAAAATGGACTACGTAGTATGAAAAAAAATTTGATGACCAGCTACTGGGAAGCCTATGTGCAGCAGTGGTCATTACGATGAAGAATAAAATAAAAATATCATAATAACAATAAAACAAGCAATGTAACAATCATACAATACCGGACAACACGCGTGAAAACGACACAAATCATCTATCTATACATATAATCGCTCCGCATCAATGTTTCACCCGCGTTCCCGGTATCAAAAGTACCATAAGTCCTTTTGCAGGACAGTTCTACACCGAACCACAAGACGCCAAGAACATTTTCACCCGTACGTTGTTGACATACCGAAAATACGGACATCTTTTGCATCCCCATTTATAATGCGGACAGCAAGGGAGTGGAACTTCCTTCCTACGTCTATTTCCTCGCTCTTACAATCTAGGGACTTTCAAGGCCAAAAACAAGGAACATATTAACCGATTCTGGTGTTTCTTTTTTTACTATGTATAGGCCTGTGTTTGACCACAATCTCACCATGGTAAGTGATGATGTGGTCGAAGGTGGTAACCACACAAAGCATAGAACGAATTGGCTCTCAAGTGCAGCTGTTGGAACACCGATATCTGCTTGGCGACAGAGTCTCAACTTGAGGGTGGTAGTCAGCCAGGTAGGTACTACAAAGTACCTCACGATGTTTTCCTTCACTGAAAAGTCATATACAGGGTGTATTTCGCATGGTAACGCAAACTTCGCGAAAAGGCTACACCTAATGCCACTAATCAAATTGTGAAAGTCATTCACCTCGCTAATGATTGGTTATAGAAATTGTCATTTTCGAACGCGCAATGTATTGTGAACACCGCGATTTAAACGCGCGATAACGTTGTGCCTACGTAGTATGTCGCTGACTGCAGGCGAATATCGCCATAAGACACCGTTTCTAGTTTTATTTACATTGCTACTTTTAGTGAAAGTAATGAATTAATAACTTATTTATTTTAAATCTCTTTGGGTTAGGTAAGAATAAAGATTATGAACAGTCTAAAGTAAAAAAAACACAATTTTTTTTTTTTTAAATTTGGGAAAAACCGACGAAAAATTCCAACATGGGGGGGTCCAGAATCATGTCCTGGACCCATGGTATCCGTTTGTGCGGCGATGTCCCTTACACGCTGTATATTTCGAACCCGGCGACCTTCATCTTGGTATTTGATGTCACCACCACTGAGCTAACACCTTACTTACTTTCTCTTACTTGTGTTCACCATGGTAAGTGATCATGTGGCCAAAGCCGAACCACACAAAGCGAAGAAGGCTCTCAAGTGCAGCTGTCGGAACACACCGATAGGTGCTTGGCGACAGATTCTCATCTTAAGAATGATGATGGTGGGAGGATATTAGATCCCTGTAGCTACCTCTATGGGGTATTGACACCCATTAATAAATATCCTAGGACATTCCTCACACACGGTCATCTGACCCCAAACTAAGCAGAGCTTGTACCATGGAAACCAGATAACTGATATAATACATGTAGTACTTTTTGTTTATAAATATATACTTATATATTAAGTTTAGTTATAATTACACCCAGACTCAGGACATACAGACATGTTCATGCACACAAATGCATGTCCTGCGTGGGAATCGTACCTACGACCTGCGGCGTGATAGGTGGAATCTTAGCCAACCACGTCAATTGGTCTATCAAAATAATTCATACAAGGGACAATGAGCTTTTATCACTACGTATAGAAAAGACGCCACACATGACAACTATGTGTCGTTGAATAACGATAAATGAAACGCGTAAGTGCCGTGAAAATCACGGTGTTTGCAAGAAAAATACTCCTTAAAGCGTTCTGATAGCGCTACGTGTTTCTACTGTCTGCTTAGACGACTAATTATTGTTTCAGCGCTAAAGAGAACATTAGTTGACTCTAAAAAAATGAGACATAACCTTTGTTTATGATAGATTCTCTATATATAGTAATAATAGCTCAATGACAAGGGAGAAGCATCGGATAGGATGACACTTCATGTTCGGTCGGATCCATTCGGGGTTTCTCGGATCCATTCGGGGTTACTCGGATCCCTTCGGTAGTGAAAGAACTTACCTGAAAAGAAAACAAAGTTTACAATTAGTTATGATGAAAACGCTATCGAAAATCAACACCCTATATTTTTTGCTACCGAATATTTATTGCCCCGGTTCCACGCGGATTGACTCTAATGGGTTTCACGAAAATTCTGGTATGTTAACCATAATAACACTGTAATGCTGTAGCTAATAAGGTGGGTACTACTTCCTTAGAAAAATTACCGTCTTTTTATAGGAACACGAGGCCTGTACCCAGGGGCACACTCAAAGGAGCCCCGAAAGGCCGATATATTCGCTACTTTGTTAAATAGTACCGTCAAAATTTCTAAATAAAAATCTTAATCGGGCACCAATTTCTTTCAGTTAATTTTTTAATAAAATACTTAAATGTACCTAGAAAATTCAACTGAATAGCCATCTAGCGGCCACTTATGAAAACTATTTATGTAATGAACAACATATTATATTTGATTTGTAACAATAACATCGCCATAATAAATATAAAATCATGGCAGAAAAATGATTTTTGTCATTCACTGTTTTGACTTCCCAACGGGGCCCCAAATTCTTAAGTGCCCAGTGCGCAAGGGTCTCAGCATGGCCTAAAACCACAATTGAAGCTCTTAGCCAGCCAGGTACTAGGTACCATAACGTGCTATGGTTACATGATAGTGCTATGAATTTGCTACAAGATTAGCGAATCGACGCGGCGATGATCTCGACTGCATGGCAAATGCTTCGGCCTTCAACCTCTTGTGGTTTCCATATGATAATATTATTACATGACGTCACATATAGGCAAAATCATTAATTTAGTTGAAAGATAAAGAATTATTGAAATAGTAAAAAAAATGGAATATTTTCTCCAAGTTTTAAATCTCTAGGTTCATCCGTCTCCAGTCAGTGTGAGTTTTATATGTAGAAGTTATAGATCTATGTGTTGAAGATATAAATAATTAAATGCAGTTAAAACATTGTCAACAACAACAATTCTGATACGTATGGGTTCAAGGCGAATGGACAGACTTATGTACTAACCCAAAAAACAAGAGACTGTATAGACATGCGACCTATGCCTGTTTATTTGTTGAGAACTGAAACTGACTGGCTGGAAATACGAATTTTCTTTAAATGAAGTTTTTGAAAGAAGAGTTGTTAAAACCTTTACCGACATAAGAGAAAGTATCCTTATATTGTTCAAAAAAAGAATTATGTAAAAAATAACTGCATTTAAAAACGGAATGTGAGTCACCTTCTACAGGTAAGTACATAGTTAGCTTTTAAATCTGTACAAGACATTCAACATCAGTCAAAGACCTAACACAAAGGAGGTACGCATTACAAAACAAACATGTTAAAGCACTCAAAACGGGTTCTATAAAGAACCTAAAAGCTAACGGAACGGTGCATCCCGGATTCGTACACACACAGATAAACATTTTTCCCACAGTACGTCACACTCACACCACTGCGACAACAGCTGAGCCAAAACTGTGTCAGTAGCTAGCGGTCCCAATGAACGGTACACGACAAAAAAACGTTGTCGCTACTCAATAACAGATGGCGCTGTACTACCGTAACTATTTTCCACAATTTTTTCCGCAATAAATATGGTATTGATGACTATATAATACCTGTCTGTATTTAATCGTTGTAAAATATGTGGGTTTGTGTGCGTTCTAGTGCTTTCGATTACTCATAAAATGATATTTAGGTCACACTGATAAAAACACTGCACTAGACGTAATTTTCTGTGTATATCTTTGATTTATGTTTGCTATATATGTATAATAAATGCGATTACATTCTCGATACTATTAGAGACTGATGTACATAGATGGAAATGCTACTTACACATAAGTAGGTAAGACAAATTTGAAATTACTGTTACTACATATCATTTACCGCTAGATGTCGGTAAATGTTAACGACCTTAACATCTGAGTTTAATATCAAACGAATGAGTTTTAATTGAAACAATTTAATACCTCCGGGTGTCCTATTCAGATTATTGCATGGGAAAGGTTCGTATAGAAGTACCGTTGGGGCTGGTTCTTATATATGTCAAACTAGTACAACTTTTCCTCAATAGATGGCAGTACTTAACCACTTAAAGCAATTTTAATGATAATTTATATTATACAGTTAATAAATGTAATCAGATAAACTATAAGAGAGGATATTAATAACATTATTTATTATTTATAAGGTGAAATCAAATGTTTATACCAGAGTATCTAATAAACTTATTACCAGAGGTAATTTCAAAGGCACGATTATTGTGGCGGAAATATTATAATATTTCAAGTAGGTACAACAAGTTTTTATTTCAAATATGTATATAGTAGCATTTAAATAAAAAGGAGACTTAAAAATAAAATTATTCAATTTTCCTGGGAGCTCGGAGAAGCCCCCAAAATATATGTAATAAGAACTTTTTTCTTTCATTCCTTAAATACTCCACTCAGTAGGTCACAGAGATTTTTATTTATATAAAACCTTGCATTAGCTATGACGGAGTTCGTAAAACGTTGCCCAGAAGCCTGTAGACTGTAGCCTGGAAGTTTCCATGCCAAGACGATAAAGTTATCCATAGAATCCCTACATTATTTTTAGCACTTTTTCTTATACCCAATCGATTTCAGCTTGGTCGAGATATGACATTATTTAAATATTATTTGGTTCTGAGTTGTCGTAGTTACTATTGCTAACATAACGCCATCTAGTGATGGAAAGTGGAACTAGTAACTTAAATTTTCCGAGTCACTGAACACTTTAAAATTATAGCGCATTTCCATTGGGAACAAAATTACCAATAATGTTTGAAACATGAAACGTAATAATTTTTTTTTTCAGCGCGCTTATTTTTTTGTGTAAATCTCAGCATATTTAATAATTATGTAAACTAAGTAGCAAAGCTTTAAGCTATTTTTACCCGACTGACCCGGGAGGAGGGTTATGTTTTTCGAGTGTATGTATGTATGTATGTATGTATGTATGTCTATTTCTTTGTGCCGCTCTGCAGCCTACGGCTACCTACAGCAAACGGCTTGATGGATTTAAGCATATGAGGTGTCGTTAGATTCGTCTTAACTGGGGGAGTGTCATAGGGTATATTATTTTTATATGGCGACTAAGAATAAAAAAATAGGGGGGCTATTAAAAATAAAAGTTTCGTTATATTATAACAACATTATATAACTTAAATTTTATAAGGTATTGCAAATTCAAGTTATATTAACAATTCTATAGATTTAAGAGCTTGTTTTTCTCTTTTCAGTTAATTTATGTTTTACGCAGTCGGGTTTTTTGTTTCTTTTAATAATTTAATATTCTATAAACCCTATACATAATATATCAATATACCAAGCGAGCAGCGAGCTACACGTCTGAACTACGGATCGATACCCGGATACGGGCTTGGATTGTGTTGGGATAGACAAAAATATACGTTTTATATGTATATAACCAGCCTTACTTATAAACGTTAATTAAAATTTAACTAACGCTTACGTACTACTTAGGAATATTTCTTACTTATAAACGTTACTTAGCCCTAATCAGTTACTAAGTAGCGTCTCTTAGTAGATGTCAAACTAATCAACGGCCGACCCTTATTTAGCGCCGTCTTAGTATTTTAAGTAACAAGATGGCGGCTGTATATCAGCTGATTTGATGTACAGTTGTGCATGTCCGTCTGTTACTGTCACGCACGTGTAATTTGTGTTTGGAACGAGTTTGGCTGTTTGCGGTGTTGTGGTTTGAATTTGGTTTTAAATGTGGTGATTTTGATTTCTACTAAATGGATATATTTGAAAACGAACAAATATTGAGTAGGTACCTACATTTCGGAAAGACTTGGATGAAATACGGAGTTTTAGAAGAATAAAAAGAGGTGCGGTTAGGAGATCAAATTGTATAATAGAAGAGCAAATCCGATGCAAGATTTGAACGATACAGAATTTAGACAAAGATATAGATTTAGTAAAGAAAATAATTGAATAAATCCAAATTAATCCGAACGATAAACCAAGAATCAAGAACAAAACATATTTCATTCATAAACATATAAATAAATCTTTGATTTGACGTTTCATTTTGACAAAAACAACTTTTTAATTTTGGGATTGAATGGCGTAATGTTGCTATTTAACCATTTCTATGATCCGATATTGAGTCCAAAAATATTCTATGCTGTCAACACATGGCGGTATTGGCAGAGTAAAATATTTTTTTGTGACTTAACTGCTCATTAGTTAAGACGCTGCTAATTAACGTTTATAAGTAGAAATATTATAACCGCTTATTAAGAGGTTAAGATGTACTTAGTTAATTAGTTGCTTAGATGATGATTAGCCAATTTTTATAAGTAAGGCCGAACATGTTTACTTATCAAACTATGATTGCATTTGATTTGTAATAGTCGAGAGATTTGAAATTAGAATATTGTTTTTTTTTTGTGAAAATGACTTTGTATGGTGTTCTAGAGGGAAGTGAGTTATTAATATGGATGTTGCCAGTTAATTTTTGGTCACATTTCATGTTTGTTTTTTGGTGGGATTTTTGTTTTTATATAATTGAAGAACTCATCATCACATTTAGCATTAGAATAAACTATAAATTATGTTGAATCAATTAAAATGACTTCATAGCAGTACCTGTCGATTTTCATTACAAATTAGAAGAGAGGAGAGTGCCCAAATGTTCATAGTTTGTTTTTTCCTTCTTTAACACATTAAATTACTTTTTTGTGTCAATTTGGTGTTTTTTATATGCGTCATTAAATACATTTGAATATTGCTTTTCTCTTCAAGAAGTATATAGCGCGGTTTCAGAAATTCTTCATGATAAGTACTATATTGGTTTTTTTTTTACTCCTCAGTGTAATACTACTAAATAAATTGTATTGTATTGCCCATAAAAAGTTATATTAACTTGCTTTTTTGGGGAACAAAAAATGTTAATGCCACAAAATAAACCTTGAAAAAAAACCAGAATACACCTGCTATTATTCTAACCTATGTTTCTTATGTCAGGACTGCTGACAAGCAAATAGACAGTCTCTCCTTATTCTCACATTAGACTGATCAGCAGCGCATTTAAAACGCTCGGATTCGATATCGGAAACGGATTCAAAAACGACTGAGGCGATTTTCCGCAATTGCTATTTTGATTTCCGAATTTCGAATATTTTTGATGTTTCTTTACGGAAATATCAATTCGATTCATCGAAAAGTTTTCGGAAATAAAAATAGAAATTGCTTAAATTCGCCTCGGAAGTTTTTGAATCCGTTTCCGATATCGAATCCGACGTTTTAAAATAGCCCTGCAGTTCTCTTTCTCAACGACTCTATTCCTATTTTACTTGAATGAAACACTATAACTTACTAGATAGTCAGTTTAAGTTATTTCAGGAGTTTTTATCTATGGTTTCTCAATTGAAACTTGCCCTAAGTAAAGTGCTCACGTAAAAAGCCAAATAGGATGTCACGAAATTGGATTAGCGTGTACCTTGACGGACGCAAATAAGTACGAAAACAGGTCAAACCTAGATGATAGCTTTAAAATTATATGATAGAATATCTATACTAATATAATAAAGCGGAAGAGTTTTTTTGTTTGTTTGTTTAAACGGGCTAATCTCTGGAACTACAAGTAGGATTTGAAAAATTCTTTCAATAATAGGAAGCTACATTATCCCCGAGTATTATAGGCTATAGGCTAAATATAATAAAGCGGAAGAGTTTTTTTGTTTGTTTGTTTAAACGGGCTAATCTCTGGAACTACAAGTAGGATTTGAAAAATTCTTTCACTAATAGGAAGCTACATTATCCCCGAGTAGTATAGGCTACTTTTATCACGGGATCGCGGGTGAAACCGCGGGAGACAGCTAGTAATTAAATATGTATGTGAATTTATTGAATACACATATTTAATTTTATTGAAGCGCTCGTAGTGTACCATGATTAACCATTCTTAATCGGCAAAGTTAAGCTACCACCGTCGTGGTCGGTACCTGGATGGTGCCGCCTAGTGGTATTTCAAATCGAGAGTTTTCCGTACTTGGCACGTAAATCCGTTGGGCCCGGTTATCACTTAATTGTGACAGTCGTTAAGCTAGTTGGAGGCATCTTGGCGGCTTGAAAACTCTAACAGTTAGGTTGATCACTAGCCTACCTCCACCGATCCGCAGTGGGCACGGTACGCGTGGTTGAGTATCTGTCTATTCCCTAGGCCTGTGCTCAGCAGTTGGACATCATACGCTGATGATGATGATGATTTATTGAATAATAAATAGCCCGGAGTCAGTCTGAAGTTCACAATTTCTATTAAAAATCTATGCAAATCAATAAAATCGAAGTGTTCATTTGTAATGTCAAAACAACAACTTTTTACTAGATTCATAATTATGAAAGTATAAAAAAAAACTGTCTATTTGTTCCGGCTAATCTCCGAAACCGCTGGACCGATCTTGTCGGGACTTTCACCGGCAGATAGCCAATGTTATAAAGGATAACTTAGGCTTCTTTTATTTAAGAAAAATAATTAGTGGTCCGTACAAAAAAAACGTACGAAACTGCGGGGGACAGGTGGTCCATACTAATATTATTGTATATATTTCTGTCTGTTACCTCCACACACGTAAATAGTATGGTATGAAGAGGGAAATAGGCTCCTTCTTATCCTGATAAAGCGGGTGAAACCGCAGGGGAAAGCTAGTTAGTCAGACAAAACAGTTAACAAACGTTTTTCAAAGTATAAAAAACTGTGGTGTTATAAATAGATACATCTCTCGTTATTGTTAAGAGTTTTCGGGTGTTTCCGTTGTTTTCATGACAAGCTTTCTAATTAACAAAATTTTCCATAATCGTTTATTCTCAAGGACTTTGATTATTTGAATTTATAAGAATTTCACTAGATCCTAGCTTTTATTCGCTCAAAGAGCGGCTCGACTGGGGCAGTACCTCCACCTTACAGAATACCGCAGCCAAATAACTTTATGTTGTGTAAAGTTGTGTTCCTGCGCGTGAGTAAGGTCGCCAGAACTTATTCGGGAGGGGGGAAAGGTCGGTAACGCGTGAGTGATGCTTCGTATGTTGCAAGCGTCCATATGGCTACGGTAACCGCATACTATCAGGTGGGCCGTATGCTTGTTTACCGACAATGTAGTATTATAATTTTTTTTAATAACTTGTTTTTTTCATAGAATTTGTCTTTAGTTATAATAATACTGACCAAAATAGAAATGTACGGTACAGACTTCACATTTAGCGAGTTTTATGTGATTTCATAATTAAGCTCATAATAAAACTCGTTCAACAGCTTAATCTAAGTCGGGAAGGTATAAGATTCATTTTAACACCGAATTGCACCCAAAGGCCCCAGATTTAGGATGAATTTTTATATTTCCATTCTGATCCACTAATGTTCAGCTAAATTATTATAATTTCACATCGAGAATTCAACTATCGACTTGCGACAACACTATCATTAATTTCCCCCGTCTTAAGTTAGTTGACATTATCAAATTGACAGGCAAACCAACTGTCAGATTTGTTTACAATCTAGATCAATGTCAGACCCAAATCATAGACATTCTGGTACCTATACAATGGTGATAGTTTAGGGTGGCTTTATGGAGTCGCTTATCAGGGGTAGGTTTTACGTTTCTGCTTATAGAAAACTTACGTTACGATGGAATGGGTACAGATTTCTGAATTCTCTATTAAAGTGACGCGATAGATAAATACCATAAAATACCACAAAAGGTTTCCGTAAAGACGTTCCTTGTGTATGAAATGTCCACAAACAAACAAAAAAAAATCCTTGCTGAGTTTCTTGCCGGATTCTTCTCAGTTTAAGTGTATTCCGAACCGGTGGTAAATTCAACTGTATGTACCAACTTAACGTTCATAAGTGCCTTACCAGGGCCTAAACTGAATAAATGACTTTATGATTATAATGACGTTCTTTCCCTTTAATTTTTAATATTATTTTATTTACATTATTTATTGGTATAGCGGCAATGGAAATTCTGTGAAAATTTCAACTGTTTATACGGTTCATTAGATACAGCCCACTGACATACAGACGGATGGACGGACAGCAGAGGCTTAGTGATAGAGTCCCGTTAGCACCCTTGTTGAGGATGGAACCCTGGATTCTAGAAAGACAGTGTCGTGGGTTCGATCCAACAATGAGCTTAAGCTTTCGGAGGAAAACGTCGTGAGGAAACCATAGCACGGTGTTAGGGTACTTTGTAGTACCCGCCTGGCTGGCTACCACCCTCAAGTTGAAAATCTGTCGCCAAGCACCTTTCGGTGTGTTCCGACAGCTGCATTGAGAGCACTCCTTCTAGGCTTTGTGTGCTTACCAACTTAGGCCCTCAAGTTCTGTCGCCAAGCACCTATCGGTGTGTTCCAACAGTAGCACTTTCCATCACACCAGCTTCTAGTTGTCTAAACATCCTACGCTACCTTCCTTCACTTCCTAGACTCAAATATTATAGCTAACTTCCAAATAAATATAGTAAACGTGAGTGAATTAGTTTTATTTAGTCTTTGAAGGCCGAATTATTCAACTGAAAAACATATGTAGGTACAGTAGTACCCAACTGATATGGCTTACCGATGTATCTGCGCAGAAGATACAATTTCAAAGCGCGGGAAACCGCTATTGGTCGGCAGCTGCCGCCATGTTAGCGCGCGCCGTGCGGAGGGGCGTGACTTGCGAGTGAGACGGAACTAACAGCTGCAGTTATGAACCTTATAGTAGTGATCTAAGGTTGATTGTAAGTTTTAAGCATTCTTTCGTTAATCTTCGAGGCCATACTTTCTTTTCTGTGTGAATGAAGATTCACGACGCGCCTTATCAGTTGGGTAATACTGTATACATCGTGTAACGGTAAGGTATATCCATAAAAGTATACGAGTTCTTCAGTACTAGGCGCACAGATCGCGAAAGAGACTATTGTGCATACAGCAAGCAGTCTAGACTTCTACAATATTCGCTACCGATCACACGTCACACACTTTTTTACTTTCAAAGGCCCCACATAGCTTACAGTCAACGCGGAATGCAGAACTCTAGAACTCTTCTCTGTGGGAACGGCGCCTAAACTCTCTCTGTGGGATCAGCGCCTTACGAATTTTTGAATTAATTTTAAATTAGAGCTGATACTTCTTTTAGAGACTATAGCTGATGGCTGATGTAGTCTTCACCCCTTTTAGATAGATATAACCTTCCGTTACATGTTGTATATCCTGCGGATTTCCGCGCCGGTGAGTTACGAAGGAATAATTTAGTAATCTGTTGTACAAAGGAGTTATCTCAGTAAGCTTGTATGTGTATTACTCAACTTTTTTTTGTATTCCTTTGTGAATAACTAATAGGTACATTACATCTTATCTATACAAATATATGAAACTGAAGTGTCTGTTTGTAATGTGAAATCAACAGCTTTTTTTCTAAATACAATGCAAAATAATAATTTAAAAAAAATTACTATAGCCGTTACTGCAAAATTTATAGACAAACAACCAGCATTTAAAATTAGTACGAATTAGTCAGTGATACACTTTTGGCTCTATCTGAAAACCAGAGCTACATCTCACACTACACTGCATAGCAGGTAATAGGTAGCAGTTTATGGTTTGAGGAAATGCTGGTGGTTTTTTTCCATACAAACATAATCCTCAGTTTCCTCTCTGGATAATGCGATTAGAGCAATGATTATTTTACCATGTAATCTGTAGGTACCACTGTATGTCCCTAGGTTGTGTTTTTCTCCATACATTAATTATAATAAGAATTAGGAGCCTTCTAATATCACAAAATCTTACCATTTTTAATGCCCTTATCAGACGTCCAGCGAATAAATTTGACGAATATAAAAAACAAAAGGAAACCCGACAGACATAGCCTTTCTTATTTTTTAATCGATCCAGTGTTGGAGGAGAAAACCGGGGATTACGAAATAGCGATTTCGTCTAATTTAAATAGGTATAATCGGTCCAAGCTGTAGTTATCTCTATCGCCCTCGGGTGGGATAGCTCGGGCACAGCGCGACAGCAATAGATATGTCAAAAACCTATTTTTCAAATTTCTTGCAGCCATCCTTTCCTCTTAAGTAAATTAAGTTTTTACTGACAATTCAGTGGGTGTACCGTTTCTGTAGCCACAAGTTGGGATCACTAGCGAATAAAGTCCTATGGCTGTCTTAGTGCGCCAAGGCCATAATGTACATGATGATTAACATAATAAATAAAATATTGATCATGCCTCAGTGCTGCGCAGTCCCGTTTTATCCGAAAAAAGAATGAAATAATTTCCGAAAGACAAAACTCGACTAAAACCCATCACAGGCGTAGCTATAATATATATTTATATAAATCATAGCAAGGCATATTACGATATATTTTCAATGCTAATCTTTGAGTGACCGCATGCGCAGCTATAATATATATTTCTGTTACTTCGCCGACCTGCACTGTAATTTATATTATATATAGCTCGACATATTAATATATACTATAGCTACGTCAGTGATGGGCGATTGATAGCGATTCGCAGGTATATCTGCCATATAATTTTAAAACGATCATGAATTTGTGAGAGTAAAAGTTCAGTACATTTGGCATTTCTAAAAACGCACGCTGCACTAGCGCCTCTCGCGGATAATTCAGGCACGTTAGCCCCCATTGGCTACAGGCTATTAATACCTGATACCACCTGACCATATTCTCAAAGCCTTCACTGATTGCGTTATCAAGGCAACTTGTCATACTTATAGCTTTTATATAGTAAACATCCTTGGAATGTGGTTGGGGCGTATTATCGATTGAAGAGTTTACAAAAAGTTTACAAAAGGTTTACAACGAAGACTTTTCAACTGTATTTCGATTGCTGATAACCTTATATACTAGCTGTCCGCCGTGGTTTCACCTGCGTTCTAAGGGTGAAAATTTTTCCATTGTGAAAGAATTTTCAAAATCTGTTCCGTAGTTCCGGAGATTACCGCCTACATACAAACTAACACAACCTCTTTATAATATTAGGGTAGATATAATTGGACTGTTTTACAAAAAACTTAAACCGACTTCAAAGTACACTAAGAAGTAATCAAATCCTGATCTTATGACAATGGGACCAAACGGAAAATGTACCCTTTCAAATAAAAAAAGAATATTCCAAATCGGTTAATAAATGACGGAGTTAAAACGGCAACAAACATAAAAAAAAATACAACCGAATTGAGAACCTCCTCCTTTTTTTGAAGTCGGTTAAAAATGAAACTGTTTCTTAGTTGAGCTACCTGAAGATACCGACACATTTTTTTAACTATGTATTAAACTGTGTTTGACCTCTCATCGTCGGTGATTATGTCGCCGAAGGTGGTGCACACACAAAGCCTAGAAGGAACGGCTCTCAAGTGCAGCTGTCGGAACACACCGATATGTACCTTACCTTACCTTAGCGACAGATTTTTATATTGTAGATGGTAGTCAGCCAGGCGAGTATCGGTATGTCAAAACATTGTTAATTTTTGTGTTAATTTCATAAACAACTAACATAATGTTAAGTACGCATAAATGACGCAACAACACTTTGCAATAAAGTGCTTTCAAAAGGCATAGACAAGCCTATGGTGTTGTAGCCAGGCAAAGTTGCGAAACTATGCATGCACACGATACACCATAAACAAACCACATTACCATCAAAATTACCTGACGCAGTAGTGGTGGCCGTCGTTATCGATATTGTGCTCGATGTCGATGCTCCACTCGATTCTGTCGATGTATTCGCAGCATTTGTCATCTCGACGATCCTATCGACTGCTATACGATTCCCTGGCAGTATTCCTGAACTCTCAGCCGGTTCTTGACTCTGTTCCTCTGATTCTACAACCTGAGGACTTGGCGTAGCTTGGCTCAGGTCATTTGCAACGATAACATTCACTGTTGTCAGCGATTCTAGGTCAGAATTTTCGCCGCTCACTTGTGAATTGTCGATGTATACAGCTGCAGATCTTGCACCGAGGGTTTCCATGACGCTCTCGGCTAACGAACGTGTCGATAGCTCATCGATATCGATATCTTGTTTTATATCGATGATAATTTGATGGCGTTTGGTGCCGCTGCCTGAAGGACTCTGCACCTGGTGTACGCTCACCTGGGCTTCTGTCCCCGGCTGCGACATGTGATGCTGGATCACATGCGTCAAGTGACCCTCCAGAGTATTATCTCGGTTGCCCGCCATTTTGTTATTCCTTTTTCGAATTTATACAGACTTTTCTCTCGTACACACAGTTCCGTCACACATCGATATATCGATATCCCATGCACAACACTAATTTAACGAAGAGGAAAACGAAGATAAAGTCAGACTTATGAGTTTCAGTCGAAACGAATGTTCTTTTTTTAAAATTATTGCACACAGTTTTTTTTTCTATTCTAAGAAGTACACTCGGGTTACAAACTAATGAACACGGGGTATCACACTCCTGGGGTAGGGTAAACCTTGAACACACACTGATGATTGCCGTATTTTACTTCTCCGTTCATTTGTTTAGGCTCGTGTCCTACTGCGGGCAAATGCAGAGCGCAGATGCATCAAAACTAGGTCATAGGTCAATGTCCTTCCGAAAAATGGATTTTGCTAGTCTTTGTGCGTTAATATAATGATTTAAATTTAAATTTCGAATATATGGCAGTGGTCGTTCGGGCGAGGCACTATTGTGGATTTAATTTTTTTTTTTTTTTCTTCTCACTTCAGTTCACATGGTGTTGTTTTGTTTAAGGAGGCCTGCGATAGAGACACATTGACACGGTGTCCTATTTTTTTTACGCGTTCGTAGAGGCGGCGGTCGGCCGTCGTAGCCACTGCAAGGCCTACGAAAGCGTACCGCTACGACGCCGCGCCGCGTAGGCCCGCTGCACACCACACTTCCGTGTTTCAATCCCGAGATATTTCTGAAGATTTTGCTGATTTAATTAATTTCTTATAATGTTTTACTAATATGAAACTTATCAGTATGTTGTTTAGAAATAACACAATCCTTATATGAAACCTATTGATTTACATTTAAAATAATTTTGTTTAGTTTTGCAAATTGAAACTCCTGTTTTTGGATGTAGATATCTTGCATGGAATTTACTTTATCAAAATCCAGTACACTTTAATCAATATGTCGTTTTAACCCCTTCTTTTAAAACTCGTAGCCATTTTAAATAACTAGGACAATTCAGCATTTTTTTATTTCTATAATTCCGCCGGATATCCCAACAAATATCTTTTAAAACCCATCCCGTGTACACCAGCCCACATTCGGCGACACGTGCCTACGCATGCGCAAAGCGCACGCATTCGGCGACTCGCTCGCCCGCTATACATCCGTCCCTTTCAACGCTCTTCGATCGTTTCAGAATGACGAAAAAGGCATATAATCGAATTTATGTAGCTCCGGCCTCTGGGTCCCGACGTATCGATGTACCGTCGACAAAATAGTTATTATAGGCCGTGGCCTTGGGAATTTAAAATAGGTCATTATTTAGTCCTTGGTTTATCATCAGCCTGTAGACTTATTATGTAGTATCCTTCAAATATTCTCTTTACCACGTTCGCTCAGGTTGTGGTATGAGCATGAGAGAATGAGAGCTTAATTTTCCCAGGACGGGAAGGGACCACCCGTCCTTATAATAAAGTAGATACCCACAGACATAAATCTAAATAGATAACGCAAGTCCCTCCATCCATATGAAAACCAAGCGTGTAACTTTTTTGTACCTACCATAATGTCACAAGATTGATTAGTTAGGTTGGCATTAGATTTTTAACGTGAAAATGAAGCTATCCTATTTGTCAGCTAAACATATCCCTCGATACACATCTCTGGTGGACATGCAGCCTTATGCGAGTTCCCTGTCCGCGCGAAACAATTTCAAAAGAAGAACATTGTGCCCCATTTTTGCACAGATTTTGACACGCGAAGAACATACACTCGCGGCATCTATTTAGATGTATATCTGTGTAGATACCGCTAAAGAGAAGTCATCATCAACGTCCTCAGACGTCAAACGTGTGGTGGGTCAAGTCTCATTTTTAGTGGCACGTATATACCCTATTATGTACCCCTGGTGTTGCAAGGGTCTACCATCAGACGGGCCGTACGCTTGTGTACCTTAGTAATAATAAAAAAATGTCATCATTCTATCATCTTGTTTCTGCGCCTTTCAATAACTCAGGTAGAACGTAGCGTTTATTCGGTCAAAGACAGCTCGACTGGGGAAGGAATCGCCACCTTACAGAATACCGCAGACAAATAGCTTTATGTTGTGTTCCTGCGCGTGAGTAAGGTCCCCAGGGCTCATCGGGGAGGGGGGAGGATCGGTAACGCGTGAGTGATGCTCCGTGTGTTGCAAGCGTTCATATGGCTATGGGAACCGCTTACCAACAGGCGGGCCGTACGCTTGTTTATCGACTTCGTCGTATAAAGAAAAGAAAAAAGAAAAATTTCTGCTATTTTAGCAAGGTTTCGTCACATTTGTAAAATTAATTCATACAAAATGTTGTCCAAGAAGGTGAATAAACCTTATTTTGGAACTAACTATCGTATACCGTTTTGCCTGTATTCCCAGGCAGGTTAAAAAGTACTTTTCAAGGGCGTAACTACCGCCGTATCAGCTGTATCAATGATACGGGGGCCCCGCTACAGGGGCCCCGAAAGTGGGTAAGTAAAATTGCTAAAAATGATTTGGTTTAGCTGTAGTCAGGTAGAAAGGCCCCCAACAAATGTTGATACAGGGCCCGCCTACGGCAAGCTACGCCACTGGACCTGTTCCAGAATCTAAAGTAACAATGTACCGAATTTCATGAAAATCCGTTTAGTCGTCACGGAGCTGAGTGATAACAAACATACATACACACAAACTTTCTAATTAATAATATTAGTATGACATAATTGGACTGTTTTACAAAAAACTAAAACCGACTTCAAAGTACACTAAGAAGTAATCAAATCCTGATCTGAATCTGATCTGACCAAACGGGAAGTGTATTGTATAGAATTTTCCAAATCGGTTAATAAATGACGGAGTTATGAGGTAACAAACATAAAAAAAAAGATAGGAAAGTAATAAGTCCTTCTTTCCTTAGATAGGATAAAGAACTAAGAATGACAATAAATTCTACATTTCAGTTTCAATAATAACCTTTTTTTCTTAAAAAATAAAGGTATTTTTTGCGGACGGTACACAGACTTGATTACGCAACGCACAATAATGACAGCCAAAACAAGGGAACTCCGCGTAAACAGTGTAGTATATCAAATGATACTCCTTTAAATGTCACGTCGTTTACTGCTTTATGCCATGAAACGCTTACCTCCACAGATATCCTATAAACATCATAAATGCATAAGTTTATGTGCGTCTTTGTATATATGTTACTTAATAAGTCGTGATGGCTGAATTTTTTAATGAATTTACGATTTTTTATACTAAGAAAACATCTACAAAACAAAATGTGGCAGGCGGAGGGTGGAAAATCTATACATAATTAATAAACTCGTAAGGAAGCAAAATCTGTAGTACGGTCGAGGATAAATATGTATACATTTAGGTGAAATTAAAATTGAAAATTATAGGATACCTATTTTGAAGGCTGAATCTTGACATAAACTATTATGATCTCGGTAATATTTCATTATTTGAATCTATACACTGAGAGAGAATTGATTTTGAATTTCACACATTTATGTTCTTGACTGTACCTACATTTAATATTTTATGTATGTAGGTATTATTGTATACATAACCTAAAACAGCGGCTTTTAAATTTCGCTCTGTCTGTATGTTTTTCTGTTTGTTTGTTCAAGCATCACTCAAAAACTAATTGACCGATCGCGATGAAATTTGGCATGCAGATAGCCTATGGTATGGAGAAGGACATATGCTACTTACAAAATACCTCAGCGTTAAGTATTTGAAATACAAATACGTATTTTAATTACAAGTAATTCAAATACTGCCAAGCCAGAAGAAGGATCACAAAATGCAAATGATTCCCTACTTTGAAATTTTTTTAAAGAAGGAAATGACTAATAACGTTTTGTAATTTCCAACTTTATTACAGTAATTCTGCAAATACCAGCATTTTGCCGTTTTACCCTTTTGGCCCTAGGGGTATATTATAACAGTATTTTTAATTAAAAAACTTTTTAGGGTAAAAATGTTCAGACCACATTTTTTAAACCACTAAGTTAGCAAACAAGCATACAGCCTGTCAGGCGGTAAGCGGTTAGCGTAGATTATGCACGCTTTCAATTGCAAAAATGTAATAAAACATACTGTATAGTGAAATTGCATATGTGTGAGTACTGTGAACGTGCCAGCTTTAAATAAACGACGGGCTCTACCGCGTAACTTTGGTGGTAATCGTAATGAACACCATTAATGAATTTCATCCAATCAGAGCTCACGAATGGTCATCGTCGCGTCGAATCGCGTGCGCGTCATTGGATGAAATAATTAATGATGTTCGTTACGATTACCACCAAAGATACGCAATAGCCCGGCCGTACCGCGGTACGCACTTCCATATGATACGTCCACACTCGCACAAAGAAAGAAAAAATATTTAAAAAGAAAAATATATGCAATATAAGGAGCTCGTGTTATCTACGTGGTGACCGAAGGTGGTTCACACGAAGCCTGCTAGAATCCGGCGGCTGTGAAGTGCGCTGCGAGCCGGCTTTGCGCAGGTATAGTCATCTCGAATGTACCGCATATCTTCGTTTTCGCTACTGCGCAGCGTTCCACGCCTAATATCACAGCCGCCAATAAGTTTGACTCAGACTGCTCAGTCTGTAGAAGGGAATTTATATAGTCTCTAACCGCCGCAGTATGCAAAGGTTGCCTGGTAGAGATCTCTTTTGGTGATAAGGCCGCCCATTGTAACACTTTCTTTTTTAAGTTCTGCCAACATTTAAATATATTTTTATTTTCAGCAATATCAGCATGAAAAAACGGCTTATTGAGAGCACGGCTGACCACAGGGCTGGCCACTTCCTCGGTCAACGGATAGGAATCGCTATCCAACGAGGAAATGTGGCCAGCCTTATGGGCACCCTTCCCAGAGGCCTCGGAGACCTTGGGGATTGTATATATTAGTTAAGTAGGTAGTCTTTGTATATATATAATAACTTTTAGTTAATTTATTTATTTTTATTACCTATTGACTGTTTTTAAGTTCTTGTATTTTTATTTTTTTCATGTGGTGTAACAATAAAGCGTTATCTATCTATCTATGTTCATACCGGTTGACGTCAGATTTTCTGGTTGACTAAAAAGTCCGCTACAACGTTTTTCCCACCTTAGATCAAATATAATATGGTTTTACTATTATAATCAGAGAGGTAGAGAGTAGCAGAACCTTGCAGAATACCGCAGCCAAATAACTTTATGTTGTGTTCCTGGTCGCCAGAGCTCATCGGGGAGGAGGGAAGGGTTGGTAACGCGTGAGTGATGTCTCGTGTATTGCAAGCGTCCATATGGCTAAGGTAACCGCTTACCATCAGGCAGGCGGTGTATTTACAGGCTTCGTCGTATAAAAATAACAAATTCAATCCCTAGAAACCGCAACGTGAAAAGTTAGTTTATGATATGCCTATACTATACATAGATGTGTTGTCTGTCTGTCTATACGCTATGTTTGTGTTAGTTTACGCTATGCGGAGTTTGGCTCAAGGCCGGTCTGGGCAGAATAGGCTTTGTTTTACTACTTTTGTTAAATTTTTTAACGTTTACGTTTTGTTTTTGTTGAATTGTAGTGTTTTTCAGGCAGTAATAGTTAATTTGATTGTACAGGCAAGCCCCAATGACGTCTACAGTGCTGTCAGGTCTTTCCAGAGTGGATCTGCCGCTGGCCTAGATGGACTGTCACCCCAGCACTTGAAAGACTTGCTATCCACTGGCAATTCAGGTGAGTCGCTACTGGGAGATCTGACAGCACTTATCAATCTTATGTTGGCGGGTAACGTTTGCCCAGATATCGCTGATATTTTATATGGTGCCAATCTATGTGCTTTTGTTAAGAAGGACGGAGGGATAAGACCGATCGCAGTTGGCACCACTTATCGCCGTATTGCTGCTAAAATATGCTGTAGAAAACAAGCAGAGTCATTAAAAGGCTATTTCCAACCAACCCAGCTAGGCTTTGGCTCACGTGGTGGCTGCGAAGCAGCGGTCCATTCCCTCCGTACCTTTCTTGAGCATAATGGTGGGGACGTGTTGTTGAAAGTGGATATTAAAAATGCTTTTAATTCTGTAGACAGAGGCGCTCTCTTGTCACAGATAAAAGACAAAATTCCTGACGCTTTCGGTTTTCTTTGGCAATGTTATAGTAATCCTTCAAAATTAGTTTATAAAAATAATCTTCTTCTGTCATCGGTAGGGTGTCAACAAGGCGACCCTCTAGGGCCGGCTATTTTTAGTTTAGCAATACATCCCATCATCACCCAATTGGAATCTAAATTTAATGTATGGTATCTTGATGACGGAACTTTAGGAGGCAACGTGGATACAGTTCTGAAAGACTTTAGATCTCTTTTAAATAATCTCAATTCCATTGGACTTTCCTTAAATACATCTAAATGCGAGGTTTTTATTTCAGATACCTGCCAACTTGAAACCTATGCCATAGAGGAATTTAAAAAAATTGCACCAAACATCAAAATTCTAAATAAGAGTTCACTTCGCCTTCTAGGTTCCCCAATTTTTATGGATTCTTTTCAATCTTTTATTGATGAGAAAATTCAAAATTTTAATAACGTTTCGGAACGCCTTTTAAAAATCAATACACATTCGGCTTACACGGTTATCAAATACTGCCTTTTCGTCCCTAAATTTACATATTTCCTAAGATGTTGTCCTTTCTGGCACCACCAATCCATTTTACAGAGCCTAGACATCATCATTAGAGAAACCCTCTCATCAATTTTAAATATACATTTTGACGACCGCACTTGGACTCAGGCATCACTTCCAATACGATCAGGAGGCCTGGGCATCCGCAAAATTTCAAGTATTTCACTCCCGGCTTTCTTGTCATCAGTCAATAGTACACAAATACTCGTCAATGATATACTAAAAAAATCGATTCCATCGTGTGACATAGCCTATATGACAGATGCCAAGATAGCATGGACTTTAGCCTGCCCTAATTCCAGTTTACCCACATTCCCATCCTCACAGAGGCAATGGGATGGGCCACTCTGCGAGCTAGTACGGAATCAACTTATAGAAACGTCAACTAGCCACGCTGATCTCGCCCGTCTCATTGCCGTGTCAGAATGGGAATCGGGTCTTTGGCTGCGAGCTCTTCCGTCAGCAAACATAGGAACCTTGCTCGATCCATCTACTTTCCGGCTTGCGTCTTGTCTTCGTCTGGGTGCACCTATCTATGTGTCCCATCGCTGCCAGTGTGGTACTTTCGTCGATCAGCTTGGCCACCACGGGCTATCGTGCATAAAAAGTGCAGGCAGGATTCCGCGCCATTCGGACCTCAACGACATCATCCGCAGGGCTCTTGCCAGCGCCCACGTATCAGCTATTCGTGAACCGAGCGGCTTGATGCGGGACGATGGCAAGAGGCCTGATGGAATGACTCTGATGCCCTGGAAGATGGGGCGGCCTTTAGTATGGGACGCAACATGCGTCGATACTCTTGCGCCGTCCCACCTTCCAGAGACTATCAAAAAGGCGGGTGGTGCGGCTGTCTGTGCCGAAAGCCTCAAGCGGCGCAAATATAGTAAGCTAGATGTTGCCTACATATTTGAGCCGTTTGGGGTAGAGACTTTGGGCCCGTGGGGGCCAGGAGCCCATCGTATTTATCGCGAAATTTCAAAGCGTCTGATCGACGCTTCACGTGACCAGAGGGCTGGCGAATACCTAGGTCAGAGGATTAGCATTGCCATACAGCGTGGCAATGCCGCCAGCGTTCTGGGCACTTTACCCACTGGCAGCGACCTGGAACAGCTTTCCTTTTTATAAACGGCTTTCTCCCCTTTTATTATTTTTTTTTTTTCTTTATATTTCTGTTTTCTTTTTATTTTTTCCTATGTAAATATTCTTTATATTTCTATATCATTTGTAAATATTGCCATCTAGTTTATAAATTAATCTTATTGTATATTATTAAATTTGTTTTGTCAGATGAGTAAAAAAAAAAAAAAAAAATTATGATGTAATTAAAGTACTATTATTATTATATTTTTCCTGTTAAAGATTATTAGGTACCTATGATGCTTAGTAAATGTTCGTTTTGGGAATAAAACAATATAATATATTTGATTGTTAACAAGAATTGGCATGATTAATACAATCTTAAATGTAATTATGTAGGCTAAGGAAATAAAAAACAGTAAGCCTAGATTTATGTTATGCCAGAATTTGAACTATCTATACGCTAAGTTTCATCCAAATCAAGAACACTTTGTTTAATTTTATAATATTGGAGTAGAAGAGGGTAGGATATTAAAATTATGACTTCAAATGGAGGTGGTCTGTGGTTTTCCCAATGGAGAACGGTATGGGGTGCTTCAAAAAGGGTGTGAAGAGATTTCTTCAGTGTCGGCAACGCGCGAGGGATACCCCTGGTATTGCAAGCGTTTCCATAGGCTACGGTAACCGCTTACCATCAGGCGGGACGTACGCTTGTTTGCTACCTAAGTAGTATAAGAAAAAATGTGTAATCCAATCCAAACAATAATTACGTGAAATGGTTTAAATCAAGTCTAGCAAAACCCAGGTTTTAAATACATTCACTGGCATAGAATTTGGCCCAAGCTCGAAATTTCATATAAAATAGGTATTTTCAGCAAAGATTTTCAGGTACTGTATTCGGTATCATTTAAAATATACCTAGAAGTCAGCACTTGAAAAATGTTATTGAATTTAATGTGCCATTTCTCGTATGCGCCAAAAATGTTAATGAAATAAGTTATGTGCAAATGCAAATAATATGTTAATTTTTATATGAAGATTGAAATTAAATTTTTTAACACCTAAAATGGCAAAAATCAACGTTTTCACATAACAACCCCGTCTGCAAGCTGGCTCTTTTAGCTTTGAAACTATATCAAATGCAGTGCAAAAAGCTAATAAAAATCTTTGCTGAAAACCTCTTTTGTATGAAATTTCGAGCTTGGGCTCAATTCAATACCGGTGAGTGTATATCCGTCACTTTCTAACATCATATAACAAAAAAAACCCGACTGCGTAAAACATAAATTAACTGAAAAGAGCAACAATCTGAAAATCTGAAAAGAATAACAAGCTCTTAAATCTATAGAATTTTGAATATAACTTGAATTTTATATAGAATGGTCTATTTACAAGCTTTCATTTGATACCCATATTGTTATAATAACGAAACTTTTATTTTTAATTCCCCCCCCCCCCCTATTTTTTAATCTTAGGCGCTAAATAAAAATAATATACCCTATGACACTCCCCCAGTCAAGACGAATCTAACGACACCTCATATGCTTAAATCCATCAAGCCGTTTAGGCTGCAGAGCGGCACAAAGAAATAGACATACATACACTCGAAAAACATAACCCTCCTTCCGGGTTAGTCGGGTAAAAAGAGCCGGCAATCTCATGTAATAAGACAGTAATGATCCCGTTTTGGATATTACTTGAAAATAATGAATCACAGACTGATCATTTCTCTGTAGCAGCGCCACGGAGTGTACGAGTGCTACGAACTACGAACTACTACGATTTCATTTGAAAACTTCATTTGAGTACTATCGTACGTTTTTTTTAATCATATATGTATGATACTAGCTGTCCCCCGCGGTTTCACCCGCGTACGGTTTGAATTTTTTTGCGCGGAACTCTAATTATTATTCAAAAATAAAAGTACCTATGTTACTCCTTATAACATCCTAAAGAATATTATAAATGCGAAAGTGAGTTTGTTTGTTTATTTATTGGTTATTACGCCTTCACGCCTCAACGGATCGTCATGAAATTTGGCATGCAGATAGCCCATTGTATGGAGATTTGCTGTCCCCCGCGGTTTCACCCGCGTTCCCGGGATAAAAAGCCTTCTCCATATCATATGCTATCTGCATGCCAAATTTCATAATGATCCGTTGAATAGTTGAGACGTGAAGGCGTAACAAAGAAACAAACAGAATTAATTTCGCATTTATAATATTAAGTATGGATTAGTATGGATGAAAATTTTATTATTGACTTGCACCCGCCCCGCAGTTTCACACGGGGTCCCCTATTTCACCGTCTTTGGGGTGGAATTTGGAAAAACCCTTCCTTGAATAAATACAATAAAACCTTCAAACATACAGTCGTAAATCAAGTCTACGGCCTAGTTCAGAAAATATGTCCGCCATTGATTGATAAAAAAGTCAAAGAGTAAGTCACTGGTGCCGATGCCGAGTTATAAATCGCACTAAACTAATTTTAGTTACATCTCATCTCTTTCTTGCGAACATGATTGAAAAAGGATAGAACATATTTAAAGTTGTCAAATTAATCTTTGCCATCTTATTTTGCGTGTATTTAGGTGTAACAGCGATAGATAGCGACTAAATTTATATTAAAAACAAGCATTGGACTAATTTGACAGGACTAAATTTCTTACATCCTTTTCTTATGTTCTTTGTTAGAAAAAGACATAGTGACATTAAAATTTAGTTGTGAACAACAGAATCAGGGCCAGTGAGTAGCATTTTGCACCTTTTAGGATAGGCAAGATTGATTTTAATGTTAAATTATAAAATATTAAGTTTTACGGATTTTTCACTGATAATATTGTATTGATCTAAGTATGCCAGCAAAATATGCTATAAAAATTAAACAAAAGTTTTTCTATGAAAATAAAACGAAAGCGCAAAGGGGACAAGGGATGGTAACTCATATGTTGCAACCGTCCACATGGCTACGGTAGCCGCTTACCATCAGGCGGGTCGTATGCCGAGTTCATTGTATAGAAAAGAGCTACTTCACTTTGCATGTTCTCTTCAAAAAGTCATAATACCTTAATATTTTGTTTGATATTAAATATAGGTATAATATGGATCTCACTATGGATTTCACCCTCATTTGTGTGCAGGAGGCCTGTGCTCAGCAGTGGGACATTATAGGCTGATGATGTTGCAATAACTAAATTACTCCAGAATGGCATCTAAAAAAAAACTTTGTCTCAACTTATCTGTTGTTAAGTAGGTACTCCCCAACTAAAAAGCTATTATGGTTCATCAAACTCATTGCATGTGATGCAGTCTCCATTAAAATAAAACTGCAATAATAAAAACCGCGTTAACGGTTGAAAACAACAGTTTCGTGTCAGCGCACTCTAGTATCCAATAGCGGTACCAAATTGCGATTTAAAAGTAAAACCATCTGTTCACGTGCGCCAGCTAACGGCAATCGGCCGAATTGCGTTCGTTGAACCCGGTGCGTTCCATTGCGCAACTTTCATGTTCTGTCATCATTACGGTTCTTTTATAAATGTCACGTCACGTACCTTTTTTCGGTGGCCGTGGCGCGAATTTTAAAATTGGAACTGTATTCGGTATATAGGTCGCAATTTGTATGAATGAGCATACACTGTACGGATTTTGTCTCAAGTCACATCACAACGGTTTTTGTTGGATATTGTTTTTTTTTTAAGTAACCTCGAATACTTTGAAGGTCGCACGTTATGAATAATGATGGTTAATTATGTTATTTGAAAAGTTTTGACGCTCACTCTCTTAGACAAAGATTAATTTTGTAGTTTTGTTGATACTTTGGGATTAGGATAATGTAGGCGGTATTTTGTCGTAGGCAACAATATTATGTCACCGAATTTAACATTGTTTTGTTAACTTTAGCATTGGCCTTGGCACTAATGCCAATCTACTGCGAAAAATTACCTAACTGTTTTTTCCAAAATCAAATAATAACTTATGATTAAATATTCATTGTGAAATTACCCATTTTGTTTTAATTTCAAACATGCCTTTATTTTTTTATTTCTTACGAAAACAGTAATAAGGAAAAGGGGCAAAGGAACTTATTTTATTTCAAATAATAATAATATAAATTAGAAAGGCTCTAACCAATTAAGACTATTTTAATTAATGGTTCTACCATAGATAAAATAAAGCCAATATTATACATGATAAATATAACGGGCGGAGATAGTTACTATGTTTTTTTGTATATAAAAAAAAACCTGACAGTGGTTTGGGACCGGTCAAGTCAGTCGGGGTGAATGAACTCATTCGGCACGGATTCTTCAATAGCGATTGGACATTAATAAAAGAATGATTGAGTTACGATTTGGTCATATAAAAATATTATGTTATTTTGTATAGGTTCTTTGACATTGATAGTTGAGCTGATGGTAATTTCTGAAATGCCATAAAGCTGTATTTTGATGTTCAAATTATAAGGCGCCGATTCCACAGAGATGGTTCTAGAGTTCCGCGTTCCGAGTTCCGCGTTCACTACTGTACTGGTAAATGGGCAAATGGCCAGCAATATTTTTTGTTTTCCATTTATATATTAACAAAAATATGAACGCTTATTACTTTGATGTATTTAGAAAAAAGTAATAGAGTATTGAAGATTTAATAAATAATTGGAGATATTATGAAATTGCAAGGTAGTTGCATTAAATGTAATTAGTATCCCGTACCAAAAGGTATAATTATATACATACAGCAAGCAAAAGTTTGTTTATATTCTTTATCTCGTCTCATTGGCCTGACTTTAGTTTCATTAGTTGCCGCTCATGGGCCAGAATGCCCATTGTCCTTTCTGCCTTGTGTCACTCAGTAAATTATACAGTGATAGCTGATAGAACGGTTTCTGAACGTCAACTATATTTAGATCGTTGCTATTTACATGAATTGGGCTACAGACGTGTTACCTCAACTGCTAGCTTTAGAGAATGAAACTCCGACAGAACTCGTATTCTCTGGAACGCCGAGTTATCTGTGTGCAATGATCAAAGGCGCCGCATAGATTACAGTGAACGCGGAACTCAGAACTCGGAACTCTAGAACTCTCTATGTGGGATCGGCGCCTTAAGTGTGAATGTTGGGTCATTCACACTGAATAGTGCTAAACCAAACCAGCCAGTGCTTTTTTTTGGTATTGATAAATAAACTAACGTTCTCAATGAAATTGAAGTAAATAGTTTTGCTTCCAATTTTTATTTTTTGGGCTAAAAAAAACATAAATTAGGATGTTCATTGTATTCGACTTTTTATTTTATTTGTATATTTTTTTTGGTTTTACCTACAAAAGTTATTAATAATTAGAGAACCCTTTTCAGCTTTAAATTACAGTATAGGTGGAAAATGGTAGGTAAAGAATACAGAGCCGTGATGTATTCAATTATAGGTTATAAAAATAAAGCTCCAACTGTTAAAGTTATAAAAGATATAACGTAGTCAATCTAGTGACTATAGCAAACTAGTAAAACCAATAAAAAGTAAAAAAAAAAACATCAAAAGTTCGTTGCTCCCGCTGGCCAAAAAATGCATCGGTCAAGCAACCAAAAGCTTGATCTAAAGATATAGTCTAGACGAGTTAACTAAGTTTATTGCTGAAAATAAAACGAGTATATTTTTTTAAACTTAATTTGAATTTACGCTCTATTTTCCAAGAAAGAAAAATAATGTAATATGAGCCCCCAATCTTGGTTGAATACCTAATATTATGTTTTAATTAATTTAAAACTTTTTGTTTTGCCTTAGAGACCATGTGGATATTTCAATAAAATTTTTAAAAAAAAACTTTTTTTTTAATTTAACTTCTTCCTTATGATCAAAAAACTATTGGTTGAGGTAGTCTTCCCAAAATAGGAATTCGAATGGTGAATTACGTAAAGATACCTATTTTATTTTATTTTTTCTATAGTACGCATAACAGCAAGAGCATTACCACGCATTACTATGTAGGAAATAATAAAAATACATATTTATAATATTTATTCAAATCATAGAAAGTTTTTTTTTCTGATGGGTTATTTCTGTCATATTTGAAGAGCCATCCCGTCATGCGAATTCGCCATAGACAAACACTGTCATATTATCTTTTTTTTAATTTCCCAAGCTCACATCTCAGCCAGTCCCACGGGCGCAGGCGCGTCGCATGCGCGGAACGCGTCCGCATAACGGATGCATGCGGCGCACAGTTACTCAGTATGTGGGTGAGGCTAACTGCGAGCACCGTTAGCGACGTCACGTCACTAGCTCTAGTGATGACAGCGGGTGTCTGTTGTCGATAGTATGTACCATATTTGGTAAAATTATACTAACATTTTAAAGCACTATATTTTTTTTTTCTGCTAGATGATGTATGTTGTTGATCTCATAATCCCATTAACTGTAACAACCTACAAATATTTTTTGTTTCTCGATAAATAAAACCGTCCAAAGCCCAAATAATATATACACGTCTTAAGGAAATAACGTGAATACATTGTTTCACACAAACTAAAGAACCAAACATCATATAATTGAATTTTTCGCTCGGATTCGAAAAAATCCTTCATTAATAGGAAGCTACATTATCCCCGACAGTTATAGGGTACTTTTTATCCCGGGAACGCGGGTGAAAGCGCCAGGACAGCTAATCATCAATAAAATGTCACTTGTATCGTCGTCATCCTATGGTGCAAACCCATCGACCTCAAAAGCCTCATCGACATAAAACAAACCGAGCACAACACTAGCTGAGAGTACCGTACACTACGTCACGAAGAAAGGGATCGCGGCAACGGTAAACAGAGGGCCTTGCCGTATCGCCTGGCGGTCGCAAAACTATCGCTTTTGTGTCGTTTGTCTTGTACCACGAGATTGTGGGAGAAAAGCTTCAGAAGCTAACGGAGCTTTACAATAATAGCTTTTTTTTCTGAAAAACTGTTAGATGTTTTAATAAGTTACTTGGTCCATACGAATAATAATATTCTTCTTCATGTCTGTGATTTAGCTTCCATTATCTTTTTACCTTGTTAAGTTAATAATATAACGTCGCTTTTATAAAAAAAAAAACTCACATTCTACGTAACTCATAATCAATACTTTTTATAATTGTGTATTTTTTTATAAAATCACGAAAAATCATGAAATTTATGATGACACATTGACATAAACTTCAACATGTTGAATGTAAAAATATTCAAAAATATTGATAATCTCGAAGCTTCAATATGATTAAGAAGATTTTATTCAAACAATCACGGATATTGGCGACTGAAAACAAAGCAAACAGTAGAAAGTGACATAAAACCTAATTTTTAAATTGTAAAACCACGACTTTCGTATGAAATTCAAATTTTACCTTTGTTACACAGTCTTTTGTTTCCGTCAACACAAGTCAAAAGTGCGTTCACCTCAACAGTCACTTAAAAATATACCGCTAAACCTTTTAAAGTTCTTATGTGTGTCAAATTGGAAGCTATTACTCAATTGCATATAATTACGTTTTTTTTATTTCTATTAGTAAAAAAATATTTTATTAAGAAAAGCATAAGTGCAATAATATTTTTAAGCATGAAATTCTTCTAAGAAAAATATATTAATATTTTATATAAATATTAAAATATGTCAAAAACTTACCTCGTATAGTACTCGGCATTTTGTAAAATCCTTTTAAAAACCAATGTCACAAAAAAAATCTGCAATTGTCACAATAAACACCACTTTATTATCCAAACTCTGACATTTTCACATAAGCAAGAACTTTATAAGATTTTTCACACAGTTTTCACGTACAAGTGTCTGCAACTCATGCACTTATTTAAAAAATGTTATTTGGCGCCACTGAAGCTGTCAATGTCAAATTTCCCGCGCATTAGTTCGGAAAGCCGCGCGCATACGTCCTAAAGACGTGCTGTGGCGGCGGTTTGTGGTTTTTTCGTTGCGGCGCTCACTCGTCTCGGGTTAACTGTAATTTTTTTCGTGATGCGAACAGAGTGGTAACGGTGAGGCCGGTTCCACCACCTATAGGATCTTCATCACGATGAGCCGATTGATGCTCGATGAATAAGATGATGGCGTGCCTAATGCGATTTACGGTTGCGATTGATTGGTGGGAAAGATCCAACTTTTTTGCATGTAGTTCTTGGGTGGTAGACCTTTGACTGATATTTTTTTATAGTCGGTGTAGTAAAATACTATTTAGAAAGAATTTATTTACATTTTAGAATATAACAATAATATCTGATACTTTATTGATTATGATTTATTGTAAAATGAAACTCGAGAGGGTTTAATGGAGTCTATATTTTTATTTTAGTCCAACCAAATGGAATCTTATACAAATCCAATGAATGTATTAAATTATGGCACGAAAATGTTATTTTAGGAGTTTTATTAGGATAACCCATCCTATAATTTATCAGGTGCAAAATTATACCACAAAATTTTCCTCATAAAGCTACAGGTGAAATTTCAAAATCCAATCAATTTGATTGCTTCTTTCCGGTGCAACATTGACAATCTTTCGGCTACTACTTATAGTTTTATCATTGTCGTTACTTAGTCTTCACTTTATACCTATATTTACTTATTTGACACGCAAGTAAGCAAATGGAAGTTCCGTCTTCGTGAAAGACTGCCCACGTGCACCCAGTGCTCGAGCGACAGATCAGACCCGGTGAATGACAGACCTGTTGCTATCACCTCCTTTCTCCCCAAAGTGATGGAATGAGTGATCAACCCGCAACTCTTAAGATAACTAGAGGATCACGATTTGCTAAGCGACCGACAATACGGCCACAGTCGCTCGGCTGGTGAGTTACTAGTGTAACCCACACACCGTTGATCAACTAGCTTGATGAGCCTAGATGTAGCGCAGGTAAGGATGGGCAGGGTAAGAAAAAACAATGGGAAGAAAAGAAAAATACGGGAAAATACGGGAAAGAATGGAAAAATACGGGTAAATTCCCGAACGGCGGGAAAATACTCAAGTCGCTTTTTGTACCTAAAAAAATATTTTTAGGTACAAAGGTAGGATTGTTATTTTAATCATACTCACTGTTGTATGTACCTACATTACCTACGCACACTTCCCGACTTCGATTCGGACGAGTATGTACTACCACGGCGTGGTAATTGTGTGGGACCGCCGCCGCCTGTCCACCACAACCCCAAAACGTCACTTTTTTAAAAACAATGCACTCCTTCATCACAAAAAAAAGATTATTTATTGTATGATATATGTGTATGACCGTGGTAAGACCCTGATAGAAATCTTGTTAAATGTTATTCAAACGATTTTGTTAAGGACACCTTCTCGCTATATACGCAAAATCTAGTAAATGTGACCATTTGAGTATTTTCCCAGCCAATGGGAAAATTCCCGGGTTTTTTCCCACCAAATTGGAAATTTACTCGAAGTTGAGTTTATTCCCGGGAACAAACCCAACCGTAAGCGCAGGCATTATATCAGGTCTGGTACCGGGGTCTTCTAACGAAGCTACCAGCGTACGGGCTTCCCGAGAGATTATGCAAATGGGTCGCGCGCGAACTAGCAAGCTTTCTGACTGGCATATCCATAAGAGCCGTCGTTGATGGCAGTTGCTCCGATAGCATGGAAGTTAATAATAGCGTCCCACAAGACTCTATGTTATCCCCAACACTGTTCCTCCTGCATATCAAAGATATGCCGTCTATTGACGGTATTTATTGCTACTATACTAACTAGGATCTCCGATTGGGGTCGAGTAAACCTAGTCCATTTCAACGCCACTAAGACATAAGCCTGCGCATTTACCGTGAAGAAATCCCCATTGGCTGTGGTTCCACAATTACAGAACACGTCCTTCAAGTCCAAGAAAATTATCTGGATCCTTGACGTTGATATTTCTAGCGACGTTCTGTTGTAGTTATCTAGAAGACGAGGTCAAACTGGCACCTAAAAAACTCCTACGGAACCCTAGAAAACTAGTATTTTTCTGAATCTTTCTTTTGAATTTATATAATTAAATTTTTTGTCTCAAAAATACATTTACATTAATTTATATTACAAATTTCAAAATGGTTACTTTGCAGGCAATTTATAATATGATCCCTACAAAAACAATACTACCAAATAGTAGCAAAATGTAAATAAAGAGTAATTGAAAGGTAATCGTTAGTCCAGTCAGGGCTGCTGGTGGGTGATCGCAGATTCAAGGCATGATCGCAACATACTTGCCGCCTGTTTCTCAATTCTAATAGTAACTGGACATTTACTTGATTTTGTTACTTGCTTATATATAGGACGTTTGATAGGGTTGTCGAATAAATAATTATATTTTTATATATTATGTTTTTTTGAATAACATAAAATTGTATATTTCTTACTTGTGTGTACGTCACTCTTATAATGTCATATCTCTAATATTATAAATGAGCGAGTTTGGATGTTTTTGGCTCAATCGCGCATCAACGGATGATCGGATTTGGATGAAATTTGGCGCATAGATAGAAACAGATAGAATAATTTTTATCCCAGGAAAACAATAGGTTCCTCGAGAAAGAGGGTGATGCCGTTGGTGGAATCTAGTCAGCAACGAAGTAATTTATAGTAGTAATTTATACGATACGGAATAATATTGGTTGTTATATTTTTGTAGGAATTTGAAGAAACAAGGTTTTTTTAAGTGTAAATTAGACAGATGACTGTAAAGGTAAATAAATTAGGTAAACGATAGGTAGTGAAAACATGAACATATCTTAACTAAACAAGAAATAAAAGGCTTTATACTATATATTATTATTATACAGCTATGCCATTCTGAAAAAGGTTGATCATCTCGAAAGTAAGCTCGGATCGATTTAGTATTTATTTTTCTTCATATTCCTAATTTGGGATTTTTTTTTATACCACTAAGTGGCAAACAAGCATACGGCCCGCCTGGTGGTAAGCAGTTACAACACCAGGGCTTGCAACACCATGGGTATCATTCGCGTGTTGCCGACCCTGCAGAAATCTCTTCACACCCTTTACTTCACACATCGAAGGGACGATCGAGGGGATTGTTCCTCGATGATTATGAGAAACGTCATAATCATCTGTTCGTCAAACTGCGTAATTCTTACCACTTCCGTCATCACTCAGTGGCGCTAGTGTCGCACTCACATATTTTAAGAATAAGAATACTTATCTCATCGCGGATTCAAGAGTGAGGTTCATTTGTAATACAAATGAACTTTTCAGAATAGCTCTGCTGTCTGAATATTTTTGGCGTGTGTTTTGGGTTTGTATTTTTTTTTAAGAAATACTCATCCCGATTACCTACAATTACCCACAATAAATAAGAAGAATTTAAAATACAATTTGGGGGTTACAATTAGATTTTAAAAATTTGGAGGTTTAGCCAACCTCCAAAACTTTTAAATCTTATTGTAATCAAAATTTATCAAAACTTATAACAAAATTATAATCAATCAAATTTCGAATCGTGTTCCAAAGATAATTATCTAAGATAATTATATAAATTTCAGCAAAACATATAGTGAACAATGTGTAAGAGCTTCTAAAACTTCAATAAATAAAATAGCATCCGTTTTTCGCAAGCCTATGTCATAATTACTCACGTTAAGATAAAAAAAAAAACGTTGGCAGTATATTTTAAATCGCTTAGATACAACACCATTAGCAATTTCATAAACATCAAAAAGTATAGTTCCTTGAACCCTGTCTAACAAGAGGTATAAACCCGTTTAATTTTTATTTTTACAACTTTAATGGTTAGTGTACAAACGTGTGAATTTATGAAAAAAGATGAGGTCCTAAATATCTCACAAAATTATTGGAATCTTCCGGGTCTTGAATTCCCGCGTAAACAAAACGCTCGGTGGGTCGTTGAACCCAACGGGACCGTGCCGTGCAACTTGTTCGAACCGGTTGGTCGACGTGACGTCACTTTGTTTGTTCTACTCGATTACAGATGGCACCACAGATGGGCAAATGTTTTATATAATTAAAATTATATAAGTAGGTATTATACCTACACGTGTTATTGAAACTAAAATCTTATTTGTATCGAAAGATTTATATACAAAATAATATTTTCTCTTTCAAATAAAAAAACATACGAGTGCATGTTATTTATTTTTAATAATATAGGCTTGTTTTTATCACAGTGCAGTTTCATCATATTATCGGTAAATTCGACTCTACTTGTCGAGTAGAAAAATGTAAAAGTTCTTTACGAATATAGTGACATCTATTGGTGAGTAGTCGCTCCATTTATCCAAGTGGCATCACTATATTTTCATTTACCACATAATGTGTATAGATGGAGCCGGATGGAGCAGAACAGAGACATGAAATAGCTCCAAAATTAAATAACAGATGGCAATACAAGTCTACCATGATGAGAGACTAAATTGTTTCATGTCATTCATTCATTCAGTCATCCTCATTCATCAATCAACCCTTTTTCATTCGTTCGCTTGCTCACTGTGTTTATTTATTTGTTATAAAGTAATTATTGTGCGATAATATCGCTAAATACCACATGGAGTACCTATAGGTATGTTTATAATTGTTTTATTGTAAATTGTGTTATGGATTGTGATAAATCTAGCTTTAAACAAGTACCTACAGGTACTTGATATAATTACCTACCTGAGATGTCTGTCTGAGAGCCAACGTAATCCATTTATGTACCTGTTTTATAGTAAGTAGGTAGTCTTCGATTTGCAATATTTGCATTGTTTAACTCTATAACCAGGCATCTCTCACTCCATGTACTTGCGCGCGATAATTGCCTACCGGCCGCCGGACCGTAACTGGTCCATTTCTCAGTTGACTGTCGACAGCCGCGTGGCGCGTTGGTTCGCATATATTTCGCTTGAAATGTTTGTTGTTCTTTCTATCAAAGGTTTAAAGTACCTTTAGATTCCTTTTATAATTATGTAAAAGATCTAGAGGCCACATTTATTGTAAACTTTGAACAAAATGTGAGTCAGAAGCCCGGTTGCAGGATATTTGAAATATAAAAAAATATAATTATATCCCATTTAACTCCCCTTGTACTTGTTTCTTTTTTTAAACTTTTTGTTCGATTCCGAATATTCTCCACAATAAAGTTCAACAATTGTGAATGTCGCCAAGCTACAAATTTATTAACCTACATATACTCTATTAATATAATAAAGCGAAAGAATTGTTTGTTTAAACACGCTAATCTCTGGAACTACCAGTCGGATTCGAAAAATCTATCATTGATATATTTTATTTCCGGGATCACGGGTGAAACCGCGGGGCAGTCATTATCTATATATTTAAATTATAAAAATCTCGTGTCACGGTGTTTTGTGGTCGCACTCCTTCGAAACAGCTCGATTGATTTTTATGATTAGTATATTTCATACCGCTACGGGTAGGGTAGGGTTGGGTAGGTCCTACCCTACCTGTTATACCCTAGTTTAGGGTACGACACCACGCAAACGAAGTCGCGCCGATATGGCAGAAAACGTTTGCCGGGTCAGCTATATAAAAATAACACACTTTTAAGAACTTTTCTTATATTTACCAACTGAATATGCTGAAACATTAAAAACATTTTATTTTTTGTTTCATCAAGTGTAAGTAGTACCTACTGAGATCTTTATCGACAGAGGCATCCCTGGCAATCCACGCTAAGCACGCAGCGGCGAGTAGTTACAAAGCAAAACTAAATTTACGGTCGTAAGCTTGGGTTCATTTTCGTTCGCAGCGTTTATCGACTCAAAAGAGTAGGCTATTATAGCAGTAGGTATTGTCAATTTTATATGGAGTGATTTATCTGTTACGTAGTAACTATTTAGTAATCTGTGCTATAACGATGAAATTAACATAAGAAAGTTTCACGTCCATTTATGGCAACTAGGAAACTGATCGACTGAATAGAGCGCAATCCATATGTAGGTACCTTACCTATGTTCGTTTCTCAATTGTCATTCATATTGACGATTTAAAAGTATCTTTTATTAAATACATGCTTACCTTGCCATGCTTTGCTTTTGCTGTATTAGCGAATGAGAACAGCGGTGATCATCTAACTAAATAACCTATTTAGTTCGATGATTAACAATAACAATGCAGATGTAGTAAAGCTTGATGATTGATTTGTGACCACGACCACTCTTCGGCAATATTAGAGATCCAGTGATCGACTACTTTACCCAACGATGTAATCTATAGTTAGGTCGATCTAGAATTACCGTTGGTGATCCGAGGTCACCGCGGACTAAATGCGAGCCGCGCCTTTTCGCTCAACTTTTTTGGTCCTTCGAGCCGTATCTTCCCTTCCAGTGACACTGACACGATTCCGCTTCGGCTTCCTATTCTACTACTATTATATACTATTCGGCTTCCGCACGGAGGATCTTTACACTATGGTAATAGTTACCTATATACCTATACCTAGGTTATTCTAAAATCCGTAGTCAACGACTCAAGTCTTCAGACTTGAATTTTAATAGGTCATCTCGAAATCACACATAAATAAATCTACTTACGTTTGTACGTTTGTATGTTGTTAGTTAAATACCTATTCTAAAACATTAGTTATTCCATGTCAAAACTTAGCAAAGACCATAAATAAAAACCGTATTAAATTCGCAAACAAAATCGCAATTAAAACCCACCCAAAAATCCGTCACAAAAGAGAACAAAACATCCAGTGTAGAGCAAGCAACTGAATAAAAAGAATTACCTAAGTACGTGGCAATGGTGTGAAGCTGCAGATGACTACTTATCTCCCTCTGATGTATGGGATGCTTGTTGCTATCTCGTTCTCACATCTCACTGCCCCTCAGACGTGTGACATCCCCGCGGGCTTTAGCTGCGGTGTAGGGTTGTACTTTAACGGTTTTATTGTAAATTAATAAAGCGCGAAATAAATAATTTATTGAAGGAAAATTAGGGTGGTGTTTGCAGGAAAAATCAAAGAGTTTCTTTGTAGAAACGAATGGGGGAGGCATTTTCCTCAGATTTCTCAGGTATCTAACTGTTAACCTCAAATGAGCCTAAAGTATCCAATTATTATCAGCCTGGAGTTGTATAAATGGGCATTCCTGAACATGGCTTAGTTAATGGATGAACTTGAGATGCATCGTGCGACTCTGACCAGGGCATCAGCTGGCCAACTCACCGTCGACCGTTAGGACTGCATTAGTGATGCCTACTACGGAACACAGTCCTTCCCTATGGACTTATAGACAGTCCTGCGCTGCTTGCATCCAGACATCCATTACGTGATAAATCCCCAGATAGGTGCATACCTTAATTTTATGAAATAAGGTTACTTAGGTCCGATTTTTCTATCGATAGATAAACCTGAGATAAACTTTTCCTCTCTATACAGAAACTAGGCCAGGTACCGCTTTATCTATGAAAAATCATCCCTTAGTAGCAAAAACACAACTGAACATTATTATTGCGATTAGATAACAAATTTTCAACGACACTAAAAAAAAATTAACTTTGTAATAAAGTATTTTTTAAAGTGCAAATAAAAAAGAAACAATACTACATTAGATACCTACTTTATATTTAACCTAAATCTCTCGTGCAATGCCTACACAACAACATTTGATTTGTATTAGGTACATTAATTATAATAAACATAGTTTGGCATCCCTGCCGACCGCCGCCCCTCTCGCATAAAATCAATATTGATGGGGACGTTGTATTTCACCTTTAGTACAAGTATAACACATATAACTGTGTCTCGGGCCTTATAATGTTATTAGATATTGATTCGCCGCCCCGGTCCGCTTCGACGTTTCATATGTAAAACTTGTAGGCTCGGTAGGCATAAGGAAACTTGTTGGTAATCGTTTCCGAAGCGCCCATTACCCTGGAAGACGAGAGCTGACTGCCTTCCATGCTTTGAGACATTCAGTTTCTTGTCAGTTTTTCCCTGATGAAGGCAGAATGTCGAACCAACGTCAAGCTGCGAACTTCATAGAGGTGTCCGCGGAGCTAAGCCCCCTACCTACTTACTAAGCATCTAGGCAAAACTGCCAAAAAAAATACAATTCATAAAAAAAGAACCGTATTGAAATACTCATTCTATTATTCATCAAAATTAGGATATTTCTAACGTAGGTAGGTGATGTCAACATGATAGGGTGCGGATGCATTTCAAATATGACGGACAGTCCAGAATAAAAAATACACTATGATTCGGATAATATCGAACGGTCATTGGTTTGTTGGTCGTGTTCGGCATCCCACTCAAATACCATTACTAGCTAGTTAGTCGACCTTAGGAATGCTGTCCTGGCTCTTGGACATTTGAAGCTTCATATTTCATGCCATTTATTCAATTTAGGCCACAGAAAAACACTTATGATGTTCACATTTACTGAAGTTAGCACCGGTTCGGAACTCGGCCTTCAACTGAGAAGAATCGGATAAGAAACTCAGTTTACAATGTTTATGATCCACAAACAATCAGCGTAGCTGTAATCAGTTACAAAAAGTAACATAAAACAATGATGGAAACAATTAAGAAATCAATTGCTTCACAATCTTCACAATATTTTTACAAAATTCTTAAACTATTAACTACTAGCTTTCCCCCGCGGTTTCACCCGCGTTCCCGGGATAAAAAGTAGCCTATGTCCTTCTCCATACCATAGGCTATCTGCGTGCCAAATTTCATGATCCGTTGAGTAGTTGAAGCGTGAAGGCATAACAAACAAACAAACTCACTTTCGCATTTATAATATTAGTTAGGATTACCTATTCTATTACCATTACATGATTATCAAATGTTAGAGTATATGGCAAAACAATCTCCTACTTTAATTAACTACTTATTTGAATTTTAACAAGACAAATATCCCTGAATAATGTAAATCATAGTCACATCACAAAGCACGCTACGTTGGCAGCTGCAAGATTATTCCATTACATGCAAAAAATGCACAACCGACAGACGAAATCTATTCTTAGCAAACTGTTCGTTTAGAAATGCCCAGAATGGATTATGTGACTTAGTTTTTAATCTTTTGAGTAATCATTTATAGTTATAAACTATTCTTTCGCCCCAGTTTTAACGCATTGGAGATTCAAAGACAAAGCCGTTTATTCAGACTAGGCTCTATAAGGGCACTTATTTTAAACTAAAACGAATGTAGATGAAATACCACCGGGTAGAAGTAAGTCTTCAAATGAAAAGAACAGGTAAGAAAATCAGCCAGGTTAGTTTAGCCAGGCTAGGAGTCCCACCCCGCGGTTTCAACCGCGCCCACGCCCCCTTTCCAAAATCTAGGAGGTTGTAAAAGAAAGGAATGTATACCATTTTTTTAGACTCAGTAAAATCTTCCTCAAATTACACCTTTTTTCCCCGTTAGTTCTTTATTTTCGGACCCAAGTAGGTATTATATTTATTAGAATTTGTAGAGTTGGGTGTGTAGAGTTATAAGCTTGGCTCTACATGAGATCTTATAACTTTTTGACAAAGCGAGCCATATGGTCTCGCCTCGGTAACATTTTACATGAAAATGTTTTTGTGGGGTTTATAAACCCAAGGAATAAGATTTTTCATACAAACAAAAGGTTGAATTTCCAAAAACCCCGAGGAACTTGGGTGCAAAAGTTCAAGTTTACTTCACAGGTTTGAGAACGAAAGGTCTCAATCTGTGGTTTACTTATGGATTCTTGGACAATTTGACAATCTTGATGGTGATAAATCCGTTTTATGCCAAACTATCGATTTACTTACTTTATACATATAATTATTCTAAGCGATGTACCTACCTAAATGCTGCGAGTTATTTTTCTAAGATTCTGTGTAAATGTAATGTAACATTGTAAATATTATATAATAGATTTGTGAGTTATTATTGATAATGAAATGAAATGAAATAATTTATTCATTCAAATAGGCCTTCACAGGCACTTATGAATAGTCAAACTCTTATACTCTAATGCACGGTTCGGAAGGTTGCTTTTGCTGAATGAAAAATGATATTTTTTTAAAGACAACAGAGTTTTTTGGGCCTTCCTTTAAGATAAGCGTTATGACATCACTATACTTTTGGAGAGCTACATATGCAATGACAACAGTATTGTCATAGATTACTTTCACCTATCGCTAGGTAGATATTTACGTAACACACGCGTAATTGCCTCTCCAACTCTGAGGTCGGCTGATGAAAAATTACCTTAAATCAAATCTCATTCTTCTTGAAGCACTGTTCATGTGTGAAAACCCGAATGAAATCCGTACAGTAGCTTTGGTATAAATCGTGTACAGACAGACGATTGAGGACTTTGCAGTGATACTCTTCATTTGATCACAAGTAGTTTTCAATGTATCTACCTAACCCCATCACAAAAAAATTGATAACTCTTAAAGTAGCATTATCATTCGTGTAAACATCTTCGATACCTGTCAACTTCCGTCAACCGCTAGCAATACGGCGACCAATCCACCAAGACCTACCCAATTATCACCTGTTCCCCCGATCTGCTCCACATTACACAATGATGTAGAGGTGTGGGAGCTCAACGTAGCTGGTTGGATCACCTCCCGGAGATCAATGACCTGCAAGACCGTTCCATCATGTAAGACAGCTTAGCTTTAGTATCAAATGGATTTCTGGGTTTTTGAAAAGTATCTTTGCACTGACAGATAGTTATATGAAATGTCACCTAAAACTACGGAAATACTTACGCTTTTCCTATTATTGCTAACTTAAAAAGATATATTTAAGTGTGAACTTAAGAGGATATAGTTGAAATAAATCGTTCCTTGAAAGGCGTGGCCTAGGCGGCCGCGCGGGGGGCACTGCCCCTAGAGAACTATCAAAGTTTTAAAAAATCGCGCCACAGCAAGATACGTTCGGGCGGACTCGGGCGACGCCGGCAGAAACACGAAGGCCGAACCGCCATCGTTTAAATCACAGAGTATATTTTATTGGAGAGCAGTATAAGTTTATTTTTTTTATTAGATTTTGATGCAATGATTATATATAATGATTAGATTGCAATTAACGATTTTTTACCAAAAGCTATAATAATGAACATGAATGAAATGTACTCGTATTGACATACAAATATGAGTATATTTGTATGTCAATACGAGTTTATACAATGTATATATACTGCAGGTAACAAAAAGGGTATATGACGTTTAACCAATCAGCGCGCAAAGTGCGTTCCGACGCATTCAAGTTCAAGTATGATGCCAGTTTACAATATGACGGTTTGACAACGTTAGATTATAAACTATCGAAAATGAATACGTTATATTGTTAGCAGTATGGTACAGTTCACACTATTTCGGGGAATTTATAATCTCGCTAGGTTGATTATAAACTAACGGTTTTCAAAAAAATACGGTGACATATACACTTTTATATATGTTTTCGAGTTTGTTTTTGTATATACGTCTATTTCTTTGGCACGCTCTGCAGCCTAAACAGCTTGATAGATTTAAACATAATTATGAGGTGTCGTTAGATTCGTTTTAACTGTGGGACTCGAGTTAGGGCATCGGAACCGTATTTTCCCGGTTCCAAAATAACCGTGAATTTCCGGTTCTGAGGGTTGCAATAAGAAACGATTTTAGAATATAAAGAACCGGTTCTTTCGGTTTTTTCGGTTCTTTCATTTAATTTTAAAGAGTCGTTTAGGATGCATCAGTAAATTTCGTAGAACGATCAAAATACACTATAGGTGGTTAGTGTCGCAACATGAAGCTTCTTGTGGCGTTTAAATATTATTAATATTCCAAAACGGCAGCTTGTGGCGAGCATGTTGGTGTGTAGCGTAGCGACACCAAACTCCAGACATTTAACAATTTTTAATTGATTATGTGTATAATTATTAACTATTATTAATTGATTATGTGAATTATTATGTTTATGCAATTATTGAAATTCCTATTATGTTCCTAAAATGTAATAATACCTATAAGTAATTAATTTTTCATCATCTACATATCCTGTTCCTAACAATTTGTGATCGACGCAATATGTTCGCTTCTTCCATTCTGCCTTTTTATCCGTCATAACAGCATTCGCTCCTTTCTTATTTACATCATCTTTCTCACGATCTATCCATCTCTTTTTCCATATTCATAACTCCACCCACTTCCAAATTCAACTTTTTTACTCACGTGGCTTTCATATTTTTTTTTTTTATACCACTAAGGTGGCAAACAAGCATACGGCCCGCCTGATGTTAAGCGGTTACCGTAGCCTATGGACGCTTGCAACACCAGGGGTATCACTCGCGCGTTGCCGACCCTGAAGAAACCTCTTCACACCCTTCTTGAAGAACCCCATGCTGTACTCCTTTGGGAAAACCACGGCGGGGAGCTCATTCCACAATCTGAGCGTCCGCGGAAGAAAACTCCTTTGAGCCCGCACAGTTCGAAACAATTCTGGTTTCAATGTGTGAGGATGGATTCCCCGTCGATGGCGAGAGTTGCGATGGTAGAAGGTAGCCGTGGGCATCAAGTCGAACAATTCCTTGGAACACTCCCCGTTGTACAAGCGGTAGAACACACATAAAGAGGCAAAGTCTCTCCTCAGACTCAGGGGCTCTAAACCTTTTGTGAGCTCAGGATCGTCGACAATTCTAGCGGCACGTCGCTGAACCGAGTCTAAAGGCCCAAGCTGGTATCCAGGTGACCCGCCCACAGATGACAACAGTACTCCGGTCAATATGAGGTCGGACTTGCGACTTATTTCATTCCTCCTCATAACATGTCCGATGTCCATACCGCTACTTTCAAGCTCTGTATGTACTCATTATTAATCATATCCATTATTGTCACTCCATACATCCATCTCAACATTATCATCTCAACTGCATGTCTTTTATCCATCTTCTTTACCTAATGCCCATTTTTTTTTTTTTTATAAACATTTATTAAACCCAAACATCACCAAAATTACAATGTTCAAAATCGCCAAACTGCTAATGCAGTTTGTAGGCGTAACGCTCTTGACACATATATCAGCATGTCCTTGCAACACAATCACTACAATGACATGATCATATACATAAGTAGGTACATTTACTCACTACCTTTCTCATTAACCATAACACAGTTTATCCTTTATTTTACACATGAATTCAAACAATTTTTGACAACAACAGTTCCCAAACAACAGTGTATTCAACTGATTCTTTGTGCTGTTTGGGTACATATTTAAGTTTATTATTTCGACATTTACTTGAAGATAATGTCAGTAGTTATTTTTATTTTCAATATATTAGTTGAATTATGGTCAATATCGAAGTTTATGTTAAATTTAAATTACTTATTAGCCTAATATTAAGGCTAGATTGTAGTATGAATAGGGAACACTAAAGAAGGTGTAACCTAGGATAAATAAAAAAAATATTAATTGAATTTCTTGGTTGGGGTAGCTTCGTACAGGTTCGAACGGGGTGGATTCGTACTGTACGAATATACCTATAATGTACGTTAAATTTTGGTTAAGAAGCAAAGTACAGATACTGAAAGTGAAGATGGGACTAACATGAGTTTAAGAGAAATTTCCTGTCCTCCCATTGAAGAGATTGCTGAAGGATCTGATGTGGAGAACGAAACTCTAGTTATAATATAACTGAATTCGTGAAAGAGAAAGGCTTTATTCTAGTGAAGTTCGAGAAGAAAAAGTCTGTCAAACATAGTGTTTGACAGACTTTTTCATGGTCATGTGATTACCAAATATAATCCTACTGAGTACAAAGTTTAATTTTTATGGTACCCCAACACATGTACGAAGCTACCCCGTGTGTGGGGGTACATACGTACGATTTTTTTTAAATCGTCATAGCTTGGCCACACTTCTTTCTATGAGCTAGTCGTCTAAGGGAATATTGTAGGCAAATATACAAGCAATCTAGCAATGCTCAAATTGTTTTCAAATAGCGTTTACTTTTTCTGCTATAGGGCTCGAAGTGGAAAGTTTACGAATCCCCCCCACTTTCCCCTAAAAGCTTGTAGTCATTTCCATATAAATATATACATATATATAATAACACGTCCCCGCCTGCAATACCTTATAAAACTCAAGAATATTCATAATTCTATAGGTTACAATGCTTGTTCTTCTCTTTTCAGTTAATTTTTCAATTGGTGTGAATGCTACCTAAATACCTAACTACCTGATGTAATTATCCTGATGTTATTTTCGGAGAGTTATATATACCCTTTTTGTTACACGTTGTATAGATTTATGAAATAAACTATTTAGGTAAAATCTGTTAGAGGTAAATGCTATACTATAAATTTTAAATATTCAATAAATTAGCTTTCACCCTGTTCCCGAAGTTATTACTTATTGAAATAAAAGCAAATACTAGTGCAATCATCAGTGTCTGTGTCGTAGATAGGTACCTATGGATAGGATAGGAGAAAAACGAATTATGTATTTTAATTATCTTTATTTATCATCTTGGGCTGTTTTATAATTCAGTTCTGACATTAGTGTTAGATCAAGAGCAGCTGAAAATTGGTTTAATTTTACAGCTCCACAACCTGCAGTGACTACTCCAGCAACTGCCATTTTATCTAAGTTGTAGGAGGTATTTCGTATCTTAAGTCTTTTTACATAGTGAGCAACATAACGTAAAAATCGATGTAAGGCCTGATGTTTATTATGAAATAATCACATTAGTACTGAAGCCACAATGAAGCATTGACTCATGCCTAGAAATTTTCAACAGTTCGTTGAAAAAAATTGTATTTCAACAAATCTGTGACTGAACTTACTGAAGTTTTCAATGTACTCTGAAACAAGGTTACAATATTCATTACAAATTTAAAACGAAGGCTAACTAGTCTATTAAAAATGGCGTTAAGTTCTATGTAAGGAGAAGTTCAAACCTCAGCAATGAGGATATAATATATGAGCTGTGAGGACTGGGGACATAATTTATTTTTCCACACTTGCTCGTAAAGTGACATTTATTGAACCGTTTTTAGTAACTGAATGCAGCTTATTACGCACTAGCTAGTGCTTTTTACTTTACATTACCGCACAGTTTTATGATAGGTATAATCCCAATTAAATAAGAAAAATTGTAAACAATTATTTTGGTAATACGTATTATTATTACTTTTTTACTTTCTTTTAAATTTCTCCTACTTACTGGTAGGGTATTTACATTTTATCGCGGGCTTTTGGCCAAAAGAAAAAAATGGGTAAAGTGTTCATGAGTGTGTGTTTGTTTGTTGTGTGATATTATTGGTCTATTGTCAAGAATTTGCGGACTATCCTACATGTGTTCAAGGTAACGGCTTTTTGTAGTTGGATGTATGTCATTTTATGGATTCCGAGTATTTTTAGCCTGGTGTGAAAAGTATGAGGTACTATACCAGTGGATGATAGTATTATGGGAACTGTTGTAACTGTGTATTATTATTATTCACTTAATTTATTTTGATTCTTAAAATATTGTTTTTATAACATTAGTATAAAATATCAAAAATATTATAAAAAATCTAATCTAATCTAAAAATATTATAAAGAATATCTATACAAAATCTAACAATGTTATGAAAAAACCTAATCTTAGTGTGCCGCCGGCAGCGGGGTAGGGCCCAAGCTACCGGTGGTTAGGGCTGCAGAGAGAGGAATCTCCTGACGATGCGCGCCGTGTCCCAGGAGTGCCGCCTTCTGTATCTGACCCTTGACCCAGCCATCTAGCGAAAGCCTCTTAAGATGTTGGTCGAGACTCTTCGCTATGAGACCGTTCGCCGAAACAACTATCGGAACAATGATCGTCGAATCAACATCCCACATGGCGGTTACCTCGTGAGCCAAGTGAAGGTACTTGCTGAGCTTGTCCTTCTCGGCCTTCACGAGATTCTCGTCATGGGGGATGGTGATGTCGACGAGCACTGCCCGGCGCTTCGATCGATCTGTCAGCACGATATGAGGCTAATAAGCCTCATATCGTGCTCTCTCATCACGGACAGTACTATTATAGATCGATCCCAATAGAGCGTGACATGACAATTTTCGAGAACTGGCGCAGGTGCGTACTTATAGTACGGTATTTCGGACTATACAAGGCCGTATCGAAGAGCAAGTTGCTGGTGAATGATTCTGGCTACTAGGTTATGTCCGTGCATGTACTCACCGTTAGCAAGATGAGAACAGCCGGAGATAATATGCCTGAGTGAATCGCTGGGACGGTGTCCCGGAGCGGCATGCGGCATGCTCGACAGATGTCGACCGTACCGTCCTTCAGGATATATCTTCGGTAGTTATTCGTCTTGATAACTTCGTCCGCAATTGCACAGACAAAACCTTCGGTTTCCCCAAATAGGTCACAAAAGCATAGCCAGTTCACTGACGCGAGCAAATCTACATCGGGCACTGTTAGGGCCCTGTAGAACCGCCCGTGTAGCTCCGTACTCTTCCATACGTCCCTGCGGTCCTCGATACATAGCACCTTTGGTTTGCGCCAGTTCTCGTTTGCTAAGGATAATGGAGTGAGGCTCCTATCCACTGCCACCACATCGCGATGCATCCCACACTCGTTGTCAAGGAAATACTTCCTAAGACTGCACACCTCGCGGTTGTGGAGGTCCTTGGCGTTTAAATAGCCACGGCCTCCACATTTACGCGGGATGTACAATCTCTTAACAGACGACCGTGGGTGTAGCATGCGATGAGTTGTGAGCAGAAGACGGGACCTTCTATCCAGGGCGTCTAGCTCACTTTGAGTTCACCTTAGTATGCCAAAGGAGTATGTGAGTAGGGGCGTTGAAGGCGCGCACCTTGTTGCCACCCGATAATAGACTGTTCAGTACTTTTGTCAGGTGACAGAAGAAGCGCTCCTTCACCGCCCGCTTTATGTCCCCGTCCACAATACCCAACGACTGTGACATACCAAGGTACTTATGGGTTTCTGTTTCGGAGAGAGATCTGAGAGACATTATCTCAGAAAGCTGTAAATTTTTCGAATTTACGACTTTCCCCCGCTGTACATGCATGACCGCATACTTATCTATACCAAATTCTATCTTGATGCCGCTACTAAACACTTCTGTAATCTTCAGTAGCTCCAACAAGTTCTGACGTTTTGGTGCAAACAGTTTAAGGTCATCCATACGTACAACAGGTGAGAAATGCTCTCACCACCTCTCCGAAGCCGGCAGCCTAGTCCTGAATCCTTCAGCAGAGTACTGAGCGGATTCAAAGCTAGGCAGAACCACAGATGACTCAAACTGTCACCCTGAAAAATATCTCGCTGAATCCTTATAAAGTCCTGCGGGCCAGAGGTGCCATCACCACCACCTGGTTGATGAAGGACTGTGATCCACTGCCTCATACATGCGCTTAAGAAGGATCTTAAAGCTGTATCAACTTTATACAGTTCCAAGATCCTCTCCAGCCATGAGTGAGGCACCGAATCAAATGCCTTCTTGTAGTCAATCCAGGCAGCCGAGACGGCTCACCTGTCCCGCGGACCTGTTGGCAAATTGTCATGTCAATGAGGAGGAGCTCTTTGGTACCACGCGACCCAACCCTACATCCATTTTGAGAGGAGGCCAAAACGTTGTTCGAAACAATGTGCGTATTAATTTTTGTTCTCAAAATGGATGTAAGGAGCTTGTATAGTGTAGGCAAGCATGCGATGGGTCGATAGTTTTTCGCTTCCGTGGTACTATCACAAGGAGGTAACACCGGTTGTAAGGAAAATTGGCAGGGAACCAAACTCAAGAGCTTGTTGGAATTACGTTGCCAACCGTTCGTGTGAGCATCGAAACCACTTTATTCAAAAGTTGTGCAATCCATCCGGCCCAGGACTTTTCCAGTTCTGGGTCGTGCGGATTGCACAACTTATGTCATTGGGGTTGGTAATGGCCTCCATTGGTTCGATGGACTCACACTCACTCACTCACTTTGACAACACTCATCCAATCACCCTCGGTGTGTTGGACAGGCATTGACCAGATACTACGCCAGAAATTAATCATGGCAGTAGCACTTGGCAGCTGTCCATCCAACACACGTTGGTCGGTTCCCTCCCACTTTCGGTATACCTTCCTCTGGTCACTCTGGAAGAAGTGATTCTGTTGGAATCGATCCACACGCTCTCTGTAGCGGCGAATACGGCGTACCCACGCATGAACTTTTTGCTTCAAGAAGTCAATGCGCTCTGTGACACAGGCAATGTAGTATTATTATTATTAATTATGTTAAGATTGTACTTAGGGCATCGAGAACCGGCCATATTTTGAGAACCGGTTTTTTCGGTTCTGGTTCTAATCCAGAACCGGGTACCCGGTTCTTTCGGTTCCATTAATTATTCGATATAAACTTTTGTTCTTTTAATTAATTTATGATCAAAAACATTATAGGTAGTATAATAATATCAATAAAATAGTTTTCTATGTTCGAATATGTCGTAGAATGACAATCAAACAGTGATTTCTGAATCACAGCTTTTGATTAAAATAACATAAATGTAATCAAGTCTTTTAACAAACCAGTTTTTTTATTTATATTAGATTTTTTTAAATAAAAATGTACCTAACATAACAAATTACAGTATTACCCAACTGATATGTCGCGTAGTGAACGTCTTTCGCACAGAAAAGAAAGTATGGCCCCGAAGATTAACGAAAGAATGCTTAAAACATACAATCAACCTTAGATCTCTACTATCCTTATAGTAGAGATCTAAGGTTCACAATACACTGCAGCTGTTAGTTCCGTTTCCGTTTCTCGCAAGTCACGCCTCTCCACACGGCGCACGCTAACATAGCGGCAGCTGCTGACCAATAGCGTTTCCCGAGCTTTGAAAATGTATCTTCGGCGCATGTACATCGGTAAGCCATATTAATTGGGTACTACTGTACTTATAGATAACGATACGTTAAATTTAGGTGGCGGCTTACACTAAGGGTCTGCTATGATGCCTTATCTCTTCCTGGTGGTAATGGATGATTTGTCGTTGAAAGAGTAGATGTTGAAATGGCTACAAGAGCTGGAGAGAGCTTGAAAATTAGCTGAACTAAAACTGAACATATGTTCTGCGATCATGAAGCAATATTGCTTCATGTCTGCGATTTTGGCAGTAATTCTATTTTCGCGTCTATTTTACTTGATGGAGTTTCAGTACCAGTCTTCTACGACTTCTGGTACCTCGGTTCACAAATGCAGAACGATGTAGATTGGATGAAATGACGACAGGTCACAAAGTAAACATGTGATCCAAGGTCAAACAAATATATAGTCCGTGATGACAGGTCTTAGTCTTAATATATGGTTCAGAATGTTGGGCATTAGGTATAGAAAATGAATGAAAGACATGCAGCTGAGATGATTATGTTGAGATGGATGTATGGAGTGACAAGAATGGATATGATAAATAATGAGTACATAAGAGGAAGCTTGAAAGTAGCGGTATGGACATGTTATGAGGAGGAATGAAAGCCACGTGAGTAATAGAGTTATGAATATGGAAGTGGTTGGATACACGGGAAGTGTAAATAAGAAAGGAGTGAATGCTATTATGTCGGATAGAAAGGCAAAATGGAAGAAGCAAACATATTGCATCGACCACAAATAGCTGGGAACAGGATATGTAGATGATGAACAATAAATTACTTATAGGTATTTTAGGAACATAATAGGAATTTCAATGATACATAATAATTCACATAATCAATTAATAATAGTTAATAATTATACACATAATCAATTAAAAATCGTTAAATGGCTCTTCACAAGCTGCCGTTTTGCTTTATTAACATTATTTAATCGCTACAAGTAGCTTCATGCTGCGACACTAACCACCTATAGTGTGTTTTGATTGTTCTACGAAATTTACTGATCCATCCTAAACGACCTTTTAAAATTAATCGAAAGAAACCGAAAGACCCGAAATAACCGGTTCTTTATATTTAAGAACCGGTTCTTATTGCAACCCTCAGAACCGGGAATTCCCGGTTCCGATGCCCTAATTGTACCTCAATGTAATTGATATGTGTGTAGACGAATCATTCTTAATTTAAACGGGTAAAATAGTTTGACAGAGCTTAGCTGTAAAAAAAAAACAAAAGCTGCGCGCCATATTTGTTAACGTTTTCATTGTGTGGTTGATTATTATCAAAAATTTACTCCAAGAAATACAAGTCTGTTTTTTCCTCTCAAGTGTGTTGAAAAACGTCGTATGATACGCGTGTGTATTGATCGTTACACTTTCGGCTCTGTTATCGCGTTCGCCTTAATACCGCCTCGTCTGTCGTACCAACATTCCACACATTAGGGAATGCAAACCGGTTTCACCGAAAATCGAAAACCGGTTATTAGGTATGGTTTTGAACAACAAAAAAAAACGGTTTCGATTTTTTTCGGTTTCTTTCTTTGTTTGGAAAAAGGAAGATTAGCCGCCGTTTTTTAAACTGACTACAATGCAGTGAGGATTTTTGTGATGAATTGAAGTGTGTTGATGCGTATAGTGTTGAGCTGGTTAGAAAATAACTTATAATAATTATTTTTTTTATGATAGGTATAAAAAATGTTAAAAAAATATACTACTTAGGCAGCAAACAAGCGTACGGCCCGCCTGATAGAGAGTATATCATTGATATGCTGGAAGGACAGTGTACGGGATAATTCAGAGCCTTGTGGAACGCCAGCATTAATGTCATGCTGTCGGGGCAACTACTGTCAACGAAAGCTCTTATGTATCTGCCAGACAGCAAGCTGACTGATTGGTGTTATTTTTTAACCGTCTGCACGACAACAAAGGCTGAGTAATGTTTTTTTTATCTAAGGAAAGTCAAAGTCAAAGCCATTTATTCAATTTAGGCCCTGGTAGGGCACTTATGCTACTGAAGTTACCACCAGTTCATAAGTCGGCCTTCAACTGAGAAGAACAGGCAAGAAAACATTCGTATAATAATAATCACGTGTTTGTGTACACGCAAGTTATTGTGCTGCTACAATATGCTATGTAACATAATATTACGTGTGAAATGATTATTATAACGTACGAAACATAATTTAATAAATGTTTAAATAAACATAATTTAATAAATGTTTCTTCATTACTGATCTAATTTTTATTTAACATTTTAGTTTTTAATTGCTATGAGATATAATGACTTTATCATTATATCTAATAGCAATTAAAAACCAAGCAAATATTATGTTTTTATGATGTCATTCAAAATAAAATCAAAAGCAACGAACCGCGTAGTCTATATAAAGAGAGTTAAATAAACCATGGAAATAAACAAAAACCTACAAAATTTATTAATAAAACTTTTAGGCATTAAAATATGTATTTGTCCATACACCATAATAAATAATTATAATAATCAAATCATGTTATATTTGGTAATAAAATGTAATGTAAAGTAAGAGAACAATAATCCGCAAATATAATAAAATTACAAATTAGTTGTTTATTTAACTCTGTAGATTTATCTTTATTATATATATTAATATTATTATAATTTGATGAAAAAGAGATGGATGGATATTGTGAAAGATGACATGAGTAAGAAAGGAGTGAATTTTGGTATAACGGATAGAAGAAACGAATGGAAAAAACGTAGATATTGCGCCGACCCCAAATGATTGGGAACAGGGCAGCCAGATGATAATGTTGATGAATTTGATGTTTATTTTATACCCACTCTATTAACTTTAACTGACAACAATTCCTATTTACGATTTTTTAATCTTTGGCGCGGTTATTATCTATAATTCGAGCTATAGAAATAACGTGGAAAAAAACGAGTGAACATTTAAATAACCGGTTAACCGGTATTAAAACCGGTTAACCGGTTTTACCTCTAAAAATATAATATTTGTTTTATCCGGATACTAAAAACTAATGGATAATGCTAGACCTAAGTAGGTGTACAATATACATACTCACTTACTTCCAAATTCACTTTGGAGGACTGCTGCTTATCCAAATTTTCGAAAAACAACGTTGATTCATTATCTGCGACAACATCATAAGCTGCCAGCGGCGCTACCAAGGAAGTCAAAAATTATTCTGTGGGTTCTACCATGATCTTTTCACGACTAACTTTTTTGTGGAGATTGTTCCCTGTGAATCATAAATATTTTATTTCATTTATAGCACCTACAAATATTATTAATAAAAAGATAAGACATAAAAAGAGATAGTTGTCCTAAGTACACCATATGAAATACACTGTAAACTGTAGCCTATTTTAAATACTAATTTATAGCACCTACAAAATTTATTAATAAAACTTTTAGGCATTAAAATATGTATTTGTCCATACACCATAATAAATAATTATAATAATCAAATCATGTTATATTTGGTAATAAAATGTAATGTAAAGTAAGAGAATAATAATCCGCAAATATAATAAAATTACAAATTAGTTGTTATCATAGTTTTCATGATCTCTCTGATCTCGGACTCGGACTCGAACTTATATATAAGTTCGTATAAATCTATCCGGTACGTGAACGATAAACTGATAATGATTTAACTGCAATATATAATTACTAAAATAATTAAATAAGTTATCGTTAGTTATGTTATTAACGATTAATAAAAAAATATTAATATGTATTGTTAATACTTACATTTAAATTTTTGTCATGTATCAAGCTTTTGGCTCTCATTTGCTCCAAATGCTGCTTTTTGTTTTTCCTTGGTCTTTATTCTATTACCCATGTCGTGAATATATATTAAAATCAACTTTAACACTAAACTTGACACTATAAAAATAATAAAAACAAAACTACACAACTGACTTTATATTTACAAGCACTATTGAACTAGGTTATCACACTAAACTGAAATTAATACGATATTACAAACTATAATACTATCTTTGAAGACAATAAAGAATATGCTACGAAAATATTTAATGTTTAAAACTACGAGAGCCGGCCGCGAAAACTAGCGTAGGTCCGTCGTCGACAAAGGCTTCGGCCGAATGATCCTAGCGATGCAAGAGTAGTACAATAAATACGTTCACCGTGATTTCGTATGTGCTAAAAAGAGATGTGTATAGTGCTCTGCCCGGGCAAGCCGCAGGTTTTGATAAACGACGTAAGTACCAAACCAAATATAAATTGTTTATAAAATAACCATGCAATGTATAGAAAATCTGTTCTTCACAGTATAAGAAGAATGAATTACCAATTTTTTGCATTAAATTTCACTGTAAAATTCGCCTGTTTGACGGAGTTATAGTGTAAAAGAGTTTTATCTAGAGGCTACTTTGGAATTAAACTTTATCGAGAAAATTTCTATCAAACGTGTTTTCCTTCAAGGTAATACTCAATTAAGATCTCAAAAATCATATAATAAAATCTCGGATCCCCAACCCTTGTATTAATTATGATACAGGCACACAAAGATATCATTTTTTCTGAATATAGCACCTTAATAAGATAATTTATAATATCAGTAGGTACCTATCAGCGTTGCCAGACGTCCCGATTTTGGCGGGACGTCCCGATTTTTAGCCCAAAATTAAATGTCCCGCGCGGGACAGGCCCAGTCCCGCTTTTCGAGGATTACTCGACGGTGAAATTGAAATCATCGTTGGACGTAGAAGTGGGTAATTGTAAAGACACTACTCAGAAATAGTAACAGCTTTCCTGCGACGCGTCTTAAAAATCGCAGTGGTGTCGCGTCAAAGTGCGCTAAATGTCACTGAGACGTACAAAAATCAAATTTCTAGTTCTTGTCAACGCAATCAAAAGATACGGCCGTATATGCCGCATATTTTGACGCCCGCTAGGGAATCAAAACATATAGGGTACTTCCCGTTGACCTAGAACCATGTTTGGCAAGAACTCGAAAAGCGTATTGTAGTTAGGCACATGATTAAAAAAAATTACAACATAATCGGTAGAAAGGGGAAAAATCTTCGTGACTCTACTCCCGTGATGAACGAACTATTTACATACCTATAAGTTTCTATGGAACCCTCGGTACGCGAGTCCGACTCGCACTTGGCCGGTTTTTTTTAGTATGTCCCGCTTTCGACGATAGAATCCCGCTTTTTTTACTCTAGATGGTACAAAATCCCGATTTGCCCGAAAAAAAATCTGGCAACGCTGGTACCTATATACTATTAGTTAGGAAGTAAGGATTGTCGACAATTAGGTATTAATGAATAGCTGACCCCGCGGTTTCACTCGCGACACGCGAACGGTTTTAATGTTTTTGCACAGAAACCTAATTCTTTTTCTAAAATTAAATACCTAAGCCCAAGTTAACCCGTTGCTCTCGCGAAGGACGCGCGTCCTATTATAACAATTGATGTCATTGTTATATTTTTGACCGCGAGCCAAGCGATTAAATAATACGATTTATTTGTTGAAAAATTAAAATTTCCAGCTTTCGTCCGAATTCCCAATGTGGTAATAAAAAAAATTTTTTTTTACATTCAACATCACAGTCAGTGAGTCACTCACACGCAGTGAGTGCATGATTACAAGAATCTGCTAGATTAAACAATAATGTTACGGCTAATTACTGAATGGATGACCGTTCACAAGTCGTAATCTAATGACCTCTATGACCTTATTACTCTTTTTCCCTTGCTGACTTTTTAAAAGTCGGACCATCTTATTTTAAATTGATGCTGGATTTCGACAATAGATGGCGGGCATTGTTGCATGTGAAAATAATTTCATTCAGTAAAGAAGTCAGTTACGTTACGTACCTACGTATTTATATGTAAGTAGGTAGGGTTTATTATTGTTTTTTTTTACTTTTATACATAGCCATAGGCTAAGGTACTATACGATGAATGGAAACAGTCTAGGTGCTAGAAAAGAATGGTTTGCTAATATTTTTTTACTGATCGTAAAATTCTAGACGATAAGTAAATACTAAATACCTACCTAGGTATGATACAAAAATATGCCTAACTGATAGGAACTAGGTATTTACCTACCTAACTACTGACTTGATTGTAAGTAACTTAAATAATTAACTAATAGGAAGGTACCTATTTCGGCTGCTTTTATGAGGTATGCCCTAGATACCTAGGTATGTTTATTGTTCTCAGATTCATCGTGAGATATTTACATTATCAAGTGTTTACAAGGTAACAAAGAAAACGCAACAATCAAACATCTTATGATGTGAATAGAAGGCCGTTAGCACAGGCTAGCATTAGTCAATACATATTTGTGGACCTATGTTATTTTAGTTTTACATTAGTAGTGCTTGTTTCACTACATTACTGCCAGTATCTGTAGTGCGGTGTGTTGTATAGCTCTCAGGCTCAGGTAGGTACGTTGCCCGAAAGAGACAAAACCATCGGTTAAACTCGGCTACATTTTAACACCGGACATTTATACCGGCTCGTTGGACTTTCTTTCGACCCCGCACAGCGGCTGCACGACCAATCAATACAATAATCGTACCTTAGAATAAAACATCTCATCTGCCTATCAATTTACGTATGAAAATATGTTATTGGCTAGCGTTACGTGTGAAATAACATCACCGTCGCACTGTACGTGAAAAATTAGCCTATAAACGTGTGCGATATGTATACAAAGTGGGTTTTAACGGCAGGACGCCGCATCGGTTAGGCTTTGAGCGGTCGGGGACGCGTCGAGTTGTAATCCGCGATCAAAATGGAAGCCGTCGGCCATCTTAGGTCTGCCGCGAGCGAGAGAGCGCGGTCCGCTTCGGGAATTTGGGAAATTGGTGTTTTTTTTTCTGTTGTAAAGAGAGCAGTATATAAGAGGTCGGTAGGCAGAGGACAGGGTGGGCGAGGGGCGGGGGGCGATCTCCGCACGGGCAAAGCGGTGTGAAGGGAAAGAACTGCGGTACGAACGCGCGAGGTGAAACGTCGCGAGATTTGTCCGGAGATCATTTTGGTCGTAAATCATTTGTGATAAATGGATTTTCGATTTTTTGTTGATTTGTTTTGAAGAACTGGTTGTTTTATGTATTTGAAGTATATGTACGATTTTAATAATATATGATAAAATCATGTTCTTTGTTCAATTCATCATTGCTTTGAAATTTTACTTATGGAAAATAGATTTGCACTGGAAATCATGAAAAAGATACAAAATTGTATAAGAAATAGATTAACCTACCTAAATCGACTATACCTACCTATTAGGTAGTAGGTAAGTTTTGAAGTTATGTTCATTTTTTCCTATAAGTAATGGCATTTACGGAATTGAGCCAGAAAAAACAACGTTCATAAGTTAGTAACAAGTTTATAGGATGAGATTTTTACTTGTTGATATTTTTTTATTCGCCACGATAGAGACAGAAAGTAGTCACACTTATAGGTACTTTGTTAAAATTGTGAGTACCTACTGAAACAAAAATATAATTCGTATAGTTACTAGATTCAGCAATTAATGTAAGTTTTTGTCATTATTAGTGAACTCATAATATCGTCGGACTGATCTCCATTCCTCTCGTACCTCGTGCAGCGGCCACCTATCTTTCATTGCACGTACGCGCGGTGCGCGGGGGGGGGCGGCCGCCGCGCGGCATACGCGGAGCCATCTTGCCAGCGGTCGTCGAATTGCTCGCGTCTCCGCGACACAAATCGCTTTTAATTCGCACTAATTAACAGTTTAAACCGATAAAAACAATACTAATAAGTGGTGAAACATAATATTGGTGCCGCGGACACAGTGATCCCAAAACATTGTTGACATAAAATTGTGTTGTGTTGTTTTATGTGTGTGTGCATTCCAACTGTCTAGGTGAGTAGTCACTAGTCTTTGTGCGCGACAATTATCATTCTGATCGATTCGGTACGCGCGGGGGTGTGCAGCCGGCCCGTTTTATATCTTTTGTTGTTTTGTAACGCTACGAAATCAATAATTTTAGTGGTGAAGAGTGGCGGCTCGCTGTATCCCCGCGTTCACAATACGAATCCTTTTGAGTTTCGAACGCTTGAGGTGTTTAACGGTGTACGTTTATCGGACTGTTACTTTATATAGAGTGCTTTATCGTACATCGATTGTAAGAGCAAATATTACCTGCGAAAGTTACCTAGTTCTTTTCTAAAGTTGTTATTCAGAGATAGCGAGTGATAAGTGATCTTCGTCCGCAGAGCTAAAGGTACTTACCTATTACTTCCAAAATAAATCTGCATGAATAATGTTTTTTGTTTTTATTTTTAAACGTCGTGTTTCTATTTCTATAAATAGACTTGCCAGGTGTAAACCGCTTACCTAATGCAGTTACTAACGAATCACGCACAGGCTAAGTAAACTTGGTTTACGTACACTTTAATTCAATTACCTATGCACCTTTGTGTTACTTATAAACAATTATTTAGAAAGTTCAGCGATGAATACATTAACGTAAAATTTTATTATGCATGCTTGTAAGTTACGCAATTTAGTTTTACGTGACATATTATCGTAAATAAGCGGTAACACACGCTTTAATAAACAAACAAGAGAAAACATTTTAAAGTATGCTTCAAAATCTGTGTTGCGATGAAGTGAAAATGTTTTGTTCATAACCTAGGTATTCAGTCGAATTACGAATACCTTCCTACCTGATGAATAGGTAGGTAGGTAAGTAGGTACCTACCTAAAGTTAGTAGATATACCTAAATTGATGTGTAATAAATAGGTAACGTAAATTATACAGGTTCGTTTATTTCAACAGAAATAGCTAGTTACAAATAAAAATAAAATCCCACTTTTGAATAAAAAACCTACAGGTAGGTAACCTCAGATAAAGATAAATAGGTACGAAGCATCTAAGTAGGCTGTACCTACATAATGTTAATGATAGTGAAACAAGGCCAGCAATATTATCTTCATTCATGCCAACCAGTGTTCTCTTTTACAAAAGATTAAATTTTATTACGCTATTAGTTATGTATGAGCTAGATAACGTTGCATCATATTTTGATAAGAGCACCAGTGTCAACAATACTATCAAAACAAAAGAAGCTGAAAATGTTTAAAAAACAAAATCGTATAAGATAGCCATTGTGACAGAAAAAGTTAAACATTCAAATTTCGAACGCGGCACGATAGCTGTAATGGCGGATACGTAAGCACATCGAGCATGAAATAATTGCATTCGTTCACGACCGCGCCTTGTGAACGGCCTCTCCGGCTTCATATTAGCTAGACATACCTATGTAGGTACTTAAACAGAGTTACTGCCTATCGTTATTACCCGAACGCGTAAAACTGTGTGAACGCGATCACCCGCCCCGCGCGTTTCTGAGTTCATCTCGAATTTGTCGCGTTGCATTCCACAGACAAGACGGGTCATCCATCGGTGTATCTTTTTTTCAACATTGGCTCGAGGTGCTCCAACCGCCTATTATGCGACCAGCCAAGAGCGTCAGTTTCCAACTTCAGTAAATGTAATTACGGATGTCGTCCATAAACTGTGCGGGTTAGCTTTTAAATGCTGATTCATCGGTCGTTATGGTCCGTGAGATGTTATCTTGTTCGGGCCAGCGAACGTTTTTTCGACAATGACTGATTATTTGTTTATTGTGTACGTTTAGAAAAACTGTTCCAACGATTTTTATTTATTGCTAAATTATCTACAGGTCGGTTATAAGATGTGGCAAAACTGGATTGCTATGAATAAAATGCAAATTGGTCCAAGTAATTTACATATTATATTAAATGTGTATGTAATAACCTTCGTTTCTAAACTAGATGTCATCATGTTGAGTATGGACAGGCATAAATTAAGGGTCATTAAACTGTCCATATGCTAATTTTCTTAGTTACGAGATGCCCTAAGCTGTAACTGAAGCATAGGTTTCTCCGAGATCGTAGGTTGAAATAGACGCAATACGTAGAGAAAAATTGCTATATCCTCAGTAGTCCAAAGAATATTATGCATTAACATTCGTAAAGGTCAATATCAGTAGGTATATATTAACCGCAAATAAGTCAATACTCTCTGATTCACAATGAAATGTACCTACATGAAACTCATCAAGCAAAAAACTCGGTTTAAATGATGCTCTGGCAGCGCAAAAGCTATATTTTTTTAAAACTATGCACATGCCGCAGATACAATTACTTTTCACGATAGGGTGACTAAACATAAGCATTGACTGACCATATATGAAAGCACCTACTAGACATGTTACAATTTCCCCCTTCCCTATTGTCACGCACCCCTGAATACCCAGTGGCAGTAAGTGATAGACATAGACAAACCCACCCTAATATCAGCATTTAAAAAAAGACATTGTTCTTGGACAGACTTCGAAAGTATTAACATATCATCTATATATGCAAATTTGATAGAACTTCAAATCTTTTGCGCTATGCTACACCGACTATCTTTTTCTTTATCCCGACGTTTTACTATAGATAATTACATTTCAAGGTCCATAAAAAACGACATCTTTGTTTAGCTTCCTTAGATCAAGTAAGATTGACAATCTAACAAAAACTAGTCAGAAATCGTTTCGCCCGTCGCACATGTCTCGACTACCACCCAATGGCCGACACAGAGCATGTCTCCCGCTGCGTTTGTATGATATAACAATAACAAGCGAACACAGTGTTCAATTGTGTTAACTGTTGGAAAGCTAAGCAGAGACCTTGTACTCGATATGATGCCGCTAACGCATACAAGATGTAAGGACTGATCAGTACGATCAAATGTGTTTTAAAGCGTTGAATACGATAGATTTGAAATGATTGGCTAGCGGATTGTGAATAGCCAAATAATGCTATGATCAGGAATACAGCAGGGTTGGATACATACATTTTCTATTATTAAGTGGGTAAGTTAGTAGTGTTATATGATTTTGATTGCACATTCGGAAGGATATCCGGAATCTGAATCAATATCGCAACTAGCATGATATTATAACGATGTACTTAAAGAAAGATTGTTGAACATGGTGAGATTGTAGATATAGTCGAGTACAGGTCTATCTGTTCACTATTTAAAAAAAGTAAATACCCAAACATAAAAATTCCAGAACCAAAATTATGCTCTGTAATAGACGACATAGACAACTAGGTAAAGAATAAAAAGTAGCCACACACAAGCCTCACTCGCCGTATAAAGTACAAGTCTATTCACAATTTAAAAAAAAGTAAATACCCAACCATAAAAATTCCAGAACCAAAATTATGCTCTGTAATAGACGACATAGGCAACTAGGTAAAGAATAAAAAGTAGCCACACAAGCCTCACTCGCCGTATGATTTATTGGTACCCAGATCAGACGGAGGTCTTGTAAAATATAACGAATCCATTTTTCTGGAGATTTTTGTAATAAATAACGTTTATACCCATAAAATGCGTACTTTGTTCTCGGAGCACAGGCAGTCTTTGTTCCCTGAAGACATGAAGTTGCCAATTTATAACAAAACTCATAAGATGAGCTTATGTGCCTCTGACTGTGAAATCTACACGGCCCATTAATTCCACTAATACTCCTGCAGTCCACGAATTTCCATCATATTAATTAATTTTATGATTCAATGAAAAACAAAAAACTTTCTTTAAAGAAAGACTTTTATATTAAACATTTAGTAAACACGTTACTCCCTTATTTGCATTAGAAGATGGCTTGGTAAGTGACTAACTGAAGTATATAAGTACCTCAAATAGCAGCATGCTGGTCCTGTGCCAATCTTGACTATTACTACGGAGTCTTATCTACCAGCAAATTACCAACAATGGCGCCAGTAAAATCTGGTCGTGGTTTAATAGAGATAACAGCCGATTTTATTCAATTATATGACTATTCATTGAATAGGACCCGAAAATGACCGTGTAATAGAGACAGTGGCTACTGAAGTAGTTCACAACGGATTATCAAAACTGAAGAAGATGAAACTAAAATGTAAAGAAATGTTCATCATAATATAAATCCTGCTTCTATATTATCTATTGAAAACTATATTTTACATAAATCACAATATATTCCAAATCAATTCAACTCAAAAGAGTTAGAAGCGCTAGCAGCGAAGAATTTGAGAGCAGCCATTTCTTATGTCCAGCGGAATGCAATTCTACAACAAAAAGTAATTTTGAGAAATGTCCACGTACCTTGGCTTGGCCTTTGTTGTGCTGTGGTTAAAAAAATCTTGAAAAATATTTAGAATTTCTGAAAATAACAATGCAGTAGGTAAGATGATCAGAATGAAAACTAAAAAACATAAACATTAGTTATTATCCTGAAAATTTACTGTTAGATAAATAGAACACAAATCAAAGAAGCATACAGACCATCCGAAGATACCTCGACGACATCTTTTGGAATAATCGGGATATTTACATCAGTCTACGTATTTTATGCAAAGTATCTGCACTTACTTGTACAATCTATCATATCTAAATAATTTGTACTTGTTATGATAATAACTATTAAAATATAGAGATTCATATAATGCAGCTTCTCTAGCTTATATGATGTTAAATCAGTATTGCTAGAGCATGTGTGCGTTCCTATGCGGTACATCGTCTAATGTAGGTCAAAAGCTGAATAGCCTAGATCACATCGCCTTCGTTTATGTAGCCTGGGCTGACACTACTGCATATATAACATGATACTGTGTTAAATCTGTATTTAAACTAAGAATATGTTTACTGTATTATCATTGCTGGCATTTAAGAGATTAATTTTGAGACCTTTTGTTGTTATCTTGACTTCTCTCCCCAATATTATTAACATAACACTCACCCAACCATCTTATTTATTCCAGATTATTCCTCATTTCTCTAGAAATCTATTTCTAGGTCTTATTGCCTTTGTAAGGCGTCAGTCTTCTAAGAAAATTATCCCATTCCATAAATAAGTTATCGACTTACATGCTAAGTATAATTCTATTTCGAAATGTTAAACAATTCTCACAGACAGACTGATAATGCTATGAGTCATCGCTGAATCATGATCATAAACTGACCTTAATTAGGCAGTCAAGTTTTTTGGTGTTTAGTAGAACTAGGTATTATCGTCTAAATTGTACTAAGAATAAGAACTACATACGATGTAATCCAAAAATTTACAAGGCATTATGTAATATTATGTGAATGATTTATGTGAACTCTTTACACATGCTCAAAAATAAATCAATAAAATACCTGTGCTGTTTTATTCAGTAATGAGGTCATATCCCGGAACAACAGATACATTTACAGACACAGCAACATGCAAAGGCCAGTATTAATGTGTAATAGAAACCACATGTATCACGAATGCAATGTGAAATGAGTTAACGCCAAGCGACTTGCGACCTAGATTTGAAAACGACAATCGCTCACCACGTTTCACTTAGAAATCCAATTCCATAAATTTTGCTAAGACTTTTGATTACTCCAATTTTTTGTATCATTTGTCTTTGAAGCGATTGTATCAATATGAATGTCTTCTTCAAGTCTGTTCGTATGATATAAATCTACGAGTTCCAAGATATATTTTGGTGATAATGATGGTGTCGATCAAAATACAATCCTCACAGTTTTTAAAGCGGCGATCATCAACCCGCGGCATTGGCATGCAACTCCTCATGCATAAACAAATAACACAATAAACCGTTGTGGCAATACATTTCCAAGCTAGGTTAATGATGAAGTACCTGTAGATAGTGATGTCAGACTAGACTATGTAGTAGTCATAATTAACTCACTAAAGGTACTTATAAGAGCTATATCAATTGAAACATGGGAGTGAATTAAAAGAAGTTCTCTTGGAAGGAAGGAGAAGTGAATTTGAAGAAGTTCTCTGTGACTTCGGCCAGGCTGGCTTAGATGATAGATACAAAATTGGACAGCACATTTTAGAAACTCCTCCTGCTACAAGTCCTTACATTTTGGCTTAGCAAATTTGGTTCAAAATTCAAATGGAATGCTCTTTCTGCCATTATCAATATTCAAATGGGAAATGTCCCGTAAATGGAGCCAAGGATGGGGCTTGCTCGCTAGGAATAAGCCTATTCCCTATAGATTTGAAAGTCTTTAGTTTAAAAGAGTCGGGAAACAAAGGCCGGAAACTCCACACTTTTGCTGATCACATTATAAATAAGGATCCAAATTTGGAAATTCCCGACGTCTTACGGTGCGTCGTAAAAATTAATACGTGGATCCAGGTTGAATAATTCCTCAAAAAATATATATTGTAACCCGATAGGGCAGTAACCTTTCGTCAATGGTCAAGACTCTTCGCCTTGATGATGCCCTATCAAGTTGATCTGGGTTAATTACTGACCAACTATCGTGCAGAGCCGCGTTTTATACTGATCTTATAAAACTCAGAGCAAATAACACGTCTGGTCACCTGAACGCAAGGTGCCTGCCAAGGTCATCTCGTGCATGTACCTGCAAGATATAAATACAATAAGATCCAATTGATAGTGATACATAAATTTTAGACGTCAATTCTTTACAAGGGAGCTTATAAACCTAGGGTTGGCAGTTTGTCTTCTGTTTGGCTTATGACAGAAATTGGCGGACATGACAAAGGAACTGAATTACAGTTTTGGCCTGTCGAAATTAAATCGAATGGTCCATCGAGTCTTTGTTTTACGTTTATAAAGACGTGTTCCGCCATTTCACCCGCAATGCCCACTTTAACCCCCTTAGGGCTAGACTTTTTAAATATCTTTCCTTAGTTGATGCCTTAGGTATACGGTACTGCCGTACGGTATAAAATAAATGTGTGCAAAATTACACGTTTCTAATCCCAGCGGTTTAGGCTGTGCGTTGATAGGTCAGTTAGTCAGTCGGGCGGCATCACAAGCATTTTTAAAGTTTGGTGAATCAAAATACACAATGTGCCAACCCTGAGCCTAGCGGGCAATGATATATAGTGACATGGTAATTTCATTCTAAACGCCAACTTAAAACAGCTTATTAGTCTCAGCTTAATCAACAGTAACTGCGAGCTTGTTTTTTGAGTCTTTATTTCGACATAATGACCTTTAGTTTGATTATTTCGATCATAATAATGTTAAAAAAGCGAGCCCATTTTTCTACTGCATGTAGATCTCCCCGAATATTTTTTTTTAATCTAAGCACTATGTGAAGCTTAATAATAGTCTGAATTATTAACATGGTTGGATAGTGGAAAGTTGTGGAAACGCTGGAGTAACGATCATCGCATATTGTCGGTTGTTAGACGTTATTGATTTGGGATTCTCCGTGCAATTAGTGGGCGTTTCGATTGATACAATATTAATGATAACCAGTAGGGGCTTACAATGTTATAATGGTATATTTATTACTCGAGACATCCATGGGTTTTTTTGTAGTGACCGCCTGGCTGGCGTCTACTAATAAGTAGAAAATATGTCACGAAGCACCTACCTCTGTTTTCTGCCTGTTGCCTACTACCATTCTCGGCCACATCTTCACTCTCTAATTTCAACCACAAGTTCGTTGTTAAAACTGGGTAGAAGGGAAAGAAAGGAAAGAAACAAAAAGATAAATGGTAACAAAACAAAATAATGAACATACAGGTCCTAAATGTAACCCCTTACCATTCATAAAGAGGGTTTCATTGGTATTTAGGTGCATCGGTTACGTCATGGAACAATCAAAAAACTAACGAGAAGACCCTGTTAGTTGTAGGCCCTAATCAGAAACTATCACGGCACGTCATGTTGGGCATTTACATAGTCAGCAGGTTCATGGGCGGGAAAGTGATATACTTCTATAAAATGAGTAACATTCCCACATCACCTTCATCAAAAAAAAGCTTGTCAACAAGAATTGTGGCTTGCTAAAGTGAAAAATTATTTAATCAATTTGTGGAGCATTAAGTTGGCTGACGTCCAGTAGAGTTTGGTGCAAAATGCCAAGTCTCTGTTAGGCAGGGTAGAAGTGGATGCGCCAAAACCATGTATAAATGCCACGTATGCACGATATATAGGTTACATCTCTTCTATGGTAATGTTAACTGGAGGAATTGAAAAATTTTGGTTTATGAGTTTGTACAATAGCAATAATAATGTTGACCCCAAGCGTGCTTACAAATTCCAACATCTTATTTTTATCCGAATAAGCATAATGATCCACCTGGATGTAAGCGTTGCAATACTCGGGGCATAGCTCACACGTTAGCGACACCTTCCTCCCCGATCAGCTCTGGCGAGTTAGACATTTTGTTTTGTGACTTTGACACACCCTGCCGTGCTCGAATGAGTGTGAGACATCGTTCTCAAATGATATTGGTCTTGATCGAGGTCTATCCATCCACCTAAACGCAGAATTCTTTTAAACATATTCGGAATTAATACAAACATCAAAAAACAAGATGGCCGTTTCAAAAACAGAACAAGAAAATCCAACATATTTGCATTACAATATGACAAATTGTGATCGTCTCTTTTGACATTTTGAGGTTCTAAATCATTTACAAATTATGATGGAATGAAAAACCGGACCAATATACATACATTACATCAACACTGAAAACATTATTTACTCTTTTTTGGCCTGCACGACACCCAATCTTATATCTCCCTGGCTACATCAGCCTAACAATAGATTGACAGAAATGATAACACTCTTTTGTCACCACAGCTCAGGTATAAATACTATTTATGCATCTTTTATAATCGTTTCGCCCGACCGAGCGCCAGCCATTGCAATATTCAGCAAATCAATCTGTTTCTACGTACCTATACGACAGTCATCGGAAATGCCCGTGCACGTAGTAAATGTATGTATAGATCGTTTCATCCGCATGTTTCTTCGACTTGAGAGCAGAGAAAGCTGTCTGTAATTTTATGAGTAGCTATGAACGTAATGTTATTAAAAGAAGACATAATATGAAGAGACTAAAAAATTCTGGCATACAAAATATTTTCGGACATATTACAAACACTAGTCATAGAATCGTCGACAGTAATGTCGTCTTGAGATGGTTTAATTAAACCATGTCTAGTAAAACCCAGGTGTTAAGATGGTCTCGGCCTTTTTAATAAGTTATAAAGTTAAAACTTGGGTTAAAACATATGATCTGACGTAATAAGGGGATAATTATGCTTCTCTCCATGTCATAGGCTCCGTGCGCGCCAAATTCCATCACGGTGGTGCTGTTGAGGCTTCCTACCAGATGATAAGTTTTCTTCTCCGAGAGCTATTACAATTATTATTAGTGCTCTACCTTTTCTGCTAGTAGGTATGTATTAGACATTGTAGGTACCAGGAGGTTAGCATGATTAAACAAACTAAGCTAATTGAACAGGAAAATCGACCCATTCCAAGGTAAAAATATATCTCGATTAGTGTTGTTACTACGTCACTTAATTATGACTTCAATTGCAACTACTTCCGCCTTTTAATGTGTTTTAAGAGGTCCATACCTGTCGATAAGCGGAAGCGCGTTTCTATTTTTGGATGATTGCCCAACAACCCACATATTTATCCAATTTTTCCCACAATCGGACCACTTAAATTACGAATCTAACTTAGGCTTTTCGGAATATTTTCTTGCATTTTATGCCCTATTGCTGACAAGGTCATAATGAAAGATCTATTCGTAGTCTTTTTTTGGACTCTTCTACTAGTCTGGTTGTCTTTCTGAGTAGTATTCCCACGTGACCAAAATAGAGCCTATTTTGTTGGAACGATAACCTTGGCTTGGTCACCTTTCGGAGATTTAGATGAAGTACTCAAAAGATTTGTTAGAGAAAGATTGTCAAGGGTCTTTTGACTTAATTCTCAGAAAACCGTTCCTAAACACTTAAAGGATGAGTTATTTAAAGACGCCATTAAAAGAGTCGTGTTATTAACGCATTAAATTTTTTACGAGTCTCACCAAAGTTATCGGCCAAGCAATGACAACCAAGTGCGGTCAAATAAGGACGCTATGTCGACACGGTTGGCCGGCACAATCAATATGCTTATACAATACATGTAAACTACAATGTATTTGTAAACATAATGCAATGCCGCCACTTAAATAAGTGGAGGTTGACTTGAATGCAGATATTTGCATTTAGCGACTGCGGTGTTGCTGTGGTGAATGCTACGTACAATTAATAAGTTACATGTTGCGTTACCATGGTTCGTGATGATGTGGCCGAAGGTGGTGGAAGCACATTAACCTTAGAAGGGAGCTGGCTCGGTGTTGTATTAGCTGGAACTCGAAGGTAGTACTTACAGATTTTCAACTTGAGTATGGTACTCAAGCCAGCTAGGCAGGTTCTTCAAAGTACCTACCATACCACCGTGTTATGCTTTCCTCTGGATGTTTCGGACCTCAAGTCTCGGAGTTAAGGGTCCGTGTTCACTACTGGGTTTCGGTTTCGGTGAAGAAAATCATTTAAGTTGAACTCGCATGTAAAGTCCGTCAATCCGTAGTGGGTCAGTATGAGGGATCATTATATTTTCAAAGCCATTGGTGCCGATTCTGTTGTAAATCGCACTAAACTAATTTTAGTCACATCTCATCTCTTTCTTACGAACATTATTGAAAAAGGATAGAACATATTTTAAGTTGTAAAATTAATCTTTGCCGTCTTATTTTGCGTGTATTTAGGCGTAACCACGATAGATGGCGACTAAATTTATATTGAAAACAAGCATTGGACTAATTTGACAGGACTAAATTTCTTACATCCTTTTCTTATGTTCTTTGTTAGAAAGAGACATAGTGAGATTAAAATTAGTTTAGTTGTGAACAACAGAATCAGGGCCATTATCGCCGAAGAAAAGGAAAAGCAAAATGCCCTTCTTTTTGTGAAATTAACCCATATTTTATGTGTATGTATAACTTCGTTTAGAATAGACGAAGTAACATATGAACGAACAGATTAAAATGGATTAATAAATTAAAAGTGAAACGTAGTCACTACAGTATGTATGTACCTACGCAAAAATAAATCATGTGTTCCTTTAATTAGAACTTAAAACGAAGTAGACACTTACCTCAACAGTCCTATGTGTAACTATCGGTGTTTTTAGAATAAATTGCTGTTTTCACAGAAACTAATAAATAATGAAATATTTGAATACATATCAAGCGAAACAGATTCAAAGGCTACTCATGCAAATTTTATATTGTTCCGAACGTGATATTATTTAAATTATGTGTACAAATGATGAAGAGGTAGTAATTGATGTAATTATATACCACGTACAAGTTGCAAGGTCGCTAACCACGATTAGTAATCTTCTTGTATGGTAGCTTGTGAAATCACACTGGGTGTTTTATTTTAGCGTATTTTGGTACGCGGGATGTCGCACGTGCGTATTAGGTTTAATTTGTGAAAGTGACACAATTTATTTATCAGCCCACTGTCATCCCCTAGGAATGTCCGTTTTCATAAGTGATGATGATACTATGGAAATTTGGTCAATGAAATCATCTTCCTTACTACTATTGAATATTCTGTGGTCATAATACTATCAGAAGTAATTCAATAGTATAAGAAATGGTACATAGCGAACCGGTGATAAAGTTAATTGAACGTTCATAAGTGCCTTATCATGTCCGAAACACATTTTTTTCTCTAATCTGGAATCTATCTCTATGGTCTATAGACTCTAGGTGAAGACAATGCAATTCACCAAGATATTGTTATAAATAATGTTCTATTTCGGATTGGTCAATGGAACTGCTAGACATTGGTTCAATGAATTGAAGGTTCGCACACCCGAATTTAAAAAGTCACGATGCGGATAAATGATTTACCAGGCACTCTGTACTCTTTACTACACGAGTTCACGACATGAACGTGTGCTCTATATACATTGATACGCTAAATCAAGCGAAGAGCGCTTTTGTTTTATTTATACACCTTGCTGTAAAGTTTAGGATTTTTATTACAAATTAACGTTCACTTTGGGATCGTGTTTGTAATTTAAAAAGAGTTGCAAGGCTTCAGATCGATGTTATCGCAAATAGTTTTATATTGTTACTTAAAGTTGCGCAGTAAAGTAACAGATATAATGTTATTATTAGATTATATCCTACAAGTACTAAATCGCAGACTATATGACTACATGAAATGGTATATTCTGTAATATATAATTAAATACGTTTTATGATACGTGCGTATTAAAATGGTCATAATAATAAAACACCTCGTGTGATTCCATTAATTTAGAACACAAATTAAATATACATGTTAATGTAGGTACTTACTAGGTATTAGTAAGCATATATACCTACTGTTTAGAGCTGTTTGTGCTGATATTGAAAATTGAAATGACCTCCCAAAGACTTATTAATTAACGATAAAGGCATTTTAAATTGTACTGATGCCGGCATAAGTGCTCGTTCGCAGTTTCCTTACCGTTAAATTGGGTTAGCAATTTGCATATCCTCCAACTACTATTATAAGTAATCATACAAATCCTACTAACGCGAAAGTTTGTGAAGATATATCGATGTTTGTTACTCTTTCACGCATAAACTACTGAACGGATTTTGATGTTTGGCACACAGCTAGAATATGCTATCTTCTAGCGTGAATAAATGGCGTGCTCTATTCTGTGAGTAAATTTCGTCCTATTCAGAGCCATTCCACCTATAGGTAGCACCCGAGTTCTATAGAATACTAAAAATAACCTAAAAGTACTTTTGGAGCCAACCGTATAAGGGATCAAATCAAATCATTCCGTCTACAGACGCATGGGATCGACTGGAGATCACGATGCGCGAGCGATGATTTTTTGTCACGGTCCCTTCGCGAATCCGCTGCAAGTGCGAGTGAGACAGCATGCGACCGCATGCCCCAAGGACATTGACGTTTACTTTTATGGTACCGTGGTTGAGTGGGAAAAACGGACATGGGAATGCGCTGAGCAGAATTTAAATTAGCGATTGAAAGATTGGGAAAATACTTGTACTCACAGAGCTGAACTTATTCTTCTTTACTATTATGTAATAAGATATTAAAATTACTTAACTATACGAAATGCTCAATGCTAAATACTATTTTTTTTTAGCATATAATGAAACCGATTTCAAAATGGGTTTTGATCTCTTATCTGACTTGTAATAAGGTACTACTTTACTTTGACAGGCTTGTTTAGTTGACCACAATCTCACGACCGGAAATTATTATGTTGCCGAAGTTGCAAGACCCAGTTCTAAATGGCTCTTGTCACTGGCTCTCAAATTCAGTCGGTATACACAGATAGGTATATACATGATGACAAATTTTCGTCTTGAGTGTTCCACGAAGTACCACCACCATCATCATCTGTCATCTATGGGCGGGAGCACCTGGATACCAGCTTGGGCCTTTAGACTCGGTTCAGCAACGTGCTATCAGAATTGTTGACGATCCCGAGCTCACAAGCGGTTTAGAGCTCCTCAGTCTGAGGAGAGACTTTGCCTCCTTATGTGTGTTGTACCGCTTGTACAACGGAGAGTGTTCCAAAGAATTGTTCGACTTGATGCCCATGGCTACCTTCCACCATCGCAACTCTTGCTATCGACAGGGAGTCCATCCTCACACATTGAAACCAGAATTTATTCGAACTGTGCGGGCTCAACGGAGCTTCCTTCACGCTCAGACTGGGGTTCTGCAAAAAGGGTTTGAAGAGATTTCTGCAGGGTCGGCAACGCGCGAGTGATACACCTGGTGTTGCAAGTGTCCATAGGCTACGGTAACCGCTTACCATTAGGCGGCCGTATGCTTGTTTGCCACCTTAGTGGTATAAAAAAACTATAAATAAAAAAAACAACAACCGCAATTACCTTGTGATGAAATAAAATATGAAATAAAAAAGAATTGGATTTATTTACGGAACCATAATCACTGCAAGCAACTCTCACTTTAGACGTGCTTTAGACCAAAAGCGGTAGATTTTGCGCTGCATGTTTTATTGCATTTCAATTTTATTACATGGTAATAAGAGTCAAAATGCAACGCAAATTAGTTTCGGATATGCAAATTATGTTTTTGTACGGGTAACGTATCCTAACACCTGGATTGAGATGCGGGCGTGGTATTGTTATTTTTGAACGAAAATGTCGTTCAGTAATGCAATTCCTTGTTGAATTAAGGTCTTTTCAAATAGTGACGATTTTTTATAAAAACGAATTTGATTTATACTACTTTATTTTATGTAAAGATGGGACTTTTAAATTCAAATTTTGAGAGCACTGTAGTGATTCTGATAAGTTACTTGCAAAAAGTACAACGTGTAAACGAAGTTAATCCTGATCAAAGAAACTAGGAAGTAATTGTAATGGTGCGACCATGCTACGCGAACGGAGCACGAGCGGAGCCACGAACGAACAGGATCCGTTCGCTGTTCGCGTAGCGCTCGCGCTCGACTGCGCTCCGCCCGATTGACAGTTTTTTCACGAACACAGAGATTCGCATCGCGCTCGTTGTAACGTCCACACTTGACATCGCAAGCAACGAACGAATTCTGTCCGTTCGTGGCTTGGCTCTGCTCGGTTCGCGTAGCATGGACGCACCATTATATTTACGTATCGATTGACATCAATAATTCATTCCAGATAAAAAGTCGCAAAAACGTCTCTAGAAATACATTATACTTAATTAATTTTTAACGTTACCTTTTAAATCTTTATTCTGTCAACGATTTTCTTTGTAGCTAATCGTGACAGACAACCAATTCAATCCCGTAGGTAAAAAAACAATCTTTATTCAGCCGCCGATTGTCGCAGATAGTAACAATGTATTAAGTAACAGTTAGAATAGAAAGTGTCCGACAGTAAACGTTTCTGTTCCCATGTTATAGTATAATGTAATCTCGATCTTGCTTCCTCTTTCGAGAAACTTGGCGCACAATTTACAGAGATTGCATGCAAATTGTGAATTGATGACTGTATTTGATCAAGAATCAACATGTATTTTTTATACCACTTAGGTGGCAAACAAGCATACGGCCCGCCTGATAGTAAGCGGTTACCGTATCCTACGGTCGCTTGCAACATCACTATCACTCGCACGTTGCCGACCCTATACCCAAGATTCTTATAGATCTTGCTTATACCCTATACATATTTGGGAAATCTATTAAATTTTACTGTATGGTATAAATAAGGAAACTGCGGGATTCCAAAACACTATTCTATGTGCCAAACTTCATCTTTAATCGTGCAGCCGTTTATGCGAGATGAGTCACAAACATCCAAACTCTATCATGATGACACTTGCTGTCTGTAATTAGTGAAAGATTTTTTTCAGAGATTAGCGCTTTTTAAACAAACAAACAATCAAACAAAAAAAACTCAGCTTTATTATATTAGTATAGAATAGATAGTATATGTTCAGTCCTATGATTGCCTAGCCATGATGGGATTATGGTCACCCACGCTTTCCGATTCCGGCATAACCGTGTCCAATCTACTCTCCCGATCTTATGGTACAAATCATATGACCATTGGCCCACACATCTTTAAAACCAGTTTTCACAGTCAGTTACTGACCGCAAGCTACTGGAGTTGAGAAGACTGGAAACTGACAGTAACTGCCTTCTTCCAAGCGAGTAGTCATGTGTACTGGCCGTCAGTTACTGTATCGATAGCCAGAGACTTTTTCTGTTAGACCAGAATCTCACCATGGTCAATGATGTGATTTGTCCGCCATTTATTACTAGTCTCCATATAACTTGCCAGTTGGCTTGGTTGGTCATATACCCTACTTGTCACAGCACAGGCCGTGGGTTCGATTCCCAGACCCAGGAAAGACATAGTGTGCAGGAACATGTCTGCTTGACCTGAGTCTGATTGTAATTATCTGCCTGCCTGCTTGTCAATCTTTTGACGGCATTAGTTATTTTAAAGGCGTTTATAAAGTCAGTTATCTGGTTTCCATAGTACAAGCTCTGCTTCGTTTGGGATAACCGTGTCTAAGATTTTTTATACGACGTCGGTAAACAAGCGTTCTGTCGTCTGATGGTAAGCGGTTACGCTACGCTATGGACGCTTGTAACATCCGGTACATCACGCACACGTTACCGACCCATCCCCCTCCCGATGAGTTCTGGCGACCTTACTCACGCGCAGGAACACAACATAAAGTTATTTGGTTGCGGTATTCTGTAAGGTGGAGGTACTTTCCCAGTCGAGCTGCTCTTTCAGCGAATAAACGTAGGTAGAGTATACTCTACCTCTGTCAAACCTACCTCTGTCTAACCTCAAAATACAATGGGTTGATTACATTAATACAGCAACTGCCTATTGATTTTCGTTTACAGTCGTCCTTAGTTTCACAGTCCGCTGATTGATGGAGCGTCCCCTCGCTTTAGGGCTGGGGGCGAGCGCCATCGTCATGGGAACTATATGAGTTATGGTCTCGTATGTATGCAACCGTTGAGATAATGAGTTGCAACAACTTCTATTGTAGTTACTTAGTTATATTATGTTCCCGTTTGTGAGTTTGCAGATGTTAAACAAAAGTAAAAAAAACCGGCCAAGTGTGAGTCTGGCTCACACACGAAGGGTTTCTTGTTATAGCGGTAATAGAAATAATACACATTCTGTGAAAATTTCAACTGTCTACCTATTACGGTTCATGAGATACAGCCCACTGACAGACAGACGGACGGACAGACAGCGGAGTCTCAGTAATAGGCACCCTTTGGGTACGGAACTACGGAACCCTAAAAAGTATAGTCAGCGTCGAAAGTAGATGATGACTTTAGTACCCTTTTATAATGATCTATTGACTTTCTCTTGACAGTAACCTTCCGGAAGAAAAAACAGCATGGAAATCTATTGCACTGCAACTAAAGGAACTGCTCAGTAGGTACACGTTTTAGGGTCACAAGTCAGTGAGCTGCGAGTATGTGCTAGTCTTTTGATGTTCTAAATGTTAATGAAATATGTACCTTATTGCGTCCTGATAAGTTTTATCAGTCGTGTAATTTATTTTGGTTTATTTTACCTGCAGTACTGCTTATAATAAAAATACTCGTCTTAATTAAATAAAAATAATACATAAGCCAAAATAAGCGGATTAAACGAGATTAATTTGCCCTGTGTACATCCCCTAGCAAGGTATACCTACGTGTTATTTAGATTAGGGGTGCATATAAAATTGTCACCCCTTTGACTGATGTGTTTTATTGATTGAAAACCGGTGGTAACTTGTATCTGAGGAGAGTGAATGAAAAATGGACGCTCCACAGTGTTTCATATTGATATTGCTGTGGACAAAATATTGGATGATTTTGCCGTTTGTGTTTTGGGGGCGATGATAGCTCAGTGGTAGTGACGTTGACTGCTGTGACGAAGGTCGTGGGTTCGAATCCTACAATGACCTTGGAGCTTTTTATAAAGGAAAACTTACTCATTCTTTTCACCCTCATGTTGAAAATCTGTTCAGGCAGTTACTTGTATTTGAGATCCCTCAAGGCTCTGTTTTTACCACTTTCGACCACATAAACACTTACCATAGTGACAGTGTGGTCAGTCAAACTCAAAAAACTAATCAATTTAGCAAAAAAATATTCCATTCTTTGTTTCGGGAATAATCAAAAGATACTTGCAAAAAATCTACCTTTGTGTGCTGCTAAACTACAATGCCCGCTTTATCTATTTTGTAATAATTTACGAGAAAGTCCAAGCTGATCCTTTGTTCATTCCCACAGGTAGTTAATGTAGTGTGAAATAAATGATACGAATACCCATACTTGCAAAACGCGACCAGACTCCAAAGGTTATTCCTAGAACCTATGAATAAGGACCTTTCTAAAAGCTATACAGCACCGTCAGGGCGTTACCCAGTTTAATCTGCACACAAGTAAATATTACGGGCCATCTCAAACGGCGACTTGGCTAGAAGAAAGTAAATAGCGCTGTCTTGCTCCCGCATCGCGTTTTGGGCAGCGTGCAAGAGGGACGGCAATCGAAGGGCCGGAATCAATACCACATGACATAGCGGCCGGTGTTTTATTTTGCCGGAGACATCTCGCTAGTGTGTTACCTTTGCTTAATGTGTATGTGTTTGTAGGATATATGCGGCAAAATGTACACGGAGCGCTGCTGTGCTCGATGTTCGGGTATGTTCGGGCGCTTCTCGGAGATTCGGACATAAAGGGTATCGATAGTTTTAGATACAATATATTCATGGCATACCTACATATACTATACATGAACTATTGGAAACAATTGGACTTGAAAAACTGTTTTACAAAAACTTAAACCGACTTCAAAGTACGCTGAGAAGTAATCAAATCCTGACCTGAGACCAAACGGGAAGTGTTCTATTCCAAACAAAAAAAGATTTTTCCAAATCGGTTAATAAATGACGGATATAATAATAACAAATATAAAAAAAATACAACCGAATTTAGAACCTCCTCCTTTTTTTAAGTCATGGTATTTTGTAGATTTATTTCAGGGATTTGTTTATTTTTTAGGAAGTGAAAATAGCTAATTTGTTCTACAAACTTTAGAATGATGCTATATATTTTCGCAAAATGTATGTTTTGGCCAGTAAGCGCCAGAAACACCGCATTACAATACACTAAATAATGTTTATAGCACTCATGTGCAAGGTAGTTGCATCATAAATTATATTAATGAGTATAAAAGAAACATATTTTGTCGGTCAAACTGTTCATGAAGTTTATTTCTCAAGATCTCGCAGATTTTTTTTCCATTAGCCGCCATGTTTTTTTTTTAAGAATAATACAAAATATTTTGGTTTATATTTTTCTAAAAACTTGAATGGATAAATTTTTGTGATGTTTTCCGTATTGTAAAATATTTTTAGTCTAAAATACCCGTCAAAAATCACCGTAATAGGTATACAACATTTTGATGCAGTTTTCTGACCTATCTCGGATTCTTAGATGAAGGCAGCAAAAATAACCGTCGAGTGGAGGGCTTAGGCTAGAGTCTAAATAAAAGTGGATTTAAGGCTAGTATTAGTGACAGAAGTCTCAAGAATAGATAGTGTTAATCGAAAATAAACCTAAAATCATTGCAGGATCCAAATTCAATTGTTTTAATCTCGAATCAAAACTTGAGAATTGATTGACGTTCTAAAACTTGATTATTCAGATTTAAGAACAGGCAAGGCGTAAGCTTCTCTCTGCCCTAGCAGATTAGGCTTATGGTATTATTGAAAAGTAACATAATCTATACGTTAGTTTTTGTAGGGTTCCACACGTATATGGAAAAACGAATCCCTTTAGTTTGTCTGTATGTTACTGGTCTCTAGCGATTTAAGAGTGTAGTCCTTAAAAACTGCCAAAACGACTGTTACGGTTTGTAAGAAAAATCTTCGATATCGTACGTTTAAAAACATTTAAAAAGCATTTTACAATCTTAAAAGGTATACCTACAATCTAATCACGTTATATTTGTGAAATAATCCTTCATTTCCAACAAAAAAACTCGATAAAATCTCTCAAAACCACAAAATATACCTTTGCTGTTTGCAACATTTATAGTATTTCGAATGAATTGACTAAAATCTTAGTGGCTAAATAAAAACACAAAAGGGTTGAACCCCAACGCTACCTTTTCAGTTTTTTACAATATCAATCCATAAAATATTAAAATATTCTTTGCTTTTGCATGAAAACCGTGCGCCATTTTCCATAGTAATTACTATGGAGCGGTTGTCATGTTTTGAATTTGTATAAATTCGAATGCGCGCATAAAAATCATCCATGTCCCCCCCTTGTTGTTGCTCGACAAGCGGCCCGAGCCGCCAATAATAATCCGCTTCCCTCTAATTAGTCGTAACTCGTTCTAATAATGAAGTCCGTCCCCTCCCCTCGGTAACAGCCCTGAGCCGAGGCTCGGCCCCAACTGGGGCACCCTCAGGCCATGTTACCTAAATCTAAACCGGTTGAGAGCTTGCTCGCCGAACTTGTCCGCGTAAGGGTACTTAGGCTAGCTTTGGGCCAGTACCTTCATGTCCATTCAAAAAAAAAAAAAAAAAAAAAAAAAAAAATCATCCAGTGTCCTCCTCGAGTCCAAAGTGAGAGCACGTCGCTTTGATGCTCGCTGAAGGTCGCCACCGTCTGGTGTCATTGACATAAAGGTAGGTCGTGACTGCTGAGGTAAAATAAAGAAAGAAAATACATTTATTGATTTATCAAGGTACGAGATTTTATTTAATTTAGGTATTTGTACTAACTTATTCAATGTTTTTACATTTCTTATTAATTATTATTATTAAAGCCCGACCGGAAATATATGATGATACATAATAAAATTCTAAAAGGTATTTGATAGAACTCGGATTCACAAAACATGAATCTTCTCAAAATTTTGAAAACGTGTCCGCCATGTTGAACTTTTTAGACACTGCACCGATTGCTTTCAAAATCGATATTTGAGAGACCTTGGGGTCACAAAACAAGAATATTTTCTCAGAAGTTTGAAAAAGTGTCCGCCATTTTGAACTTTTTAGATACTGGTCCGATTGCTCTCAAAATCGATATTTGAGAAACCTTGGTGTCACAAAACAAGAATCTCTTCTCAAAATTTTGAAAAAGTGTCCGCCATTTTCAACTTTTTAGATACTGGTCCGACTGCTCTCAAAATCGATATTTGAGAGACATTGGGATCACAAAACAAGAATCTTTTCTCAAAATGTTGAAAAAGTGTCCGCCATGTTGAACTTTTTAGATACTGGTCCGATTGCTCTCAAAATCGATATTTGAGAGACCTTGGGGTCACAAAACAAGAATCTTTTCTCAGAATATTGAAAAAGGGTCCGCCATGTTGAACTTTTTAGACACTGCACCGATTGCTTTCAAAATCGATATTTGAGAGACCTTGGGATCACAAAACAAGTATCTTTTTTCAGAATTTTGAAAAAGTGTCCGCCATGTTGAACTTTTTAGATACTGGTCCGATTGCTATCAAAATCGATATTTGAGAAACCTTGGCGTCACAAAACAAGAAACTCTTCTCAAAATTTTGAAAACGTGTCCGCCATGTTGAACTTTTTAGATACTGGTCCGATTGCTCTCAAAATCGATATTTGAGAGACCTTGGGGTCACAAAACAAGAATCTTTTCTCAGAATTTTGAAAAAGTGTCCGCCATGTTGAACTTTTTAGATACTGGTCCGATTGCTCTCAAAATCGATATTTGAGAGTCATCGGGGTCACAAAACAAGAATCTATTCTCAAAATTTTGATAAAGTGTCCGCCATTTTGAACTTTTTAGATACTGGTTCGATTGCTCTCAAAATCGATATTTGAGAGTCCTCGGGGTCACAAAACAACAATCTATTCTCAAAATTTTGATAAAGAGTCCGCCATTTTGAACTTTTTAGATACTGGTCCGATTGCTCTCAAAATCGATACTTGAGAGTCCTCGGGGTCACAAAACAACAATCTATTCTCAAAATTTTGATAAAGTGTCCGCCATTTTGAACTTTTTAGATACTGGTCCGATTGCTCTCAAAATCGATATTTGAGAAACCTTGGTGTCACAAAACAAGAATCTCTTCTCAAAATTTTGAAAAAGTGTCCGCCATTTTCAACTTTTTAGATACTGGTCCGATTGCTCTCAAAATCGATATTTGAGAGACCTTGGGGTCACAAAACAAGAATTTTTTCTCAGAATTTTGAAAAAGTGTCCGCCATGTTGAACTTTTTAGATACTGGTCCGATTGCTCTCAAAATCGATATTTGAGAGTCATCGGGGTCACAAAACAAGAATCTATTCTCAAAATTTTGATAAAGTGTCCGCCATTTTGAACTTTTTAGATACTGGTTCGATTGCTCTCAAAATCGATATTTGAGAGTCCTCGGGGTCACAAAACAAGAATCTATTCTCAAAATTTTGATAAAGAGTCCGCCATTTTGAACTTTTTAGATACTGGTTCGATTTCTCTCAAAATCGATATTTGAGAGTCCTCGGGGTCACAAAACAAGAATCTATTCTCAAAATTTTGATAAAGTATCCGCCATGTTGAACTTTTTAGATACTGGTCCGATTGCTCTCAAAATCGATATTTGAGAGTCATCGGGGTCACAAAACAAGAATCTATTCTCAAAATATTGATAAAGTGTCCGCCATGTTGAACTTTTTAGATACTGGTTCGATTGCTCTCAAAATCGATATTTGAGAGTCCTCGGGGTCACAAAACAAGAATCTATTCTCAAAATTTTGATAAAGTGTCCGCCATTTTGAACTTTTAGATACTGATCCGATTGCTCACAAAATCGATATTTGAGAGTCCTCGGGGTCACAAAACAAGAATCTATTCTCAAAATTTTGATAAAGTGTCCGCCATTTTGAACTTTTTAGATACTGGTTCGATTGCTCTCAAAATCGATATTTGAGAGTCCTCGGGGTCACAAAACAACAATCTATTCTCAAAATTTTGATAAAGTGTCCGCCATTTTGAACTTTTTAGATACTGGTTCGATTGCTCTCAAAATCGATATTTGAGAGTCCTCGGGGTCACAAAACAAGAATCTATTCTCAAAATTTTGTAAGTGTCCGCCATTTTGAACTTTTTAGATACTTTCAACATGGCGGACACTTTTTCAAAATTCTGAGAAAAGATTCTTGTTTTGTGACCCCGAGGACTCTTAAATATTGATATTGAGAGTAATCGGACCAGTATACAGGGTGTATTTCGCATGGTAACGCAAACTTCGCGAAAAGGCTACACCTAATGCCACTAATCAAATTGTGAAAGGCATTCACCTCGCTAATGATCGGTTATAGAAATTGTCATTTTCGAGCGCGCAATGTATCGTGAACACCGCGATTTAAACGCGCGATAACGTTGTGCCTACGTAGTATGTCGCTGACTGCAGGCGAATATCGCCATAAGACACCGTTTCTAGTTTTATTTACATTGCTACTTTTAGTGAAAGTAATGAATTAATAACTTATTTATTTTAAATCTCTTTGGGTCAGGTAAGAATAACGATTATGAACAGTCTAAAGTAAAAAAAACTCATTTTTTTTTTTTTAAATTTGGGAAAAACCGACGAAAAATTCCAACATAGGGGGGTCCAGAATCATGTCCTGGACCCATGGTATCCGTTTGTGCGGCGATGTCCCTTACACCCTGTATAAAAAATTCAACAAGGCGGATTTTTTTTTTAAATTTTGAGAATAGATTCTTGTTTTGTGAATCCGAGGACTGTCAAATATCGATTTTGAGAGCAATCGGACTAGTATCTAAAAAGTTCAAAATGGAGGACACTTTATCAAAATTTTGAGAATAGATTCTTGTTTTGTGACCCCGATGACTCTCAAATATCGATTTTGAGAGCAATCGGACCAGTATCTAGGACCAGTAATTTTGACTAACGAACATTAATTCATTTATATACATATATAGTTATGTAATAAATCTAAAATGTTTTTGAAAATAGTAATTGCTGAGTTTATTACCGGCATTTCTCAGCAAATGCAACTTTCCAAACCGGTATTGATGATTTTGATTTGATTTACTACCATGACTTTTTATTTCAATAGAAAAAACCAAAAAGTAAAAGACACGTAAAAAATATCAATGGATCAAAACCATTTAATCGCCGCAATGACTCCCGGACTCACGCACACACGCGACTGAGCGTTCCCGCGTGTGCGTGGACGTGTCAAATACCTAATTCTGCCCGTTTCGATATTGATGCCGGCCTCTTAATAATTTAATTTATTTCAGACGTTTTAGTTTTATACAGAAAGAGTTGTATGTATTAGTAAGTAAATGAGCGGTACGGTAAAGGAACGCTAACAACCATCGCAACTCTGTGATTTACGTATGGTAATGGGTCAGTACCTACTGCCCTTGCATTAAACGTGGTTTTTTGCAGTTTACGTCAAAATGGTAGCATAAAAGTAGTATAATATATACATATATGGAATAGTCTATTTACAAGCTTTCATTTGATATCCATATTGTTATAATAACGAAACTTTTATTTTTAATACCCCCCCCCCCTATTTTTTTATTCTTAGGCGCCATATAAATATAATATACCCTATGACACTCCCCCAGTCAAGACGAATCTAACGACACCTCATATGCTTAAATCCATCAAGCCGTTTAGGCTGCAGAGCGGCACAAAGAAATAGACATACATACATACATACATACACTCGAAAAACATAACCCTCCTTCCGGGTCAGTCGGGTAATTAGGTACCAAAAATAGTATTCGCCATACCGTGCTCGTGCGGCGGGCGGGGCGGCGCGCGTGCAATGTCACCACACAGCATAGTACCTAGTTAACTACATTGTACGCGTGTGAAGCCGAGGCGGGTCGCTAGTAAGTTATAAGAATAATCTGTGGCAAAAATTTCAAGATTCTGGACCTTACGATCTAGCTGTGTGTGGATCAGTCATTACGCCATTTTCTCTTTGTATATACCTATATGGATTTAAGTAAGTAAAGGTAAAGTAGTTGTTAAGATTGATATAAAAATAACAAAGTTAATCAATATTCTCAATAAAGAAAAATATCAAGAATGATCCGGTACTGCTTACCTAATTAGCACGAATCACGCGAACACTGTGGCTCCAACCTTTTCTATTGCCAATATTGCCATCTCTTTTACCACGGCTACTCGCAAACTGCGGGGCGGCGAGTGAATAGCTAATACATTGCGCTGTTTCTATAACATGCTTACTAATCTTACAGGCGCGAACTCGCATTGTATAAATAATTATTCCATTGCGCCGTAAATCATAGTTGTCTGTCTCAAAGCAATGTGTAATATAACTGTGAGACGCATCTGTGTAGGCAGAATGTGTCGATGTGTGAGCTCTATGAGAAATTACCACGCTCGAGGACTAGGCTCTTAACGGAATGAGTTACAGACCTGAAATTTGGTTATAGTGAGAAGAATTTTGACTCAAAACCAAAAATTATACTATCTACTTACAATATGTACCTAATATATTTCTTAAACTGCGATGTAAAATGCAGGCAACTTTCAAACAAACAAATTAGCATAAATAAAAACTTCCTTCGTTGTGGAAGCTATAATTCTTCGACCGCATCGAACATTATACGTAAATCATAATAAAAATCACGGCATTTGGTGTAATTTGCCAAAACTGGAGTTTCAACACTAACAGAGGGGTTCGCTCCCCTACCCTGTACCTATCATGAAATCGTTTTGGACTCTTTCACAAAGTGCGTTTTGCATTTTAGTTAGGACATTATTTGAACTAGTTTCTGTCACACGATTTCCTCGCGTTCCTGGAAGAAAGTAGCCTGTTTCTTCATACCATAGGCTGCCTTCGTGCCAAATTTCTTTTCGAGTGGTTGTGCCTGAGGTAACAAAGAAAACGCGTCTGTCATCTCAAGGAATATGGTATCTATAGCAATATATAAATAATAAGAAACATATCAAAATAAAAAACAAATAAATCATATTTTAAAAATTAATACAACGGACAAGGCAATGTAAAACATAAAAATTGTTACGTTCATTAAAAAGAGATGAATGTATAAAATTAGTCCCGGTGCGAGCGAAACGGAGCACTGGGGTGAGGAAATGACCAATAAGGGTCGTTTCCATTGTAATAATAGGCAATTCCACTGAATCAGTAGTGAACACGGTTTTATTAAGTTGGGGTAACACCCTTATGATTGTGAGTCTTTAGTTTTACTTTATTTAGATGTAACATTTTAGTTTTGGTATGTTTTCGTTGAAATGATATAAATAATGACGACAATGGCCCTGATTCTGTTGTTCACAACTAAACTAATTTTAATCTCACTATGTCTTTTTCTAACAAAGAACATAAGAAAAGGATGTAAGAAATTTAGTCCTGTCAAATTAGTCCAATGCTTGTTTTCAATATAAATTTAGTCGCCATCTATCGCGGTTACGCCTAAATACACGCAAAATAAGACGGCAAAGATTAATTTGACAACTTAAAATATGTTCTATCCTTTTTCAATAATGTTCGTAAGAAAGAGATGAGATGTGACTAAAATTAGTTTAGTGCGATTTACAACAGAATCGGCACCAATGTGTTTTGAATAAAAAAAAAACATATATATCTACGACATAGAACTAATTATTATTTCACAACAATCTTAGGTTTATATAAAAAAATAAAGTACAAAGTGATTAAACTCGAAACAAAATTATAAATACATATATTAAAATAATACTAAGTAGTAAAAAAATCATGAATAAAAATAATATTGTTTTTCCTTTAAATATACATATTTGCATATTTACAATTACTTGTGTAACAATAACAATGATGTAATTATATTCATCTTATCTTTTTTACATTTTGTTAATAATAATTTTCGAAAGACTTGAGTTTTTTTATTCCAATTTCCCATACATTATATTTGTGTTTACAAATGGAAACTAATTTGAATTATTTTTGTTCCAGATCTCGTTTGGATGTTACCACAATGTGGTGAAGTGTGTAAGTGTAAGTGAAGTTCAGGTGTGAGTGTGTGTGACATGTGGTGATTCGCAATGTGTAAACGTGTGACTGATACCGATACCAATTTGGATCCAGGGCTCTGAATGATAACGTCACTTGAAGGTGAGGACTCTTTATTTACTCTTCGATAATTTGAATATGAACGAGAATCAAAACTCAGTCAGAAGTATCAAGAATAGATTATGTTAATCGAAAATAAACCTTAACATTATAGTAACAGGTTTCAAATTCGATTGTGCCTATTTTGACTTATGGTTTGATTGTTTGATTTTTGGTCATACTCAGATTTAACTAAAATGTTAAATTTTTATTGTAATCACTTGTATCTTGGAATTATATTATTATAATAGGACGTGCGTCCAATCCGCGAGCCAAGGAGCTAATCAAAACAATAAGTAAGAACAATATAAAATTGTTCACAGAAACTCTCAGACTACCATGACATCTAATTTGGTCAGGTTTAGTCAGAACTTTTCCATTTCCTAAAATATCAACATCAACACTAATTTTTACGCTGATTCACTGTGCGAGCGCATTACTAACAGCTAAGCGTTAATGTTCAAGCCACCAAGGCCTCACCCGTTGCACAGATTACGATTATGAGTTTTCGCACTGCGATGACGACTTGTGAAACTATATAAAAGGCTCTTTTGAAACGGCTGAATTCACTTGTTGTGAGCACAGAATAACTAATAGTCTGTGAGTGGGTGTCGTTAAATAAACTTCCTGGCATGTTAATATGAGAAAATCTCCGAGGGACATGATTGTAAAAGTTTAGTGCAGTGTTATGATTATTTAGATTATTAAGCTGAGACACAGCATGTTCGATCACCCGGGATAAACATTTGTGTGCATGCACATATTGTTTTGTTCTGAGTCTGGGCACAGAATAAATAATAGTACTAACGTACTCGGTGTGTGAATATATGTATTCAATTATTTACAAGTATATTATAGCTTATATGACTTTTGGTCACTGGACAATTCGTCCCAGTTCTGGGGGCCAAGTCTGCTATTGTAAATCAAAAAATGACATTCTCTGACACGATCCCATTCATAGATCTCGACGATCCCATTACAACTGCTGCTCTGCTATTGAGCGAATGTGCGTTGTCTGCTAATATCAAAATGGTTTTCGAAGCTTATAATTAGTACACTACCAAAACAGTCTCATCTGTTAATTATGACACCACTGATACCCTGGGCACTGGACGAATCAAGAGATGGTTAGACTAATCTGATCCCTTCGCCTCCCATAATAACCTCAAGGATCGATGACCGTGAAATACAATTTCACTGGAAGTTTCTTTATGCCGCTATCTGACGTTTCAGCCTCTCAATATACATATGATCGCCATGCCAAGGCTGTGTGAACTTGGCACCCGACCCGTGTGAGCCCCATGCCAATCTTGACCCGTTGGCTCGCGTTGACGAGTTTGCGAGTGGATATCTTATTCACCATCTTCTACCATAGAAATTGGTTTGAAGAATGACTCTCTTATCTTTTGGTACTCTTAACTATATGATCTCCAGGGCTGGGAATAAATGATGATATGGCGCATGTTCCTCAAAAGCATCTGGGTCTATCTCTGCTCCAAACTGAAATTCTGGATCCGCCACTGATGCTACATGCTGAAAAATATCCTATTTAATCAACGGTGGAGATTGCGCTGGAAGATTTTGAATCCGAGATTTGTATTCAAGATCCGGCATTATTTAAAAGCTATACGCTCACTTATACGCTCATATTGCTGATTTTTAATTTTATTTCCGGCTAAAATTAAAAATCTCACTCAGTAGTTGAATCTACTGTAAGCTGTCTTCTGAATGAAATGGGTACTTTCATATATTCGGTTCAGGTAGATACAGGAATGACCTATGTGGTCAATCAAAGGCAAATACACCCTCCTTCCAAGAGGAAAGGATGGCTGCAAGAATTTTGAAAAATAGGTTTTTAACATATCTATTGCTGTCGCGCTGTGCCCGAGCTATCCCACCCGAGGGCGATAGAGACAACTATAGCTTGGACCGATTATACCTATTTAAATTTGACGAAATCGCTATTTCGTAATCCCCGGTTTTCTCCTCCAAAACTGGAACGATTAAAAAAAAAAGATCATAATAAGGGGTTTGGCTATGTCAGTGGGTTTTCCTTTGTTTTTTTTATATTCGTCAAATTTGTTCGCTGGACGTCTGATAAGGGCGTCTGGTAAGGCCCCTAATTCTGATAATAATTAATTTATGGAGAAAAACACAACCGAGGGACATACAGTGGTACCTACAGATTGCATGGTGAATAATCATTGCTGTAGTGGCATTATCCAGAGAGGAAACTGAGGATTACGTTTGTATGGAACAAACGCCACCAGCATTTCCTCTTAAGAGGTAAATAAAATGATCATCCATCCATTAACCGGCCTTGACCTCCACATTTATCGAACTGTCTACTGCTCATCTTTTTCGCTTCCAATACTTAATTATACAGCACAAAAAACAACTTACATCTATTTACCAGATCAATGCTCTGAACAGCTATCAGATTTGAATCGGATAAGCGAAAAAATCGTCGCATGAAATCGATAACAGGCCTCCGTTGAATAAAACATCAGCGATCGAGTCAACAATCGCTCCGACTCGAATCGATTGAAAGAATCGAATGACAACTGCCACTATGTAATGTACGGTCTTCATACCATCTGTTGATAGTTGCAATGGAATTTAAACTTTATCTAGATGAGATAAAGTTGTAAATTATTTTGTTTGTCGTTTAGTTAATTTGATGGAGTAATGCCGTGTTTAATGTTATTTACGGACTTAACTTTCTAGATATAGGTAATAAAATACGGATCTATGAATATATCACCGTTATAAAAAATCTCGCATCTAATTATTTTGATTGAGTTTCTTCGGTAACCATGGCTATGTCTTGCTTGCTCATTCTCATTAATCTGAGTCAGTACTACATTATTATTAGAGTCACTTCTTGGTAGGGTTACCAGCAGGGCTATTTTAAAACGTCGGAATCGATATCGGAAACGGATTCAAAAAATTACGAGGCGAATTTCAGCAATTGCTATTTGAATTTCCGAAAACTTTTCGATGAATCGAATTGATATTTCGGTAAAGAAACATCAAAAATATTCGAATTCGGAAATTATAAAAGCAATCCCACCAAAAACACTTTTATGTAAAATGTTGCCGCCAAGGCAGGCTTTTTCACAGTGCAAGCTATAATATAGCTTGCACTGTGAAAAAGTTATCAGATCTCATGTAGAGCCAAGCTTATAACTCTACTTGCCCTTACTTTACAAGCCCTAACTTCACAAACTCTACACACCGTAGTCAAAATATGTGGCTTGGCCGTTTCGTTTGATAACTTTTTCACAGTGCAAGCTATATGTCTTGGCGGCAACATTTTACATAAAAATGTTTTTGGTGGGATTTCACTTCTTTTTGTAAGTAACGATGTTTTTTTTTTTGTGAAATTTCCAAGTTTTATAATTTTTTTGTTGATTGTGTACTAATACAAGCTTACATACCAAATTTCAGTTTTCTAGGACTTCCGGAAGTACCCTATGAGTTTTGATGATCATCAGTGAGTCAGTGACGAAATCGGGGTTTTTTAGGTATCAATAAAATCTAAACTATAAGAGCTATGTTATTGAAATTTAATATGTTTAATAAGTTCACTATTGATATCATGTCCCGAGAATTTTGTTTATCTGGTATAATCCAAACCTAAGTTATGAGGCTTCAAAAAAACGACGAAGCGCTTCGAGAAAAGGTAGGTAGTGCCCTTACGCTTCGCTTGGCTGTCTTGGCGGGGGGCACTCCCGTGCCCCCAGATTGCGCAATATCGCCTCGGTAGTTTTTGAATCCGTTTCCGATATCGAATCCGAGCGTTTTAAAATAGCCCTGCAGATGTTAAATTGAGTAATCCTGACAAAAAGACTGATTTTCATAAAACGTCCCAAATGGTGCGTCCACCATTACAAATGTAAAATTAACAACTCTGTGGAAAAAAACACATATTAGGTAGGTAGGTACTTAATTTTATTTTTAGGTTTTGTGCACTGGGTTTCACGCCACGCGCACGCAGATTTTGTCCATCCATCCCTACATACCACACACAGTAACTGTATAATTTAAAAAAATATGTTATTTTTGTATTTATTGGAAAATCGAGACATCCCGAAATATGTATCAGGACATATCCTGAGATATGGTAACCCTACTTCTAGGTCGGATTATGTGTCCGCTTTTAAATATCAGATAGGAGTTATACCCGATAACTGTGCCGATAATCGAAAGAAATATAATATAAATTATATTTTTTTATGGATTAGGTGTTAGTCGCGCATGGCTTACAAGAAGGTCAACCATCTAATTAAAGGGATACCATGAAAAAACCTTAATGAGCCAAAACATTACCAATATGACCAAATAGTTGTTTTTGTTCTCACGGGGCGGCACATTAAATCGTTTTCTAATTCTAAGTTGAACAGTGATCGACGCGGGTAAAAGCAGAGCTGAGACAATGCGAGGTCACTGAACCGCCGACCGCTGTGACCATCAGTGACCAGTTGGTTACGTAGACGCGCCCGGTGGGCAAAAATATGAGCGGAGTGGTCTCTGTGATGCTTTCATTTCGAAATCAAATCGAATGGTCATTTATTCAGTTTAGGCCCTGATAAGGTACTTATGAACGATACAATTGACTCTACCGCCCCGGTTCGGAATACGGAGAAGCCTCAAGAAAGTCAACAACTTTACATTTTTGATGAGCCATAATATATACGAGGTAAAACTAATTAAAAATAAATAAATGTAAAAACTAAAAAGTATTACTGACCTTTACATCATAGAGTTAAGAAAACGTCTCGACAGTTTTGCTGTGATTTTTTTGGTTAATATTTGTTTATATTTCAATGAATATTTGCCAACGATGTTCGGACTAGGTTATAGGTATAGTTACTATAGTTTATCGATTTTCGAAGTATGCCCTCTGATCCCGTTACTTTTTCATCTACAAGCTCTACGCGTGCTTGCCTACCTATCACGTCACTACCGCCTCTGCAAAACGCTACTCTATGTCTCCAAGTTTGAAGTTTTGTACTAATAGTTACCAAATTCGGTAAGCAAGCACAAGTAAAGTGAAATTCGGCGCCGAGGTGGGCGAAGCCGGGCCACTACAATTATGCTTTAAATATGGCCACATTCCGTCATAGCGTGGGCTGCCAATGACTCCTCATGGTTTATTCATGGGGTGTTTATAAGATAATAAGCTGTGTAAGCATTGATGATCAAACTGAAAGAGGCATTTGGAAAGGGAAAGAACTCCTGATTTCTTGTCAGTTCTTTCTTCGGCTTTTCCGTTATTTTGTTGGCTTGGTCACTTTCATTACAAGCGGCAATGTGGTCCCCATTATCTGTGTCACAAATAAATGAATGAATAAATTGATATGTTTTCCATTCGTAAACTATTTTTTTAAATAGCTTCTCTAATTTTCCCCGGGATAAAAAGTTCTTCCAAATCCGTTCAGAGTAACGTAACGTAACGTACGTCAAAGTACTGCGTGATTGTACATTTTAGGTAACGTACACACAAAGTTTCACTTTATATTACAGATTTTCAAAAGATTGGTTGTCAGACTGGCGGTACTACGAAGTACACTATCATCTGCAAACAATTGATCCGTGTTTACATGTAAGCTGAAAATCAAGCCGTCATTAGTCATCAGGGAAGCAAAGTCAAAGGCATTCATTCAATTTAGGTCACAAGCAGGGGAAAATTGAATAAACTTTCATTTTTAATACAAGCTTTTTTGGTGACTGTACTTTTTGTTGACTGTACTTGCATTGTCATCTAATATACTAATGTATACCAAATATCAAGTCAATACGACCGCTGGAAGTGGGTGAAATTCGAATTGCAAGATTCCACCCGAACAAACATACATATATACATTGCAAGTTAAATAAACGCTTGTGAAAAGGGCAGTACTCATGACCACATTGATCAGTAATATGTTTTGGGCAATATCGCTACAACTAGTGTTGCCAGGTGTCCCGATTTGCGCGTGACGTCCCGATTTTCAGGGGTCTGGTGACACGTCCCGATTTACCCTTGATCGGGACGCCTAATGTCCCGATTTTTCACTAACCTTCTTAGGCTGTACTATATTCGACAATTTTGACAGGAAAAATGAATATATCTGATTATGTAAACTGTACTACATTAAAATATTTCATATACTCTTGACCGATTTTTTTTCTAGCCATTGTAGGTAGCTGTCCCGATTTGATAACCAAAATCCCGATAATTTTAACCTTCCGTTCCGTAATTTGACACACTGGACCTGGCAACACTAGCTACAACCTCACTCGCTCGTCTACTACTTTGTGACTTCTTATCACGCAAAACTGAATGCCCAGAATGCCCTAATGCAATCATCGGCTTAGATAGTCAATCAGATTCTCAATCTTCGTAATTTTAGTATCATCAACATTTCAATGTTTATTTTTATAATTCGTGACGTCAAAATCCTGACCTAGGTCAACTGACATACATACTTATTTACGTAGTAGGTACGTATTTTACCCGAGTGGGTGGTACCAACACCCCCCCATCAGCTGTGCACGCGCTATGAGGTGGTGCCACGTGGTACACGGGTGGGGGGAGTTCCTTATTGTGTTATCCTTGTAAGTAACCTTGAAAATGAATGGAATTAGTATGGTAAAACTTTATTGGGATTTAGCCAAATTTCCTGATTGTCAGTTTTCAGAATTTTTATTCTCAAATGGCGAAGAGATTAACAGCAGTAAAGACTGATTTCTATCGGCTCTCTGCCTATGTCTGATGACATGATAAGCGATCACTAACACGTCTGCCGAGCTTACAAGCTACTTAGTTAGGTATTACGATTTTGTTATCGGTTAAATAATAAAAAATATATTTAAGAAGTTTCTATAGGTACCTGTCCTACCGCCCGGCGATAAGTATGCGAAGAGCGATTTGGCGAGTGTCACACAGTAATTGCAAGAAAGTAGCCCCGAGTGATACTATCAATTTTTTTATCTCTTTTAGTTATAAAAGAATTATACGGCAGGTGTAATAGTCGATAGCCAGTCGCTTTTATTGTCGGCGGTGGGACTTAGCAGAAAATTATATATCGAAGTTATTCCTAGTAAATTCTCCACTTTCCCTTAGTGTTTATATCCCATAAACTAGAGACCGACCTACCTATATTGTCAGAAATATTTATTGTTTTGCCTGGAATATCTGCTCCCTTTCTTTACATTTTTTATGCACTTCTTAATGCCAATGCATTCGATTTTGACCTTTATATCGCAAGTATAAAGATCGACGATTATGGGACTATGTCACTATGCCTATAATTATAGTTGTACCTACCTGACAGTTTATTTATCATCTGTTTTATTACAACAATTTTCTTTATAAAATGTGTTGCCTATTTTGAAACTTGAGTCTGGGTTTCGTTTTTAATAACCGAGTAATTTTGGTACAAAAATATCTAGGTAGCAGTTAGGTAGTATATCGCGTAAAGGGCCATAGCAAACGCGATACTTATAGCATCTGTGATCAGCGATTTAGCTGCTACATCCCGTTGTGACCACGTAATAATAAAATAGTCTTTAACTTATTTTATCGAGAGTACAAAATACGTACACGGTCTTACGTTTTTGATTCGTACATAGTTCGCAATACGCGTCCGCCTTTGCAACTGGTAGAAACAATTAGGGTCCTTTCGCCGGTATCGCGACCACCTTCAGTAGGCGACCATTTGACGTACTACTTTTCTTTAAATCAAGATAATAGTATTTGTAGAGGTAACATAAATAAAAAATAAATCTAACGTGCTTTATAAATAATTATGAAATAAGAATTAACACAGTTTGAAACAAATGGGTTAACCCAGAAACCCGAAAAAATATTGCTCAGTGCGCGTCTTGATTCAGTGGTGAGTGGAAGTACCGCAAGTTGGAAAAAAAATAACACGGCGCGCGGTGCTCAAAGGTAAGTTTTATTACTTATTTCATGTTTTACACACAAGTTAGATGTTAAATTGTACAACCGATAAGTTTTGGTTATTATTTTGTTGTATTTTGCTATTTTTAAACTTATTATTAAGATAAAATCAAGTGGCCGGTAACCGAAATGCTTACTTATCAAAAACGTTAGATAGCGACCACGTGGTCGCCAATCGACGAGAATCGCATTATTTTGTTATGTTCAATATGATCCTAATACTTCATACAGGACTGCTACAATTTTGAATGTAGCATTGTAAAAGCTTTTCTTTGTAGTCCTTTGGTAAACGACCACCAGTTTCTTTGAAAGAACTTTGTTTAATTTACGTACGAAATTGGGTGCTAAACAGGTGGTCGTAAACTAAAATAATCGAAATAAAGACATTGGTTTCCGGCCACCATAATTTAGTATGAGAAAAATAACGGCCGCTAACAGAAATTGGTATGAAAGTTCATTGAGTATGCGACCAAGTCTGATTTTTAGGGTTCCGTAGTCAACATGGAACCTTTATAGTTTCGCCATGTCCGTCTGTCTGTCTGTCTGTCTGTCCGTCCGTCCGCACTATGTCTCAAAGACTCTTAGTACTAGAAATCTGTAATTGAGCGTGAATATGCAAATGAGTTACAGGAAGAGGTGTGATACAATCGAGACAAAGGGACCAGATCCTGTAATGGGTATAGAAGCTGTTCCTTTGTGAAGTACCGTCTCACCTTGTTCAGGATACCAAGTTTTTTGGCAACAGTCTTAGCCTTTGCCTCGATGGACCATCCGAAATTAAGGTCAGAGGATAAATTGAGACCCAAAAGATCTAGGTTTTTGGATATCGGTACAGATACATCACGAAATGCGGGAGTCAGCTTGAAGGAGCTCCTCTTGGCAGAAAAAAGACAGGCCTGTGTTTTAGAGGCATTGAACTCGACCCTATTGGCGGTACCCCACTCGGCAACAATTTGCAGAGCCGAGTTCAACCTCGTAACCATATCCTCTCTGAGAGACTGTTGTGGCGGATCGGATATATAACTCTCTGTGACGGTGCTGTCATCTGCGTACCCGTAAATTCCAGGTTTCAGGAAGTCGTTAATATGCAGCAAAAAAACGCGTAGCAGAGAGAACAGATCCCTGAGGAACACCAGCCTTGATCGCTTTTACTTCCGACGAGCAGCCATCGATTACCACTCGAATAGACCGTCCACTCAGGAAATCGGAGATCCAGGCGCATAAACTAGAGGGCAGTCCATATGAGGGAAGCTTGCTGAGCAGAATATCATGCCAGACCCTGTCGAAAGCCTTCGAGATGTCCAGTGAAACTGCTAGCGCTTCACCGTGTTTCTCAATGGCCTCGCTGCAGACGTGGGTGGCTAGCACTAGGACCTCCTGTAGATCGATCAGGACGAAAGCCGAATTGTCGATCACTCAGGAGATCATTGTTTTCCAGGTAGCCAAGAAGTTTGGCGTTCAATACACGCTCCATAATCTTGAAGAGTATGGAAGTGATTGCGATAGGTCTATAGTTCGACGGATCTGTACGGCTACCCTTTTTGGGTATAGGTTGGACGTTTGCAAGTTTCCAGGACTTAGGGACACGTCTTGTTTTCAAAGAGTCTGAATAGGCGTGTGAGAATAGGAGACTACTCAGGGGCACAGGTCTTCAATACTACCGCCGGGATCTCGTCGGGGCCACTAGCCTTACTCACGTCTAGTCCACGCAGCACTTTGAGAACCTCTTTTTGGTGAATGCGGACATCCGACATTTCGGAGCCGCAGTGAGGAATACATGGTGGAGGTTGGCTGGTGGTGTCTAGGAAAGCGTTGCTAGCGAAAAATATGGCAATGTTGGATACTGGGGCTTTCAGCAAACATTTGTTTATACCTGATCCACCACAACGAGCAAATATTGATGTTGATAATTTTTTAAATGTTATATTACATAATATTTAGGATATTGTTTAATTCTATTACAACTATTACTAAGTTCCTACGAAATGTAAGATTTTTATTTTTTAATTAAAAGAAGACATTACACTATATGATTACCATATTTGTTTTTATTAAGAGGCAAAAATTAAAATATTTTTAAAGCGATTATAATTGTTTTAATGGCAAATTTTTCATATTAAAATAGCGGTCGCAAACCAGGTCACTGGTGGTCACAAACTGATAAAAATGGTCGTAAACCGACGTTTTCGCTATATTTTCACTTTTTCAGCATTTTATACATATTTTTGTATGAATGTATTTTATTTTATGTTTTTGTATCCAAACTAGATTATATTTGGGACAAATTCACATTAACATATACTATTTTGCGTGTAGACAACATTTTTTTTCCTCATCTTATGTGGGCAACCCAGCTAACTGGTCGCTAACCGGCGAAATTACCCTATATAAATTAAAGAAATAGCTAAGGATATTCTTCATACACCTGATACACCCATAATAATCCACATAGGTATCTCAAAGCAATGCAACTTGCATTGCATGGAAATGAAGTAACTGATTATTACACCCAGGAGAAGCAGACATGTTCATGCATCCAAGTCAAATTTCACAATAAACCCTGACTACTATAGCCTGAGCAAACTCAACTTATTCTCCGTCAAAATATTCAAACCTCAAAGTAGGACAATGTGTAAGCCCACGTTTTCATTATAAAAATATTCCCCATTCACTATAATAGGGTGTCGAAGGGGGAAGTCCCTCCCATTGAAGTTCCCTCCACGGGGGTTGAAGCGTGCCTTACGCAACTCATTGTTAATGATAAAGTTGGTGAGTTAAATTGAGTATTTTTGAGTTGGGGGATGTAGGTTGAATCTTGCGAACGGAATCATCATCGGCCTGAAAATCCACCTTCGGCTTTCTTTTGGCTGAAGAGCGAAGACGTAGGTTTCTATTCTAGCAAACACCGAAATTGAAGGACTGTTACGAATTCGGGAGAGATTATTTTTATTTTTGACAAGTTGCAAGGTAATTTAAGCAGTGTATACTCAACTACAGTCAACATAAATATTGAAAAAAACATTATCGACTTGGCTAATCTTGAATTGAATTAACCCTAGTTGGTTCTCGCGAGGGACGCGCGTCCTATTATAACAATTTATGTCATTGTTATATTTTTAACCGCGAACCAAGGAATTACTTTTGTCTTAATAAAAAAAAAAAAAATTACTTAAAATAAAAAGCTAGCGTAATAATTCAATTGGCTCAGACCTTTGCCTGCCTTTTGGCGAATATATAAACAACAACAACAACGTAATAATTCAATGAAAAAGCTTTTTATTTTTTATTTTATGTGTTTGAAAGAATGAAAGAAAATAAGATTATTTTGAAGATATCTTTGACCATTACATGATAGAAGATATTATGTTTGACTTTATATCAAAATTATAAGTTATGGTGCGGCTTACTTTCTTTCATGTTATGGAACTGAAGTACAAGTAGGTACCTACATACTATGGTGGTGCGGTAGGTCAAGGTCGACACGTGGATTCAACATTAAACAGTTCTCAACGAGGTCAGCCAGATGATTGGGAAATTATACAAAAATATCTATACCATTGAGAAGACTGATTGATCGATCAGTGAAGTAAATTGAGCTTAGATGGGTGACCATGACATAATAGCTGTGCTCCGCGACCTGACCTTCCTCAAGAAAGAGGCTATCTGACAATAAGATTAATATATTGAACAATAAGACTGGTACTATAGAAAACCATTTTTATACGACTAACTCGACTTAACTATTATCAAGTACTTAAATATAATTAACTAGCTGTCCCCCACGGTTTCACCCGCGTTCCCGGGATAAAAAGTAGTAGTAAAAAGTAGCATGCCAAATTTCATGATGATCCGTCGAGTAGTTGATGTGTGAAGGAGTAACAAACAAACAAAAAACTCACTTTCGCATTTATAATATTATTATAGTTAGGATTAGGTAGGATAAGGTCAATGGGGCGAAGACCGTCCGGTTGGGTAACACCGTACAGTAAGAAATACGATGAATTCTGAATAGCTACAAAGATCGCAGCCTATTTAATAGCTAAATTCGAATATCGGGCCGCTATCTTTGTAGCTATTCAGATTTCGCCGTATTTCTTACCGTACGGTCTTACCCAACTGGACGGTCTTCGCACTCTTTGCCCCATTGCCTTAAGTTAGAAAAGTACCTTTACGTAACACAAAAACTCCTTATAAATAAAGGGGAGTAAATTTCTCCAAAAATCACCACGTGTTCTTTCTGACGTAATTTTAATAAATGGAATGTACAAAGATAAATAATGCTTGGACGATGTGCCAAATTAAATAAATGAATCATCTAAATATTTTGGCAATACATTCAGACATGTCTAGGCTCACTTTTCATTAGATTTCAGTGCTAAACGATTTAAGTGTATCTAATTTATCATTTGAAACAAATCTTGTCTAACTTCTGACCTAAAAACCTTTATATCTCCAATTCCTATTTAGTAATCTGATTAGTTTCCAGAGCCTCAAATTGAATGTCGACTGACTAACGATTTATTAGTTAGCAAACCATCAAATCATTCTATCGATGTTATTGTTATTCATAGTCATAATGCAAACATAGAATTAAAATGTACTAGAGTGGCAGTAACCAAGTGAGAACAGTAGACATGGGTTTGAACAAGGCAACGATCCCACCGCAAGCGCTAGTAGTCGTTGTCGAGTACTAGCTGTGCGCGTCAGGTGCGAATTGCTCGGATGGTTTTTTTTTGTTTTTACCGATAAAAATGGTTAAATGTGCGGTTCGATTGTGCAGTAATGATAGTAGGACACACTCAAAGTATAAATCTAATGTCACTTTTCATCGGTAAGTCGAAATATTGATGCATTTCTAACAATTAAATTACGCGTCTCGGGGGTGAAAGAGACGCGAGGAGCGGGCACGATTTGGCCTCCCGCGCTGCCCCGCACTACCGCGCCGCGACTAGTGATGTAGCGCGACGGATACTGCAGTCGATAAATATTCTAATAGTTCATAAAAAAGTTGTAGGCCTTTTGAGAACTAAATGTTTTATTTTTATAATGGAATGTTAATAGTATACCTAAATATTAAAGTAATTATTCGGTTTTAATAATTAATTGAATTGTTCAGTCGGAATTTGTGTTTTACGACTTTTTTGAGACTAAACAAAAAAATCCAAAAAATTCCAATGGCAAAATTAAAATTACTTTCTCGGTAATATTATACTGAAGTGTCAGTTGTTTAACAAGCTTTTATTAGCTTCACGTGTAGGTAACTAAGTATGTAAACACATCTATGATGTCAATTTTATTTAACCTACTTCTAGTCACCATATCGTACGACAAAATTATGTTGGTAAAACTGTGACAAAATGGTGTGGGGCGCTTTTTAACACGCTTTTATAAGCTTCACCTGTATGTATATATGTATGCATATAATGTAATCTTCAAATGTAATTTTCATCGACTTCTAAACGTCAGATTAAACTGAAATTTTGCACGCTTATCAAGTACTGATGACAATACATTAATTTGGTACCATCGAGCTGATCTGATGATGGATCCGGAAAGTAGGCACTGGTACTCCATAACGGAATAACGTATGTTAGCCTTGTTTGGACTTGTTGGAATCGTCTTCAGATGCATTTTGACCAGATATGGTTCTATTTCATTATTCTATCTACATTCAGTAATTTACGAGATTAGAGGCCTATCAATTAGCATATCTAGAACTTATGTGACAGAAATATCATCCATCATCTCATCATCATCATCATCTGTCAGTTTAGTTCTGAAAAGCTAACATGCGAGCCGTGAGATAATTTTGTCATCGAATCATCTCGTGTACCTACAGTGAAAATCACATGAATAAATGCCGAGCTTTTTCGAACTGAACTTCACCGCGCACGACATAATATGGTAAGAAACTTATCTCAAGGCACGCATCACGCGCATGTAACCCTGCTGGATACGTTATCAGGAAGCAGTGAAACTGGTACTAAGTTACCTCAAAATGAGCAAAAATTCGTATTTTTATGTTTGCATCCAGGGTCATTCGAAATGCGTCGGCACCTAATAAATTTACCAATTGTATATTTTACGTTATAATTTTACGTTGTATGGTTACATGCGGTTGGTATATTTGCCAGAACTTACTAAATAGGTAAGCAACATACATACCTATACATATTACAATGAATTATGCGGCTATCGATAATTCGGAGCACAGCGCAGTTACGTCCCTATTGTCACATATTCATCAATATAAATATCTATAGCTCATCTGCCTACGCTGGTACTGGGTGAAACTGTGCGATACTCGCGTTCTATACTTAGTTATTTTATTTCTATGAATGCAAATTATACAAGAAATAGTATGTTTGTCGATAGAATTCCCAGATCCTAAGTTTAATCACTTAGTTAGGATATGGGGATAATATTACTAGATAATTCTAGTATCGATACTGTTGATAGGGTGGTGTCCATTAATTACGTGAGGTTTTTTAGATCTTTTTTTGACCTCCCTCTCCCGTGATATATGGTGAGGATTTAGGCTCTAAGACTAGCTACCACGGAATAGATAAATAAGGTTGGAAAGGCCCTCGCTCCAATTTTGTACTAGGACCAGTGTCGCCGCTTGACCCCCACTATTTTAATTTCTACACATACGCAATCATATTTTTACAAATATTTCGCACACAACCAAATCACGCACACATAAATCTCAGGGCAGATATTCGTTCGCCCACTAGCACTAAGCTACCGTGGGCATAGACACTCACACACGCAAAAATGCATACACCTGTCAAACATTTTGACAACTTACAGTAGGGATGGGTAGTGTATAATCGTTAATGAATCGGTTCGATTATCAATTATTATTCTCATAGAACTTGGAATCGATAGTTGCATGGTTATGCTCTTTGAGTATATAGCTTGGAGTACGCAAGCGCCAATTCTAGTACTGAATTCTTTCTGCCAGTTTTAGCGGGAGGCGAGGTAAACACGCACAGCACACATTTACTTACTCACGCACACTCATGCAGAAAGTTGAGCCATCTCTATAAACGCACACACAAATAAAAGCTGACACACAAACACAAAACAAGCACACAAATAAAGAATCACTGTGTTGCGCTATGGTTACGCCTTTGTTTAGATGCACACTAGCTCAAAAAGCTAGTGATGGGGTGTTGTTAAGGACCGATAAAATGAATGATACTAAATGAATGGAATGGAGATTGTACAATGTTATTTATATCTCCCTACATTAATAGCTTATAATCCTATACCAATATACGAAAGCAGGATTATTATTTTTTTGTTTGTTTAAACGCGCTATCTCTGGAACTAGCAGTCGGATTCGAAAAATTCTTTCAATACTAGGAAGCTATTATTGAACTGATATTATTGATTAACTATTATCCCCGATTGTTATATACGTTATCCCGGGAACGCGGGTGAAACCGTAGCTCTCACTCTCATTCCCGGTGTAAAAAGTAGCATATGTACTTCTCCACACCATAAGCTATTGCTTGCCAAATTAAATCGCGATCGGTTCAGAGGTTTAGACCACGCATTTCTCTGAAACTGTTTATCGGATTGTGACTTCAACTTAGGGAACAGTGCAAGTTTCATTAAAATCAGTTCAGTAGTTTTCAAAATATGGACTAATATGTAAGTATTACTGCCTGGCTTATTGATATGAGCTACGGGTGTGGTGTCAAAAGGAAACCATCTCAATACCTTGGACAAATTCTAGTGCATGTAAATTCGATACGAGCTACTGCAGTGGACTATGATTACTCAATGGTAAACTGGATGGAGTCTACACTACACTTATCAATCAAGAAAAATATAAAAATCTCCAAATATTTATTTATTAAGAAAACCAACAGCGGTACACAACATATACTTATTAGAAAAAAATATTACTTTTTTTAATGAAATAAATGAAAATAAAATAAATTTATTTACATGACTATGGTAGGAGTAGTGTATGTAATGTCTTGGAGTAGTAAGTACATACCACTTTGATGGCAAACAAGTATTACAACAACAATAATTGAAAACTGTTATATAAAAAACTTAAACGGACTTCATAGTACACTAAGAAAGAAGTAATCAAATCCCGATCTGATGACAATGAGACCAAACGGGAAATGTACCCTTCCAAACAAAAGAAGAATTTTCCAAATCGGTTAATAAATGACGAAGTTATGAAGTAACAAACATTAAAAAAAATACAAGCGAATTGAGAACCTCCGCCTTTTTTTGAAGTCGGTTAAAAATATATTAGTTTTAACTAAAATTAAGTCAATAAATGCTTGCAACGAAATCTTTAAATAATGAGGAGTTTTCCTATGATACCTCTATAGTCAAAATAACTGTCAAATCGTGTATATAAGGTTCAAATTGGTTCTAAATATCAACAGTTTGACAGGTATTTTGATCATACAGGTATCATAAGAAAACTCCTCATTACAACAAAATTATTAATTACCAACAAATATTCCAGTTTATACTTCTAAAAACTAAAAATGACTAAATGAAAAAGTTAAATCAGCAGAAGAGCACGTGTTTCATATAACAATACCTATTCTACCAAATTGTACGGTCCGTCCGTCAGTCTGTCTGTCTGTCAGTGGACTGTGTCTCATGAACCGTTATAGGTACACCGTTGACATTTTCACAGAATGTGTATTTATATTGCCGCTATAACCACAAATAATAAAAATGAAATAAAATTAAAGGGTCACATTTGATAATCTTTTAGGACTTTATACACAAATATACAACATTTTGTAGGTGTATGTCTGTATGTTTGTTGACGCATATATCCGAAACTATTAATCGATTGTGACTATTTTTTTATTCTATGTCTATTTTTATCTGTTATACAAGTAATTTATTTTAATATTAATATGAACAAAAAATAAATTGTTTTAATTAGTAGGGGTATCACACAAGGGGTACACATGAAGTAGGTACTACTCATTACTCTATGATCTCAATCATTCACTCAAATGGTCTCAGCTATGTCCCCGCACTACGCAAATCGCTCCTTGTACTACGTGTTAGCTACCATCGTACCACCGTATTTTCAGTCGTTTACTTGTCGTAATTTATGTTATTTTATTTCGAGATAACACTAAAATACAAACATATTGGTTCGGTATAATACTCACAAATGATAGGAAACGCCATGTTCTCGCAGATTTGACGTGGCAGATCGCCTTTTGCATGAGTAAACAGCACAATTTACCATTTTTTTCGGAGCACAATCTTACGACACAGAACGATACCAAATGGTAGCGGATGTCGTTCGAACTAGTTTTTATAAATGCATATGGCCATATGGTCAATGTACTTTGGCAGAGGGGGTCGCCTGTGTTTGCCGCCTCCAAGCTAAGTACTTAATGGTTATGCTGTACGGATTACACAAAAGAAACATATCTTTTTCTATTGAATTAATTATATTATTATTCAGCATAATGATTTTTTGGACCGGCAATAATCAATTTGTGACAATTAAAAACTAATAAAATTATTAGGGTATGTAGTGGTTTTTTTACGGATAACTTCGTGATAGATATATAATATATTATATTATAGTGCGCAAATAACGAAAATTTTTACAACAAATTATATAGTTAACTAAATCTTAACTTCTGATGTTCGATTTATTTTATTTCTAAACTGATTATTGATAGTCTGGTTGTTCGTTGTGCGTGGCACTTCACTAAGTGGGTGGGACCCGTCAATGAAGAACGACATTATCGCTAGTAAGTAATTACCGAAAAAATACGATACTTCATAGGCGTGAGCTGTTAAAATTATGAAGCTAAATTTGACAGATTTGATTTGCTTGATAAAGTCGATATTTTTATCGATAAATTATCTGATGAACGCGTGGGGAAAAATGTAACATGAAATTAATATTAAGAAATTATTTTATTTTATTTTTTTACTATAAACTAGCTAAAAGCGCAGCTTTGTAAGGGCTCGTAAGATTTTTGTAACTAAGTTTAATATTTTAATTTCAAAAGCCCAAATATGGTTAGGATAAGGATACGTCATTCCACTATGGAGTTTCAGCGCTTACCCACACTCCAACTCCATCATCAGACCCTGAATACAATATATGACCAAAGTTCATCTCACGACAATTCCAACAACCCCAAACATGGCTAGGATACGTTGCTGCGCTATGGAGTTCCATTACCTACCCTCCTACTCTATCATCAGAGCCCGAAAACCATATATGGTCAAAGATGTTCTCAGGACAATTCCAACAACCCCAAACACGGCTAGGATAAGTTGCTCCGTTATACAGTTTAAATACCTACCATTCTACTCCATCATCAGACCAGGGATACCACATGTGGTCAAAGTTCATCTCACGACAATTCCAACAACCCCATCCAGCGCATGCCCTCCTACTTCATCATCACACCCCGGAAAACCATATATGGTTATTGAGCTATTATCACTATAGCTCAATGTATATGGTAAGTCTTATCATCTAGACAAACATTTTAATTACCTATGCTAAATTTCAAATATAGATTTGATCCTATACACCTTTCAATTCTTGATTGTGCATCATCTGTAGAGGTGTGATCGTTTTTTCGTAAAGTGTACCACAAGGTGTAGAACTGAATCGGATAGTAGATCTGACCAGGTCGTCGGTCCACCTGGTGGGAGGTCGTCCCGCTCGGCACTTTCCAGTACGTGGTCGCCACTCGAGAACCTTTCTTCCACATCGGTTATCGGCTCTTCCAGTTACCTCTACCCATCGAAATAATAAAACTAAAGAAATGTAACTCGAGCTCAAAAATCATTCTACGCAAACTGAACCGCGGTGGGCGTTGCCAAAAAATAAACCATATTCGACTTTTGTCCCGTTTTGACGTCGGATGTCAAAGAAAAACAAAAGTCAAATAAGGTTATAATAATATTGTTTTAAGAGCTTGTGGTTCGCCCTCTGATCTGACCTTAACGCGACCCATCACTCTATAATTCGTATGTAAAAACCATAAACTGATTAAAATACTACTTAATTTTACATCCATACAATTATAACACATAAAGAAATATTTTAATCCAAAAAGCACATCACAAACTTTTAAATGAATATAATAGAGTGGTATAGTTAAATTACAACTAATTAATACAACTTATATGCATAGTGCAAATATACGATACTTTATCCTCTTACAATCAATGCATAACATCGTCCACGCATCTCGCACTGCAGCAGGCGTACGAACCAATTAGCATTATCTGTCTCGCCGAGAACCAATCATCGCGCTTGCCGGAATACAACGCGTTAGGCAAGCGCAGCTAATTGGCTTATTTGCATGTGTGTTCTTTCGTTCGAATACTAGAGATATTTTGTCAATGTAGTGAAGTGTGGAGCCGAATTTCGCGTTGATTTTGTTCACAATTACGCTTCCTTAGTTTTATTATTTCGATGCCTCTACCTGTCACGCCAATCCATTGTTCCCTGGCGTTAGGTTCTTAAGGAAACCAACTATTTATACTTTATTGCATTAGTCAAATTACATTTTACTTAGATTATAATACTAAATACATCATAGTAAATACTCGTAGATGAGGAGGGGTCTTATATGTCCATTTATATCATTCGGTCACATTCATTCAATGATTAATATAATATCTAATTTCAAAATACGTCTAACTAAAAATGTACTATCGTTAATCTTAAGAGGACTCAATTCGTCATACTTTTCATACAAAACCTCTGTACTTATTATGGCGTTGTTAAACATTTTTCGTTAGATGTTTTGAACAAATTAGTATCCTGTGCACTATATCTAGCCGTGTATCTAGGCGTAATTTAAAAAAAGTGTGAAACAAATTCAGTCAAAGCCTCCGAAAAACAGCGTTTTTGCCTGCACTTTGGCCATATCTAATGTACCTATAAATTGTAAAAGTAAAGAAAACATTTAGATACCAGGCTTGCAAATGTATTGGAGATTCTAAATAACTAACTTTTTTTTCACAAACTTGTAAGATTTTTTCACAAGAAGTATACTCCTGGAACAAGTTTTATGAATGCGAAATCATAAATGACGACCTAGCGAAGCGGCCGCGAGTGATCAGCGGAATTTACCGACTGATAACCGACGGCTCTGATGCTGTCTCCCTTTTTTCGCAGTCAAACATTACGTTTGATTAAACAACAAGCTTTTAGACTATGCTTGCGTTGAAGTTGCGCCGGCCACAGAGGGCCGCCTTAATATATAAAATGATAAACTGATTGTTGATATATCAGCCCACAGCCCAAACCGCTGGACCTAGAGATTTGAAATTTTGCACAAAGATACCTTATACAGTGGAGGCATCCACTAAGGAAGGATTTTTGGAAATTCCACCCCTAAGAGGGTAAAATAGGGGATGACAGTTTGTATGCAAGTCCGTCAGTTTTGAAGTTAGGATCTTCAAATTTTGTGTTTAGGTTGACGATTGAAAATTAATATATAGTTATCTCAGCGTTTGTGATAATTCCACCACCGAAGGGAGGAAAAGGGGGATGAAGTTGGGTATGCAAGTCCTTCAATTTCAAAGTAAACTTCACTAAACGTATTATTATACGGTGGAGGCATCCACTAAGGAAGGATTTTTGGAAATTCCACCCCTAAGAGGATAAAATAGGGGATGACAGTTTGTATGCAAGTCCGTCAGTTTTGAAGTTAGGATCTTCAAATTTTGTGCTTAGGCTGACGATTGAAAATTAATATATAGTTATCTCAGCGTTTGTAATAATTCCACCACCGAAGGGAGGAAAAGGGGGATGAAGTTGTGTATGCAAGTCCTTCAATTTCAAAGTAAACTTCACTTAATGTATTATTATACGGTGTAGGCATCCACTAAGGAAGAATTTTTGGAAACTCCACCCCTAACAGGGTAAAATAAGGGATGAAAGTTTGTATGCAAGTCCGTCAGTTTTGAAGTTAGGATCTTCAAATTTTGTGTTTAGGCTGACGATTGAAAATTAATGTATAGTTATCTCAGCGTTTGTGATTATTCCACCACCGAAGGGAGGAAAAAGGGGATGAAGTTGTGTATGCAAGTCCTTCAATTTCAAAGTAAACTTCACTAAATTTAATATTATACAGTGTAGGTATTCAGTAAGGAAGGATTTTGGAAATTCCACTCCTAGGGGGGTAAAATGTAAAAGGGGATGAAAGTTTGGATGAAAGTTCGTCAGTTTTGAAGTTAGGATCTTCAAATTTTTTATTTAGGCTAACGATTGAAAATTAATTTATACATGTTTCAGCTTTTTTGACAATTCCACTCCCGACAGGGTGAAAAGGTATGGGTATGGAAAAAAAAGGCAAACATAGTCAGATTGTCCAAAAAAATATATAAAAAATGTAACCTTGCTGAGTTTCTTGCCGGATTGGCCTAAATTGAATAAATGGCTTTGACTTTGACTTTGATGTATGTAAGTCATTCAGTTTCAAAGTAAACTTCACTTAATATATTATTACACAGTGTAGGCAACCACTAAAGATTTTTGGATATTCCATCATTAAGGGGGTAAAATAGGGGATGCAAGTTTATATGAAAGTCCATCAGTTTCGAAGTTAGGACCTTCAAATTTTGTGTTTAGGTTGACGATTGAAAATTAATTTATATGTGCCTCAACGTTTTTGATAATTCCGATCCCGAAAGGGTAAAAAGGGGGATGAATTTGTGTATGGAAGTACACTAAATTTATTATTTAAGCTTATGGTTATAAACTAACGCAACGAATATCGATGTTGTTGGAATTTGAACCCTTAAGGTCCCTCCTTAAGGGTTCATTAGGGGGATTAAATTTAGTATATGAAGTTCTTTATTTTGAGTGAAAATTTCAAAATTCATTATTTCGGCTTATGGTATTGGCGTATTGAAATGACTCGCCTAAACAACATCAGGAAAAAGAGAGGAATCGGTATTAAAACAAAGATCCGGTTAATACGAGCATTGGTATTCCTCATTTTCATGTATGGAGTGGAAGCGTGGACTATACTGGCCCGAGAAAGAAAAAGGATTGATGCATTCGAGATGTGGTGCTGGAGACGGATGTTGGAAATACCTTGGACCGCTAAACGCAACAATGCATCAATCCTATCGCAGCTCCAAATTAAAACACGATTGTCCACCATATGCCACCAACGTATTTTTTCGTATTTCGGCCACATGGTGCGCAAAGGCGATGAAAGTTTGGAAATCTGATCATAGTTGGGAACACGGAAGGAAAACGACTACGTGGTCGTTCACCAACAAGATGGTCCGATCAAGTAAAAGACTCATCGTCCTCCAAGTTTTACAGAAACCAGAAGACAGAAACCAGTGGAGGCAGATCATTCGCTCTAGAAGCAAACCCGATGTTGACCACGATCCTCAGACATGAGGGAAAGAGAGATAAGGCATAAGAATTTAAATTGTGCTGTGGAACTAGACTACAAGTAACAGCTCTCCGCCGCAATGTTATTGAGGCCAAAATATTTACTGGTTCTGCCAGAGGAGAAACAGTCTTCTTGCCGCGTATACCATTGATCCCAAATCACCTTCCGTTTGAATTTAAAAGATAACAGTTCCTAATTAAGGTTTGTATTCACAGGGAAAAACTCTGAAATTTGCTAGAGTTGATTTGCGGCAGGACTGTTTCAGTTTTATGTGGCATCCTCGCATATGAGCTCTTAATCTACCTGAACTTTTGTCAATATCACACGTAGTGGCGGACAATAGCCATGAACAAAGCTCTATATTGTTACAATGATTCATATCTAGAAAAAAGAAATAATCTACGCGGACGAAGTCGCGGGCTATAATGCTAGTTAAATATAAAATAATTCGAAAATTATCTTTGTCAAACGTAATTATATTATAGTCTAGAACTCTATCGATAAGTTTATTTAACCAAACCACATGGTCACGTCACTATCGATAAACATGCTGCGCCTTACATCACTGCCAATAAGGGCAAATGACGAAGTGTAGAAGACGCAATGTATGCAGTACATTGAAAGCGGACTTGGTCATTGCGCTGATTGAGCGAGTACACATCGGTCAATGTATGTTTTTCATAACTTGTTGCAATAATTTTGTTAATGTTTGGTATTTCATAGTGATCAATATGTTTTTATGTTTTTTACAAATAATATTGTAATTAAATGTTATTTTCGACTTACCGATGGAAAGATATACCTCCTCGCTCTATACTAGAAGGTCTGACTTTTCGTCTTACACGTTATAATAGCACAACACGGCATTATAACCAGAGCTCTGTTCTCTAACGTAATCCGACGCGCACTGACCGCGGTGAATGAGTGAATCGGTCGAGTTATGATTATCGAATCATAACTGTGGCGCGCTTGCCCCGCCCACATTACCATTCTAACCTTATTTATCTGTTCTGTGCTAGCTACAGTCACATTGGGGCTGTCATGGTAAGCGAGTGTGATTATTGATTTTATTTATAAGTGCCTTAAATTGAATAAATACTTTTTGATTTTGATTTGCTCTCGTAAAACAGACCGTTTTACGAGAGCCCCTCTCCCTATATGGGCCTCACGTGATTAATGGACGCCCCCTAAGGTACATGTCTTCGAAGGTAAACTATCGGTAACGTTTATCCGTCAACTACATTTAAGAGCTTACTGTTCCCATCGTCACTACAATGTAAGGGCTCTCGTGGTTGATATAGAAGTTATTCGTTTTCATTTTAACAGCACTTAAATCTTTCACTGCATGTCATTTAAATTATTTGTTCCAAGATTTTCGCAATTTTTACCTTCTTTTTATATTCTGGTTTCTTGCTTTGATTTTTGCATTTTATTATATTTCTTGTACCTACTCGCCGATGTTCGTGACTTACGCATAACAAGGTGCCGACAGAATACCAGTGTTGTGGGTAGCTCCCACAACTTTATACTGAGTCGGGGCCTTTTTTACACCGCGACGCACAGATTTCTATTATTATTATTGTTGCTACTGTTTTATTTTTCTTTATTATTGTTATTATTTTGTGTGTACCTATATATTATTATTCTGTGCGTTCTGGTGGAAATAAATTAATTTTTCATTTCATTTCATTTAAAACAACTTTTAATATAAGTATCGTATGATTGACTTCCGAAATCAACACAATGTTGTCGCATTTCAGGCGTGGTATGGACAAGGAGGGCGGCGAGGGCGCCGATGCAGGGAAGGCGCCCGACGGCTTGCTCGACGCCGCTGGTCTCTTTGGTGGTAAGCATCGTTTGTGTATTTGTTACCCATCTGAGTATTTGGTCCAGGCTCCGATAGTCCCTCGGAGACGCGCATGGGGACCCGGAATGCAAGCTGCTCAAAATTCATGGACGAGCGAGACCAATGTCCGATGTTTAGCAACCATAGACAGTACCTATATCAGATCAGTATATTTTTGTGCGCTGATAAGTATCGAGTTCTTTAATTTTGCCTACAATTTTAATAACATAGATTTGAAGCACAGAGTGTAGTTTGTACTCTCAGACAAAGGTCACAGTAAAATAATTTGAAAAAACAAGACAGTAGCTAAAGTCGAAATAACTCTTTTTTGGAATGTTTACTTTGATTTATTAATATTGAGAGTTATTTTTTATAACACTACATTTAGTTAATTATCACACGTCTGGCGGTCATTGAACTCAGGTATAATAAACATTATCTAATTCCTTAGTTCCTTACATGCAGAATTTAAAACCGTGACTACAAATTTGATGCAATACTGCTACTTCTACGTTATAAGTATAGTACCTATAAACATATTGTACCCATGAGTATTTTTTTAAACAAACTTATTTTATATATTTTTAACATACAAATACTAACAATACTTAGTATTCTAATTCTCTATTGATAAAATTATATCTTTACGAGACTTTTAAGTAATAGTATTGTAAGTATGCGTACCTACAAATCATAATCCATCATTAATAAAAAAAATGAAAGTATTACTACATAGTAAACGATTTTTAAATCATGACGATGCTTGGTTTAGGGCTCACTCATTCTGTTTTGAAAAGTGTACTTTCTGGGCTTATTGCCTGCTCATCTCAACAAAAGCAACCTTCCGAAACGTGCGTTAGTCTGTAAATTAATACGTGCCGGTGGACTGTGAAGGCCTATTTGAACAAACAATATTAAATTGTCCCCTTTACATATAAGCGCGGATCCAGTCCTATAGGCTAAGCTATCTTTTTCTTCTTGTTAAGGATGGGGAGAGCGCCTCTGATTGTACTGACCGACAGTCTGCGTCAGAAAGAAGGGAGAATTTGTTTCGAGTGTTCATTCTCGATCTCATCTAGGTTAGGCAATAGGTTGTCCATATTACTGTCACTTAACATACTTTATCCGGGGTATTATTGAAGTGCTTAACAGACCTCAGCAGCCGTCCAAAATGAGACCAATATGAAAGAAGGTAGAATTTGTTTCGAATATTCATTCTCGATCTCATCTAGGTTAAGCAACAGGTTGTCCATATTACTGTCACTTAACATACTTTATCCGGGGTATTATTGAAGTGCTTAACAGACCTCAGCAGCCGTCCAAAATGAGACCAATATGAAAGAAGGTAGAATTTGTTTCGAATATTCATTCTCGATCTCATCTAGGTTAAGCAACAGGTTGTCCATATTACTGTCACGTAACATACTTTATCCTGGATATTACAGCCGTCCAAAATGAGACCAATATGACCTCAAGTAGAGTCATTCATCGTCATTCACCCCGAAAAGACGACCTGAGTGATTTTAGTGTCTTCCTGACCTATGGAGATATCTTATCGCCGCCGTTTCATGAACACAATTTGTCCTGCCTACCTAAAAGCATACTGTACGATAGTTTATCTCTCAATAATATTATTTATGTATTGTATGTTATACATAAACACAATGCGTACATACAATAAACAATTATATAATTGTGTCGGAAGCTATAAAGATGCCACTTTCTAGTCGGGTTGACACTGACAATGACAAATATGTTCATTGATGTTTTACTTCACTGCATGCTATGTATATTCACATTAGTTCCGTATGTAAATGCACAATAATGAGTCAGTTTGTTGGTCGTACTTAGAGGAAATAATCCAAACTGGGGCTGATGAAAAACAAGAGATTTACCAGATGTCTGAATGCATGGGAATCTTAGGCCATATCATGAGTCACCCGAACTATAAATAATGAAAACAGGTACAGTCAAATCGCGTTACTACGATGGAGCACGATTAATAAAATAAATCGAAATACGATTGATAGATGTATCATGAAATCGAATGCCGTTCATTCTGCCAAAGCCAATGTGAAAGCTCAATCATGCGATGGTCCTTTTGATTAACTTGAAACAAAAATGCCACTCTTAAGGGGCGGCTACGGCTCGGGCGCGGGAGAAAATTAGGTATTGAAACGCTATCGCCACTACTCATACAGCGATCGCGCTCACGCACACGACAGTCGCTTAACACAGTGGTTCCAATGACAGAAAGCGCGAACTTAAGATAGGTGTGGGAATAAGCGGTACATCGAGCGGTGCATCGATGAACGTACGGAAATTATTATTACGTTAGGTCATCTGGTAATGCATTAACTTTGTTTAGAATTATTTTTTGGAACTACGTGTTCAAATCAACCAAATTAAAAAGGAAGAATTCATTTTGAAGAAATTTGTATAAACTTCAAGTACCTATCTATCTATATAAAAATGAATTGATGTTCGTTAGTCTCGATAAAACTCGAGAACGGCTGGACCGATTTGGCTAACTTTGGTTATGAAATATTTGTGGAAGTCCAGGGTAGGTTTAAACGATGAGAAATTAAATAATAATTAACGGAAATACTGTATGTTTGTATGTATGTATATTTGTCCTCGCATATCTCCGAAGATATTAATCGGATTGTAACCAAATTTTTTTTAATTGGTTTACTTTTACTTCAACATAGGGAACAGTGTAAGTTGTATCGAAATCGCTTCAGTCGTTTTCAAGATCTGGACAAATAAGTTTGACGGCCTGGCTTATTGGTACGAGCTACGGGTGTGGGGTCAAAGGAAAAACATCTCAAAATGTTGGTCAAATTCTAGTTCATTTAAGAAAAACTAAAAATGACGGAATGAAAAAGTAATATAAAAAAATTAAATCGACTTCAGAATACACTAAAAAGTATGAAATAACTCTAATCTGACACTGATTTAAAGTCAGCGAAAGAGCTCGACTAAACATCGAAATATTACATTGAAAATATTTCGTTGACTTCAAATCAGTGTCAGATTAGAGCTATTTCATACTTTTTAGTGTACTCTGAAGTCGATTTAATTTTTTTTAATTATTTTTTAGATTTTTTTTTCACTTGGTTGTCAAATAGGTATTTATAGATGCGTTCAGATTTTTTTCTGTTTTTTAGCTGTAGCTGTGGCTGTACTATGAGGTCCGATCTTTTTGGTCTGTTTTGTTGGAATGGAATACAAAACAGTTCTGTTTCAGAAATAAATAAAACCGGCCAAGTACGAGTCGTACTCGCACACGGAGGGTTCCGTACAATAATAATCATACTGTAACCTTACTCAAATTGACTGTGAAATTAGTAGTAGGCGCAAACTTTAAAAGTACCAAAACTTATATTAATTTTCAGCTTTTTTATATTTCGTGTCCTTTTCAGCTTTTTTATTTTCCTTTACTTGTGCTTTTTGCTTTTTGCCAAATTTCGTGATTCTAGGTCAACGGGAACTACCATATAGGTTTTCGACCCAAAACCTATAGGGTACTTCCGGTTGAACTAGAATTGTCTTTGGTAACAAGATCTTACAGCACAAGTAAAGGGAAAATTCCGAAAAATTTAAATAGTTGAAAATTAAGGTAAATTTTGATACTTACAAGTTATCTCGAAAATCTAAATTTGCCCATATTTTTTTATCGTGTTGACTTAGGACCTTGACTTTATTTACCTAATAGGGACTATAGACCTCAGTATCTGGTATACATTTTAACTTGCTAGGTCCACCCGTTCCTGAGAAAATCGGTGGTGACACACGGATAGACAGACAGACGGATAACGTTGCACTTGCAAGTTACATAAATAAATATAAGTATAGTTAGAAAACCTTTAATAAAACTTAATTACACTTAAATTAAAATAATATTTACAACTTATTCTAAAACATAATTAAATATAACCTATTAAACTAATAAAACCTAAAAATCTAAATACTTAATAAATATTATTGTACGGAATCTACAAGTACGTATTAATGATAATGGTTCCCGCACCTACGCATCCCTAACAAATCTAACGGGTTTGCGAGCTGCGCCGGCGCGGCGGCCAACGCCCAGTCGTTCAGTTCGAGAATTCTCCACGGCCAGTGCGCTTTGAGACTTCACAGGTGACGGCTGCGTCACTTGCTTCGAATTTTGTATCTAGTTTAATATCACGTGGAATTCCGCTAGGGTAAGTTCCCATGTATTATCTATCTGATTCTCCATTGTAAGGTGTTCTAGCTTTCTATCTTTCCTATCCATGCTAGCGCTGCTTCCTTTTTATTGTTTGTCAGGGACACTGTAACCTAGATTCAAACCTACCTACACAGTTGCGCAGCAAACGCTTTAGCCTTTTTGTTTCTGGCCCTCCAGGATTTACGTCTACATTTACGTCTACATTTACGTCTACATTTACGTCTACATTTACGCCTACCTTGCATCTACCTATGCAGCTTGATAACTAGCTGTGGAACGCTGAGGGACCTACCTCCTGTACTGCCTGCCTGGACTACCTACTCCCGCTGACATCCTGGGAGCTGGACCAGACCGAAGCGAAAACTGAAGCTGCTACTTCTACCTTAGTTCAGGCCAGTGTTCCCCCTGTTAAAAACTGTACCCCCTGTGAAATCTGGACGTGAGGCGGCCACAGAATTTTAGGCAATTAAATGTTTCATTGGACTAATTTCCATTGTTTCATTTAATCGAACCCTACCTACCTATCTGTTGGCGTCCCCCTAAGGGACTTGCCACAATTGTGATCTTATAAGGGTTCCTTTTTTACCTTTTGAGGTACGGGACCCTAAAAAGTAGTAAAACTCGAGAACGGCTGGACAGATTTGGCAATTTTTAAGTTTTTGAAATATTTAAGGTAGGGTAGGGCACCACGCGAACGAAGTCCCACCGGGCAGCTACGGTTATAACTACGTAGTATGGCAGTATGTAACTATGTAAATAAAATCTAGGAAGACAATTTTAAACTTTGCAAGTGTATTATTTCTTTTGAAAATACAATCCCGAAAGGCTCTCTATAGCAGACCAACGTATCCAAATCGTGTTTGAGGTTGTTGGAATTGTCGTGAGACGAACTTTGACTATATATGGTTTGCAGGGTCTGATGATGGAGTAAGGGAGTACGTACTGAAACTCCATAGCGGAGCATCCTATCCTAGCCGTGTTTGGGGTTGTTAGAATTTTCGTGAGACGATCTTTGACCAGATATGGTATCCCGGATCTGATGATGGAGAAGGAGGTACTAGAAATTGTTATGGAATATCTGTGAAAACTTTTAATTAGCCTTTCATTTCCATATATTGATGTATCTTTATGTATACTTAGCTGTAAGTTTTCCATTGAAAAAAAAAAAAAAAAAAACTTCATAGCGGAGTAACGTATCCTACCTAGCCGTGTTTGGGGTTGTTGGAATTGTCATGATATGCACTTTTACCATATATGGTTTTTAGGGTCTGATGGAGTAATACGACAGGCACTCGAACTCCATAATTGAGGAAATTATCCTAGCCGTTTTTGGGGTTGTTGGAATTGTCATGACATGAACATTGACCAAATTCATTATTCATTATTATGGTGGTATGGCATAATTAGTTTAGTGCGATTTACAACAGAATCTACACCATTTGGGTCACCGCTTACTGTAACAACACGGCTATGCCTCGGCATTTACCTTGCCATGCAAGTGAAGCCTTTAAATCATATGCGTAAAAGTAAATTTTACAATGACTAAAACTAGATAAAATAGTTGACGCCTCGCGGCAAGCGCGCTTGCCGCTACAAGCCACTAGTCCTGCTGACCACACGCTTCCAGCGAGCGGTCCGCTCCCTTGCTGCGTGACGCCAGCAAGCGGAATCTTGCCAAAGCCGCGTCACTAATTTTCCAGCGCCGCGCCGTCCGCGAGCTGCCACCTCGCAGGCGGCGTGCTGGCAGCTAGTGGTTGGATTGAGTTGAGTGCCGGGCTGTTGCTGCGATGATGCTGATATAGGAGCGACGACCTTTATAGTATACCTATTTCAGTTTCTTTAGGTTCTAGGTGGTAAATAACATATGAGCTTGAGTTTTCGTTGAAGGAAAACATCGTGAGGAAACCATAGCATGGTGAATTCCCGGGAAATAAGTCGTTCCCGAAGTCGGGATTTTTTTTTCGATATCCCGGGAATGTCTTTATGAGATGGAATGCTCTAAAACACTTAACCAACTTTGACCAAGATATGCAGATATCTTGATTAAAACAAACGAAAAACCTTTGAAACAAAGATGTTGCATAAATTCTTAAAACAAATAGCATAAATTCTTAAATCTACATCCACCGTAATCGAACGAACTAAACTACGCAACTACGCTATGAAAGCAACATGTGGCAAATGGGTATTTACTGCGGGTTAGTGTTGTGTGCAATGACACGCACACAACATTCTGCACTCTCGAAAAGATTCTTGTTTTGTGACCCCAAGGACTCTCAAATATCGATTTTGAGAGCAATCGGACCGGTATCTAAAAAGTTCAACATGGCGACACTTTTTGAAAATTTTAAGAAGAGATTCTTGTTTTGTGACCCCAAGGTCTCTCAAATATTGATTTTGAGAGCAATCGAACCAGTACTTAAGAAGTTCAAGATGGCGGACACTTTTTCCTAATTTTGACAAAAGATTCTTGTTTTGTGACTCCAAGGTCTCTCAAATATCGATTTTGAGAACAATCGGACCGGTATATAAATGTTCAAAATGGCGGACACTTTTTCAACATTCTGAGAAAAGATTCTTGTTTTGTGACCCCAAGGTCTCTCAAATATCAATTTTGAGACCAATCGGACCCGTATATAAAAAGTTCAACATGGCGGACACTTTTTCAAAATTTTGAAAAGAGATTCTTGTTTTGTGACCCCAAGGTTTCTCGAATATCGATTTTGAGAGTAATCGGACCAGTACCTAAGAAGTTCAAGATGGCGGACACTTTTTCCTAATTTTGAGAAAAGATCCTTGTTTTATGACCCCAAGGTCTCTCAAATATCGATTTTGAGAGCAATCGGACCAGTACTAGAGAAGTTCAAGATGGCGGACACTTAATTTTGAGAACAGATTCTTGTTTTGTGACCCCAAGGTCTCTCAAATATCGATTTTGAGAACAATCGGACCGGTATATAAATGTTCAAAATGGCGGACACTTTTTCAACATTCTGAGAAAAGATTCTTGTTTTGTGACCCCAAGGTCTCTCAAATATCAATTTTGAGACCAATCGGACCCGTATATAAAAAGTTCAACATGGCGGACACTTAATTTTGAGAAAAGATCCTTGTTTTATGACCCCAAGGTCTCTCAAATATCGATTTTGAGAGCAATCGGACCAGTACTAGAGAAGTTCAAGATGGCGGACACTTAATTTTGAGAACAGATTCTTGTTTTGTGACCCCATGGTCTCTCAAATATCGATTTTGAGACCAATCGGAACAGTTTCCAAAAAGTTCAATATGGCGGACACTTTTTCCTAATTTTGACAAAAGATCCTTGTTTTGTGACTCCAAGGTCTCTCAAATATCGATTTTGAGAACAATCGGACCAGTACCTAAGAAGTTCAAGATGGCGGACACTTTTTCCTAATTTTGAGAAAAGATCCTTGTTTTGTGACCCCAAGGTCTCTCAAATATCGATATTGAGAGCAATCGGACCAGTACTTGAGAAGTTCAAGATGGCGGACACTTTTTCCTAATTTTGAGAACAGATTCTTGTTTTGTGACTCCAAGGTCTCTCAAATATCGATTTTGAGAACAATCGGACCGGTATCTAAAATGTTCAAAATGGCGGACACTTTTTCTAAATTTTGAGAAGAGATTCTTGTTTTGTGACCCCAAGGTCTCTCAAATATCGATTTTGAGACCAATCGGACCAGTATCTAAAAAGTTCAAAATGGCGGACACTTTTTCTAAATTTTAAGAACAGATTCTTGTTTTGTGACCCCAAGGTCTCTCAAATATCGATTTTGAGACCAATCGGACCAGTTTCCAAAAAGTTCAATATGGCGGACACTTTTTCCTAATTTTGAGAACAGATTCTTGTTTTGTGACCCCAAGGTCTCTCAAATATCGATTTTGAGACCAATCGGACCAGTATATAAAAAGTTCAACATGGCGGACACTTTTTCAAAATTTTGAGAAGATATTCTTGTTTTGTGACCCCAAGGTCTCTCAAATATCGATTTTGAGACCAATCGGACCAGTATCTAAAAAGTTCAAAATGGCGGACACTTTTTCTAAATTTTGAGAAGAGATTCTTGTTTTGTGACCCCAAGGTCTCTCAAATATCGATTTTGAGACCAATCGGACCAGTTTCCAAAAAGTTCAATATGGCGGACACTTTTTCCTAATTTTGACAAAAGATCCTTGTTTTGTGACTCCAAGGTCTCTCAAATATCGATTTTGAGAACAATCGGACCGGTATCTAAAATGTTCAAAATGGCGGACACTTTTTCTAAATTTTGAGAAGAGATTCTTGTTTTGTGACCCCAAGGTCTCTCAAATATCGATTTTGAGACCAATCGGACCAGTTTCCAAAAAGTTCAACATGGCGGATACTTTTTCTAAATTTTGAGAACAAATTCTTGTTTTGTGACCCCAAGGTCTCTCAAACATCGATTTTGAGACCAATCGGACCAGTATCTAAAAAGTTCAACATGGCGGACACTTTTTCAACATTCTGAGAAAAGATTCTTGTTTTGTGACCCCAAGGTCTCTCAAATATCGATTTTGAGACCAATCGGACCAGTATATAAAAAGTTCAAGATGGCGGACACTTTTTCAAAATTTTGAGAAGAGATTCTTGTTTTGTGACCCCAAGGTCTCTCAAATATCGATTTTGAGACCAATCGGACCAGTTTCCAAAAAGTTCAATATGGCGGACACTTTTTCCTAATTTTGACAAAAGATTCTTGTTTTGTGACCCCAAGGTCTCTCAAATATCGATTTTGAGAGTAATCGGACCAGTACCTAAGAAGTTCAAGATGGCGGACACTTTTTCCTAATTTTGAGAAAAGATCCTTGTTTTGTGACCCCAAGGTCTCTCAAATATCGATTTTGAGACCAATCGGACCAGTTTCCAAAAAGTTCAACATGGCGGACACATTTTCTAAATTTTGAGAACAGATTCTTGTTTTGTGACCCCAAGGTCTCTCAAATATCGATTTTGAGACCAATCGGACCAGTATCTAAAAAGTTCAAAATGGCGGACACTTTTTCAAAATTCTGAAAAAGATTCTTATTTTGAGACCCTAAGGTCTCTCAAATATCGATTTTGAGAGCTATCGGATCAGTATCTAAGAAGTTCAAGATGGCGGTCATCAGACCCTGAAAACTGATTATGGCCAAAGAACGTTTCGAGACGATTCCAACAAGCCCAAACACGACTAGGATACGTTGTGCCGATAAGGAGTTCCAGTGCCTACATTCAGACTCCATCATCAGACCCTGAAAACTGATTATGGCCAAAGAAGGATTTGAGACGATTCCAACAAGCCCAAACACGACTAGGATACGTTGTGCCGTTATGGAGTTCTAGAGCCTACGCTCCGACTCCATCATCAGATCCTGAAAATTAATTATGGCCAAAGTAAATTTCAAGACGATTCCAACAAGCCCAAACACGACTACGATACGTAGTGCCGTTAAGGAGTTCCAGTGCCAACCTTCCGACTCCATCATCAGACCCTGACAACTGATTATGGCTAAAGAACGTTTCGAGACGGTTCCAATAAGCCCAAACTCGACTAGGATACATTGTGCCGTTATGTGGTTCCAGTGCATACCCTTTTTTATACCACTAAGGTAGCAAACAAGCATACGGTCCGCTGATGGTAAGCAGTTACCTTAGCCTATGGACGCTTGCAACACCAGGGCTATCACTCGCGCGTTCCAGACCCTGCAGCCTCTTCACAGCCTTTTTCACACCCTTTTTGAAGAACCTCAACCTTCCGGTTCCATCATCAGATCAGCTCGATGGTACAAAATTATAGTATTGTACGGAGACCATTTTGCAGGCCGGAAACTACATTATTGCAAAGATTCAAATTAGTACATCAACTTACTAGATTTGATTATTCTACTTATACCTTCAAGGAAAGCTATAATACGAGGTGTTAAAAAATCAACATGTTTAGTACAACAGTACAACCGATGATGAAAAATACCTCATCATTAAATTCTATAATTATCATTTTATTTTTATTACATAAATATTTACAAAAAACAATAATTATTTCGTAAGATGTCTTATCAACTGAAAAAGCATTAGAAAGTATATACATACATAAAATATTCCCCAAAAAATAATTATTATATTATGTTTCATAATAGTTATTCATTAAAATTATCATTATAAACAAAAACACATAAGTTGTAAATGTATGAAGTAAAAAATACTTCTGGTTCAAAAAATCAATGAAACGAAATTATAAAATTACTTGACTACCTTGTTTCTATTCTTTACCAACGTTTACCTAAAACCGACCACTGTGCGTGGATGTTGTGTATGTACACGCCGCCACCTACGTCTTATTTTTTTGCATAAAGTGACGTGCTCTCACTTCGAAGACGTGGGGTTGACTGAGCTGCGGAGTTCACCGAGCGACTATATATCGGGAAAGCGCGCCGCCATAGTAATTTTGTATGGAGATTTCGGGCGAAAAGTTTGCAAATTTTTTACTCAAAATATAAGTATGGTACTGTATAAAACAAAAATATTCGGCGGCTTCTCTGTTCTTTATTCTCCATGATTACGTACAGTTTATTAGGTTTAAGTTCTTAATTACGCCAAAGTTATGACAGTACGGGAGTCCCTTTTTCACGTTTTTAGCGATATTCTATATTTTTTTTACAGGAATCTAGAAAGTTTTTCTTGAATCGGTTTTTTTTGGCGGCTAGTTAAACTCTTCAACTAGGCAGATGTTTTTTTTCGTGGCTACTACTTTACGTTTTCTATATAAACTTATGACAATACGGCAACATGTTTGGCTAGTACCGAGCCTTAAAAAAATCAGTTAAAACCCCATACCTACTCCAAACGAATAACTTTTTTTTTGTGACGGATTGCACTTATTTAGATTTAATAGTCCTAAATGACTTTGAAGATCACGAAATTAGAAGAATCATGATACTCCTTTGAATACAAAACGAACATTATCATAATTATTTCGTGAATCTTGATGTAAGCACTGCTTTGCAATGACAAACTAGGCATTGTAGGCAAAATAGGAATGGAAAAATAGATTTTGCAGTGAAGGTTTCAAGGCAACAACTTTACAACTGAAACTCATCAATCTTATCAGGGACCAACTCTTTAGTGGAGCGCCCTGATTTTCGCAAGCCTATAGGCTACGGTAATCGCTTAACATCAGGCAGACCGTATGATTGTATCGTAAACCTTGATACACTTAAAAATAATATCATTTTACATTATTTATTTTTCTTCAGAGTTACCTAACAAACCTACCTATGTTTATTTCATTGAAATTAATCTACTAACACACTTCCAAAGTAATTACAAAGAATAACATAGTTAATACTGACAGATCCAATAAGATTGACATTGCTTTTACCTGAAACTGTGTTGTAGTTAGTGCTAATTTGATTCTGTAGCTATTAACGCCTACGGTCTTGAGCTCTTCTATTATTCACCATGTATCAGGGTTGTCAGTGTGTGATAACAGTTCTGGCAACACGGATTACGTGCTAATGATAATATTTAGTGCATGTCGATAATTTAAGCAACTGAGTAAATAACTTTTTTTTATTTAAAGCTGCGTATAGTTTAGCTACACATGGTGACACATGGTGTTTTGTGAGATATCTCATTAAAAAACGTCGTAAATTCTTGCATTGTCATAACAATAGACTACAGTGAGGATACTAAATGGCGTGAGAGCAAAGGCTCATCATAATCAATGGAGGATACACATTCCCAGTACAAGGTTGAACCTGTAGTGAAGGCTTAGAACACCCTTCCCTAACAATAAGGCCATAGCGTTGAGAACACGGGCAGTGTGGCTTGGCTCTTTAGCGAATACATAGTATGTAGTTCTAGTATTGCCTGCCTATTTGGAGTAAGACTGTCCTATGGTGTAGTTGCCGCCCACAAAACTCATTTATTTCGATTAGGCCTTGGAAAGACACTTTAACACCGGTTTGTAACATCGTAATATACTTAGACTGAGATAACTCCAAAAAGACAAAAAAGCATTCAATGTACAATCCAAAGTATGATTAATATATTTACCATACAAATATTTTCAGCCTCTCTTGTTTTGAAAGATAACACCATTTTACGCAAGGAGAATTACAGTTATAAAATAATATAAGCTATCGCTGGCTCCGTACAAAAACTTGCATTACTGCTGTGAAATGTACTGTAACACTATCGTGCAGACGATACTGACAATAAGATCAAGACATGAACGGTAACGTTATGCATTTGTATCCACGTACAGAATTGTAATTAGTACATTAAATGCCATTTTCCGGTCGGTAAATTTACTCCTGTTGTTTTTTGTTCGAGGAAACTGTGTTACCTTCAATTATGCACCATATCTCGTATGTACAATGTGTTAAATCACGTTGCGCGTTGGCACACATAGTTAGTTGGTGAAGTACCTATTAAATTGTAGGTGTTACAGGAATACGTGTTTACGCCCAAAGAACTGTTTCGACGTGATCGAGAAGCCATAATTAAAAATATACAAAAACGATAGCGACACGGTCATGATGTGAACTGGAAAGCGAAGTGGTTAACTGGAAAACTATCTTTAGTGTAAGTATCTCAATTCGGACTAATGACTTTACTCACAAAACGCTATATGAAATGGTCACGAAAATAACGTCACATTGTTTGACAATGACAGTAAGGTGGTCGATAATTATGTCACTATATGTATTTGATAGAGCCAATAAAACGCATAATTGTCTTGCTTTGATTCAATTACTTTGTTATCTATATCAACACTCACTTGCTTTTCCACAACACATATTATCAGAGTGTAAACTGGTATTTTTACCATAATCTGCACTTGAAAAGACGCCAGTATTAATACTAATTTTGACCTAGGTAAGTAACTATACTACTGTAGGCCATCTATACTGTGGTAACCTTTTTAATTTCGCCGTGTGACCTGTCATGTCTACATTTCACAAAACTGTTTTGTTAGAACTACGGAGCTCCGTTCAAATTGTCATGAATACTCGTACAAGTACTCGCGTGATATTGTACCATATAAGTAAACTTGCTCCGAGGTCACTGCCCCCGCACCCAGCACCAACCGGCGACCGCGCTGCAGTTCGTCTCACCCGTATGTGGATAGAAATAAGGTCTATATTGGTTTAGCGAATGTGTGTATGTTGTGGTTTCCTCGTTATTAAGGATTTATTTGTGATGGAGGGAAAAGGAGAGATGACGATTGATTCGTGATAAAGTACTTCTGTACTTTTCATTAGTGCACGTTTATTTTAATGTATCCTGTACTTGTATGTTGAGGAGTTCTTAAAATATGTAGGAGAGGAAATGGTAGTACTATTTACTTACATGGTTTCTGTGGGCTTACGAGAAACTCTTATTTTTTTCTGGCTATCTTTCAATAAGAAACAAAAAGAAAGGGATATAAGAAACTAGCTGTCCCCCGCGGTTTCACCCGCGTCCCCGGGGATTTAAAGTAGCCTATGTCCTTCTCCATACCATAGGCTATCTGCATGCCAAATTTCATGATGATCAGTTGAGTAGTTGAAGCGTGAAGGCGTAACAAACAAAAAAACTCACTTTCGCATTTATAATATTATTATAGGTAGGTAGTTAGGATTAGGATTATACTGTCAAAATAGATCAAGTGCTTATTTCAACGTTAATTTAGTCGCGATCTTTATAGGGTTGTGTTGTGACTAATTCCCCATAAATAACAATGGCATCTATAATTGACAGCGTTAAATATGTTATATCCTTATCCAATTAAGTTTAAAAGAAAGAGATGTGACATTAATAAAATTAGTATAGTGCGATCTGATTTGTTTATGTGAACGGCCTAAAATAAAATACCTACGTATAATTGCAATGTTGGTTTCCTGTTGATGGAGAAACATATCGATAGTCTGTGCCAAATAATAAACCTAAGATCAGACGGCGTCAATCAATACATTTTTTATGCTAATCAGCTCGACGGCTTTTTAACGAACTGGCATAAAATCGGAAAGCCATATACTTCTTTTCAAAGCATGAATCCGAGAGGTTTAAACGGCTTGAAAACTATTATTGAAGAATATTCAGAACAGAATATACAGAACCCAGTAGTGGGTTAATATGGGCTAATTAATAAATAACATTATTTTGTGTGCTACTCTATCACATACATAAATAAAACTGGCCAAGTGCGAGTCGGACTCGCGCACTGAGGGTTCCGTACAGAGTTGTAGGTATATAGATAGTTCGTTCATCACGGGAATCGAGTCTCGGAAGATTTTTCCCCCTTTTTCCGATTATGTTAATATGATGTAACTACAAATTTTCGATTTTCGGATTTCTTCCTTTACTTGTGCTACATGGCTTGCTTCTTGCCAAATTTCACGATTCTAGGTCAACGGGAAGTACCCTATAGGTTTTGATTCCCTTGCGATCGTCAACATATTCGGCATAAACGGTCGTATATTTTCATTGCGTTGACTTTGAAGTTTGATTTTTACACTGCTTCAAAGGATTGCAGACCTGAGTAATTTGATATTAATTTCAGCTTGTTACCTCCACGCGTTCCTGAGAAAAAGGGTCTTGACAGACAGACGGAAACAAAGTGATCCTATTTCGGGTTCCGTTTTCTTTTCTTTGAGGTACGGAACCTTAAAAAGTACAACAGACAGTACTAGGTACAGGAGAGTTTCTAATTCAATCACACAACGGTCCATTCTATTCCCAAACCTATGCAAGTGGGCGTAGATTATGACGCGTTTGTTACATACATTCATGGAACAATTAACCCATAGAAGCGCAATGACGTTCATTTTGGTTGAAATAAATTCCGCCAAATTCCCACCGCCGACAATGCGCGCTGATTGGTTAAAACAAGGACGCATGCACTCTGATTGGCCGAGACAAAAACACACGACGCAGCGAGTGGTCCTTACTGTTCAAATTCAGTGACAAATCACTGACTAGTTGTGGAATTATATTGTTCAGTATTACTACTCTATAGGGATATTTCCTCGATGCATACATTTTATCGAGAGGTGACTCTAGCAAAAATATTCTATGACAAAATATCGCAACTCTCGCCATCGACGGGGAGTCCATCCTCACACATTGAAACCAGAATTGTTTCGAACTGTGCGGGCTCAAAGGAGTTTTCATCCGCGGACGCTCAGATTGTGGAATGAGCTCCCCGCCGTGGTTTTCTCAATGGATTACAGCATGGGGTTCTTCAAAAAGGGTGTGAAGAGATTTCTTCAGGGTCGGCAACGCGCGAGAGATACCTCTGGTGTTGCAATTGTCCATAGGCTACGGTAACTACTTACCATCAGGCGGGCCGTATGCTTGTTTGCCACCTTAGTGGTATAAAAATAAAACAATAAAGCGCCAGCCCTAACGAGGCAAAAAAGTCGTAAAGAACAAATGACAAGACAGCTCGCGAACGAGTGCATTAGTCAGGTAGTTCTCAAAAATGTTATATCCTGCCCGTCTGACTCATGCGATAATTTAACACTTTGAATTCGATCCGGAGCGTGTTTGAGATTATGAATTACTGGTTTATGATTATGAATTTTTGCGGTTACTTATATGAATGAAGAATATGTTATAAAGAGTGATTGGCTGGCTCCTTAAGATGCAAATATGTCGTCGAGCCCTACCAGTGTGTTCAGTTCAGCTTTAGATACAGTTCCTATTGTGTGTACCTATTATCATCACTTTTAAGACAACGAGTGGTAGTGATCTCGAATGCCGTGGCGAAGGTCGTGTGTTCAAATCCTACAAAGAGGTTGAAGAATAAAAAGGCCAGTAGTAGGGTACCAGCCTGGGTAGCTACCGCCTTCAAGTTGAAAGCCAAGCACCTGTGTGTACCGGCAGTTGAGAGACAGTTCCTTCTAGACGTACTTACCACCTCCGGTCACATCACCAACCATGGTGAGATTGCCAAAACTCGATGCTATCGGCGATAAAATAAACGTCACCTACCAAAGTGCAGCTGTCGGAAGTGTCGGAACACACCGATAGGTGCTTGGCGACAGATTTTCAACTTGAGGGTGGTAGTCAGCCAGGTGAGTACGATAAAGTACCCTACCATAGTGCTTTGGTTTCCTCAAGATGTTTTCCTTTATCAATAACTCAAGCTCAACGTAGGATTCGAACACGGTGTAGGGCGCTGGTATTAAATTAAACCCACATAAACATACTTATATGGACTGTATTTCAACGTAAAGGATTTAAAGTAGATGACCTAACCACAAAAAGTAGCACTCATTGCGCAGCTTACAATAGTGACTGACCAAGTGTTGCCAGACAGTTAGGAAACAATACTTATAAGTACATTATGTTGAGATGTGGAGCCAACATCCGGGATCTTCGTCTCGGCATCTGATGTCACTACCACAGAGCTATTATCGGCTTGATCTAATTATTATTTTCTTTCTCTCTTCCAGCCTACTGGGGTCGCGATGGCGGTGGCGGTGGCGGCGGCTCGGCAGCGCAAGCGCAGGCCCAGGCACAGGCGCAGGCCGCTCTGTTCGGGTTCGGGTCGCGGTACCCGCCGCCGACGACGCTCGGCGTCGCCGCCAACCAGGCCGCCTCGCTTGGATTGCATCCTGCTGCCAGTTAGTATCCATTTATCAGGGTTTTTTTTTGTCACACGTCTAAGAGTGGTATAAAGGGTTTCTCCTAGTGAAAATTCGGAGCAGTCCAACGGGGTAATTATTATTATAGTCTCCTTATGTGTGTTCTACCGCTTGTACAATGGACATTTTTCTGAGGAATTGTTTGACTTGATGCCCACGCATGCTACCTTAACCATCTCGCACCTCCCGCCATCGACGGGGAGGCCATTTTTGTTTTATACTACTTAGGTAGAAAACATGCATACGGCCCACCTGATGGTAAGCGGTTACCGTAGCCTATGGATGCTTGCAACACCAGGGGTGTTACTCGCGCGTTGCCGACCCTGCAGAAATCTCTTCACACCTTTTTTGATGAACCCCATGCTGTACTCCATTGGGAAAACCACGGCGGGGAGCTCATTTTACAATCTTCGAAACAAGTCTGGTTTCAATGTGTGAGGATGGACTCCCCGTCGATGGCGAGAGTTGCGATAGTTACATATGGGAACCAAAATAGTACCACACTGTGCGGTTTCAAAGGAACTTCCTGCAGTGGACGCTCAGAAAGTGGAATGAACTTCCCGCCGTGGTTTTCCCAAGGGAGTACACTAAGGGGAGTTTCAAGTAGAGTATGAAGATATTTTTGCAGGGTCGGCAATGAAATTGATACCCATGGTGTAGCAAGCGTCCATAGGCTACGGTAACCGCTAACCATCAGGGGGGCCGTGTCCTTGTTTGCTATAAATTTATCATTTAATTCCTCTGATACTCTTAAATAATTGTCTCTGAGACTTAAGAACCCGTTTTAATTTCCAGGTGCAGCATGGTGGTCGATGGCGTCCCACCTGGCCGCCCAGGACTACCTCGCCCGGCTGCAAGCCTCTGGGCTGAACTTCCCACCACTGGGCGACCCTTACTCGGCCCTGTCAGCGCTGTCGCAAGCTGGTCTCAAGCAGCCGCAGAAGCCTGGGAAACAACCTAGTCGGAATGAAAGGTACGTCGCTATAAAAATGTGAGGTAAAAAGGGGTACTTTAGCGCTCATGTTATAGCTTGATTCATCATCATCATCATCAGCGTATAATGTCCCACTGCTGAGAGGCCTCCTTTCACAAATTATGGTGAAAAGGAATGGGCAATACTCCACCACGCGTGCCCACTGCGGATCGGTGGAGGTAGGCTAGTGGTCAACCTACTGTTGGAATTTTTCAAGCCTCGCGAAGCCTAGGAGGCATCTAACTAGCTTAACGACTAACACAATTAAGTGATAACCGGGACCAACGGCTTTACGTGCCTTCCGAAGCACGGAAACGCTCGATTTGAAATACCACTAGGCGGTCACCCATCCAGGTACCGACCACGAAGGTGGTAGCTTAACTTTGCCGATCGATTAAGAACGGCTAATCATGCTACACCCCGAGCGCTTCCTTATAGCTTGATTAGTCGTTGTTAATCGATTTGCAAAGTTAAGTAATCACCGATGGGTGAGGCATCCGAATGGGTGAACTCCTAAATGGTATTTCATCTCAAGCGTTTTCCATGCTTCGGAAGGCACGTAAGGCCATTGATCCCGGCTATCACTTAATTGTGATAGTCGTTATGCCAGTTGGAGGCCTACTAGGCGGCTTGAAAACTCAGAAGTTGACCACTAGCCTACCTTCACCGTACGCAGTGGGAATGCGTGATGGAGTATCCTTTCAACCTCATTTTGTGGAAGAAGGCCCGTGCTCAGCAGTGTGACATTATGGGCTGATGATGATGATGAATAAGGGCACTTATGAAGGTCAAAGATACTGGAGTTATTACTAGTTACGATGTCAGTCCTTCTGACGTATCAAGACTTCCTCGACAAGAGCCGAAACAACGAGCTCGGTTTACCACCCATCTATCACGGAACAACTGTTCATTGTTTTCCAAGCCAATTATTTTAGTATAACTACTTACTATTAGCTCTGCGGTTTCTATTACCTGGGGGTTGCATTTTGAAAAACTCTTCTTTGCCTATGTTATGTTAAATTCAACTCTCTAGACCTTTTGACTAATGCTGTGCGTGCATTGCCCATCAGAACCTATCCGAAAGGTGTGAAAATTACATCAGGTATAGATTCTCTATAAAAAGTTTCAGTTCAAAGTAAATTACTCTAATTCATACCCAGAGGGGGTATTATCTTTTCACGTTACTTGCTAATATCATTTTAAAATTTTCTCATTCGCGATCTGTGCGCCTAGTACCAAAGTCGCGTTCTTTTATGGATATACCCTTTCCTTTACACGTTATATAGATTACTAGCTGTCCCCCGCGGTTTCACTCGCGTCCGGTTTAAACGCTGTTATTTTGACATTACAAACAGACACTATAATTTTATATATTTGTATAGATTGTCCAAGTATGGAATCTATTCCAAAAATGTGGATAATTGAAATGACCTAAATCTCCTAGAGCATAGCGTTTATTCGCTCAAAGAGCAGCTCGACTTGGGAAGTACCTCCACCTAACAGAATACCGCAGACAAATAACTTTGTTGTATAAAGTTGTGTTGCTGCGCGTGAGTAATGTCGCCAGAGCTCATAGGGGAGGGCAAGGTCGGTAACGCGTGAGGGTGCTTCGTGTGTTGCAAGCGTCCGGCTCGGTAACCGCTTACCATCAGGCGGGCGGCACAATCATTGATATAATTTATGATTATTTGCAGGTCTGGCAGAAGTAGTACGTCGTCAAGCGCATCTACGAAGGAGAAGAGTCCCTCCACTAGCAGTGCCAACTCACAGCCGAATATGAGTGAGTTTTTATTACTACATACATTGGGTGCTATATAGTTTGGCAGTTAAGTATAAAGTAAGGACATAATGGCCCTGATTCTGTTGTTTAAAACTTAACTAATTTTAGTCTCACTATGTCTCTTTCTAACAAAGAACTTAAGAAAAGGATGTAAGAAATTTAGTCCTGTCAAATTAGTCCAATGCTTGTTTTCAATATAAAGGACAATGCCACGATTCGGCCCGAATCATATAGCTACCGACAGACTTTCTGTTAAATTGATAATTCTTAATACGTAACAGTAGGAATTATACCATATAAATAAAATCTGTAGAAGTACACCATTAAAACAGCTATCTAAATAGTAATTTATTTTATCAACACATTCCATATCTATACCATCGCTATTAAAAATGTTGCCATTACAAAAATAAAATCATATCGATACTATATTGCGCCTGAAAATCGATAACAATTAACATTTTAAAGCCGCACACGTTAACTTATTACGTATCAGTCTTAGCTCAAATTAATTATAAATAGGGGTTCGTATGTTATCGTATATTTGTATGTTTCGTTTTCTTTTGAAAAATTATGTGTAATCAATTAAAAATCATTTATTTCGATTATCGATTATGTTTAGAGTAATCGATTTTCATTATATTATTATAGTGCTGGCAACACTTATGACGTACAGACTTGTAATGTCAAACGAAAGAATTCTCCCGCGTATTATTACGAGTGCGAAGTATTCCTGACCCTCCTGTGTTCTCTTTTGAGTTTTGTGTTTCTTGGCTATTGAAACTGAACCTGAACCTGTATTACTTCGCTGACCTCGCTGAGCTATCCCAACGGAACTTTTGAACCTGCCTACTTATTGACCTGGCTTACTCTCACGGACTATGGAACCTCTACTCTACTGAACATGATTCGCTGCATCAATTGTTGTAAATACCTTTCGGATGTGACGACACTCATTAGAGTCTGAGACTGAAGAGATTCTGCAACTGATCCGGCAACAAAATGCTCTTACTGATGTAAGTAATATAATATTACGAATTTTTGCAACGCGGTTTCACCTGTTCCCGAATGATTAAAAAGTAGCGTATGTCATTTTGCTGCATGACAGAAGGATCAATTAATAACAATCTCTTTCGCTTTTATAATATTAGTACATATATAGTATGTTTCTTATCATGATTATATTAGACGCTAGCGGTCCTGGCACACATATATTTTTATACTAACAATATAATATTAGTATGATATAATAATTTAATAATTTTTTACAGTTACCTACCAAGGGATTGTGTTATGGGTAATACTTATTGGTTGCAACACCAATGGATTGAAAGACCTGGATCATGTACTAATACCGTTGGGTACAGGAACTTATGTTTACACTGTGGAAGATCTTTATATTGGTCAAGAGCCCATCAAGCAATACCGAAAGAATAACAGGTATAAGAGCAGTTGCTGCATATAAGAGCTGTTGTTGCAGAGAAGATGTCACGCACAGTATGTATCCATGTTAATTACTTATAATAAATAATAAATAAATAAATATCCTGGGACATTCCTCACACACGGTCATCTGATCCCAAACTAAGCAGAGCTTGTAATATGGAAACCAGATAACTGATATAATACATATACTACTTTTTGTTTGTAAATACATAATTACACCCAGACTCAGGACATACAGACATGTTCATGCACACAAATGCATGTCCTGTGTGCCTTGTGTTATCAAGACAGTTAGCGAGTATGTAACTATCTCTTGCTTATATTATTATTATTGTTAATACACTATGCAGCTTAAAGCTGATGCGTGTATATCACTTCAGTGCACTTGTTCTAATGTAATTAACGAGTAAATATACTAGTATATTGCAGACAACTTCATCTACATGGAATTTCAGTTTTTTTTCAATACCTACCATAGCTTTTCTAGAGATTACCAAATACAACATTTGATTTTTTTAATTATTTTACTCCAATACTTATTATTGCAATTTAATTATATAATCATTTATTTTATATTTTTTTGCAGCTACATCCATCTGATCGCATTTGTCACCCTTGTTGGCAGAGGTGTGACGGTTTGGCTGAACATTACACAGAACCATCCACATCATCTGGATATATATTGTCTGAGCAAGTAACACAACCTGTCGAAACAGAATATTCTCCGTATCTTGCTCAAGAAGTGCCAACTATAGTTTTATCTCTGTATGGAAGAGCATCAGTCTCACAGACCTGATGTTTTTTTCCTGGTTGAGCTCACACAGACTTTTAGTGCCATTATCTATAAGAATAATACTTTTTGCTGACCTGCCAGCAAGTTTTTAGATGATTTCTTAGTAAAATATGATGATGTAATATTTAAAGAATAATAAATTGTTGAAAAGTATATGAATGGTTTTTTTTATTTCATATGGTATTCTAAAATGTTTATTATATTATTTAAATTATAAAAATACATGTTTTTTTTAATGTTGAATAGGCTTATGTTTGACTACAATCTCACCATGGCAAGTGATTATGGGGCCGAAAGTGGTAATTACACAAAGCCTGGCTCGCTGCTGGATCACATCGAGGTGCTGGGCGACAGATTCTCAACTTCAGGATGGTAGCCAGCTAGGCGGGTACTACAAAGTACCCTACCACCGTGTTATTGTTTCCTCACGATGTTTTCCTTCACCGAAAGCTCAAACTTATTGTAGGAATCGAACCCACGACCTTCGTCACGGCATCCGAAGTCACTACCAACACCTATTATCGCTTGCAGATAATTTGCGAGATGTAATATTTTTTTTATGTTTTCATGCTATCGTTAGTACAGCGGTTCCTAACCTTTTCTTGATACCCTCATGACCTATCAGGGAAACCGCCCGCCCCCCCGTTATTGTATATTACTTAGGTACGTATATTAAGCACCACACTACTATATGGCTGTTTTTATTTATACACTTTTAATGAGTGTGGGTACAGGCAGCGCAAACCACGTGACAGAATTATTATTTATTAAAATATGATTATAATATTCGTTAGGTATCTATTACCAGCTGTATTAACCCGGCAGAATAGCTATTTTACCACCGCGGGGGTAATTACTCCCACGCTGGGAACCCAGGCATTAGTATTATTTAGTCATCTTTAAAGGACTATAACTTTTTTCGGTGTACTTCTTATGGAAAACTAATTATACCATTAAATTCTATATTTTTTTTCCTTTTTTATGATATATGATTCATCTTTGTCGGTTCGGGCCGAGTCTTGTATGAAAAAGTGGCATTGTCCTTTAGTCGCCATTTATCGCGGTTACGTCTAAATACCTGCGAATGAAGACGGTTAAGACTAATTTGACAGCTTTAAATATGTTCTGTTCTTTTTCAATAATGTTCGCAAGAAAGAGATGTGATGTGACTAAAATTAGTTTAGTGCGATTTACAACAGAATCGGCACCAATGACAAGTACTGTCTTATTAAATGTTATGGTAGTAAAAACAGTTTTAACATAGTCCTGGGTCTTTTTGTTATATTACGTTTGAAAGTGACGGGTATATTTAAAACTGGGTTTTGCTAGACTTGCTTGTAACACGTAATAAGGTTGGTAGTGTCTATAAGAACCTTGGTTACTGATATAAAGGCGAAAATCTGTTTCTGCGTTTGTTGTTTTAGTGAACCTAGAAATACATATTCTGTGAAAATGTCAGTTGTCTATCTATTACGGTTCATGAGATATAGCGCACAGACAGACAGACGGATGGACAGCGGAGGCTTAGTAATAGGGTCCCGTTGGGCCCCGACTAGGACCATAAGCAGATAATCAAGATTTTGCCATTCAATCAACTTGTAACAAAACTTCCCAACTGTCAATTATTACTAGCACCATACAAACATGTCTCTCATATTCCAGGAACCTCATACGGCTTCCCCAAGACGTCATCACCATCGGCGATGCACTCCCACTCTCAGGCGTCGATGTCGAGTCTCGCGTCGCTCAACAGTCTGGTCTCGTCTTCGCATCAATCCAAGCCGACCAGCAAGCCTGTCGCTTCACCATCACACTCCAGTGAGTTATCACATCGTGTTCTTGATAATGGCTTTAGGAGGGGCAAAAAGTGAGATTGTTTATTTGTTACGCTTTCGCGCTTTAACTACTCAACGGATCATCATGAAATTTGGCTAGCAGATAGCCTATGGTATGGAGAAGGACATAAGCTACTTTTTTATCCCGGTAACGCGGGTGATACCGCGGGGGACGGCTTGTATCTAAATAAAAAAACCTAGTACATTCCTCAAACACGGCTATCTGATCCCAAACTAAGCAGAGCTTGTACTAAGGAAAACAGATTACTGATATAACATACTGTATATACATAAACTAAGGACATGCAGATATGTTCATGCACAAAAATGTATAGGTCCTCGGTGGGAATCGAACTCACGACCTGCGGCGTGATAAGTGGATTCTTAACCGACCATGCCAACTGGCTATTACAAATGGTACAGTATAATATTATGTATTTGACGTTGTTTGTCGCCGGTTTCGTATCTACCAAATAGATGGACCATTTTTTTTTACTGTTTATAGGCCTGTGTTTGACCACAATCTCACCATGGTAAGGGATGATGTGGCCGAAGGTGGTAAACACACAAAGCCTAGAAAGAACTGGCACTCAAGTGCAGCTGTCGGAACACACCGATAGATGCTTGGCGATAGATTTTCAACTTGATGGTGGTAGCCAGCCAGATGGTACTACAAAGTACCATACCACCGTGCTATGGTTTCCTCACGATGTTTTCGTTCACCGAAAGCTCAAGCTCATTGTAGGATTCGAACCTGGGACCTTCGTCTCGGTATCCGACATCACTACCACTTAGCTATCATCGCCCTAAAATCATTACAAATTCTGTTTTTTTTACTGATAGCTAGTTAATACTAACAATTGTTTCAGGAAAGCCGTCATCATCATCATCATCATCGGGGTCGAAAGGCAAGGAGCGGGAACTGGCTCTGTTAAGGGGCGACCTGATGCTGGCTCAAGCGGCGGCTCACGGCGCCTACCATGCGGCAGTAGCAGCTGCTGCTAAGGGGAAGGTAAGCATCTTGTTCACGAGGAGGAAGGTGGTAAGAAAGAAGAAAAGAAAAAACATTTATTCCAACATACACACAACATTACAGAACAATACATTTTTTTTTATACCACTAAGGTGGCAAACAAGCATACGTCCCGCCTGATGGTAAGCAGTTACTGTAGACTATGGACACTTGCAACACCAGGGGTATCACTCGCGCGTTGCCGACCCTAAAATAAAAATAAACATACGCAACAAATTAAGAAACAGATACAATAATTTAAATTAATACATTCAGTAATATTGTGTGCAGTCGAAAAAGGACTACGACTCAGCTTCACTCCAAGGTATGAACGTCATACTTTGGAACTGATTTTCAGTCGAACCCTTTTCGACATCTCGAATATCCGATCCGACTGCAAAATTGTAGGTACACTAATAAAAATAACAATGATAGAAAAAATAATATTAGGAATAATAAAAACCATCTTGGTCTATATTTTTTTGCTAAAATCCCCTTCAGCAAGTACTTATCTCCCATCTGTCTCCATCGAACCACAAGACGCCGAGAGAATTTCCACCCATACGTTGTCGACATCCTGCGTATCCGGACACAACGCTTCGCTTCATCGTTTCTTATGCGAACAGCAAAGGAGTGGAACTCTCTTCTAGGGTCTGTGTTTCTCGACACCTTTAACCTAGATGTATTCAAGGCCAGACTGAATAGGCATTTTCTGGGTAAGCATCCTACTACCTCGGCCTCGTCATAACTCATGGGGTCAGTCGAAAGCCAAACGCAAGCTAATTCGACATAAACAAAAAAACTTTTACCTGATATTTTTTTTATTGGACTGATCCCGTAAATGAGCATATGTCCCGCCTGATGGTAAGCCGTTACCGTAACAATATGGACGCTTGCAACAAACGAGGCATCACTCACGCGTTACCGACCCTCCCCAATGAGCTCTGGCGACCTTACTCACGCGCAGGAATACAACATAAAGTTATTTGTCTGCGGTATTCTGTAAGGTGGAGGTACTTCCACAGTCGAGCTGCTCTTAGAGCGAATAAACGCTATGCTTTACCTCTCTTAAACACACATCATATTGTTACAGAACATGTCTCCGCTATATCCCTTCGGAATGGGTTCCGAAAAGGACCGGCATGGTGGCATCGACTCCCTCACTGGCCTGCCACACACTATACTAAGGTATTATTTTTATACTACTAAGGCAAATAAGCACACGGCCCACCTGATGGTAAGCGGTTCCAGTAGCTAGACGCTTGTAACACCAGGGGTATCATTAGCGCGATGCTGACCCTGGAATTACCTCTTCTGAGTGTGAAGAGATTTGGTAGGATTTGATTTATAATTCAATGTAATTTGTTTATTAACAAATTTTATTTTTTGTTAGTGCTGCTTTGGAAGGAGGGTAAGTTTAATTTATTGTTTTTACTATACTAATATTATAAAGCGAGAGTTTTTTTTTGTATGTTTAAACGGTCTGATCTCTGGAACTACCAGTCGGATCCGAAGAATTCTTTCACTAATAGGAAGCTATATCATGTGAAACTGCGGTAGTAAAGATAATGAAGGTGTTGTCATAAAGAATTAAAAAAAACCCTTGCTGAGTTTCTTGCCGAAAGTCTTCTCAGTTCAAGTGTATTACGAACCGGTGTATAATCAATTTGTAATGTTCGTAAGTGCCGTATTAGGGCCTAAAATGAGTAAACGATTTTTGAATTTGAATTTAATTAGTAATACAAATCATTGTACAAAGATTTAAAAAATTGAAGACTTGATTTATCTCACTATTAAAGGTACATGATAGGTGGCTGTGCCTCAAAGCTATTATTTTTATTTATTATTATTTTACCTCTTTACAGATTGAATTTTGTATGTTCTTTACATGTAATAAATGCGTTCTTGTTTACAGTGACCCGTCTTCAGTGCTGGGTGGCGTGAGACTACCGCCTGACACTGAAATTATCAAGTACACCTCCTCTCTGGCGGGGCCCAAGGTATTTTAATTTTGATTTAAAATTGTTACGGTTACAATCTTAATAGCAAAATGTCTTTCTTCTTCTCACTTATCCACTCAGGTTTATGAAAGGCCCGGCTTGCTGGCTCTGCCTATGTGTCATCAAAATTGAATTAGTTTCGGCGAAAAAATATTAAAACAAACATACCTCTCATATAAGTAGAAAGTGAAAATGACTTTGTTTAAAATTGTTAACATAGGAATTTTAACAGTTTTTATAGCATCGTCTGATAGTGATTCAATAAAAAAGATGAGTGTGGACGGGATGTCCTCTTTTTCATAATAAATACTAATAAAAAGGTACAATAATTTCCGATGTTCGCGTATTAACATAAAATCCATATTTACATTTACCTTCACGCAAATTTAAGGAACGCATTAAGCCCGGTTGCTATAAACAAAAAACTAATCGTTTTGCTTACCAATGGTAGGTTTTTTATTGCCAAACTGGGAAAGTAACTTAAGTCCGTTAATTATAGGAATCGGCCATAAGGATGCTTTAGTACAGACAGCTTATCACAATATTAACGAATATTTAAGTGATAAAAATGCTTGGGTGTAGCACTCGTTCTCGCAGGAAACATCTGATGTAATAAATTTATGTTTGTTTTTGAAGAGTAATTGCCGGCTCTTCTCAGCAAAAGCAACCTTCCGAACCGTGCATTAGAGTCTGACTTTTCATCAGCCTGTGAAGGCTTATTTGAATGGATAAATTATTTAATTTCATTAACAGGCGCCTCCAGGCACTACAAACCGCGGGCGCAAGAAGACTATCTCCCTGGACCCGCCGCACGTGTCGGTGCATCCCTCCTCCGCCGACCGCACCGCGCCCAACCCACTACCTAACAAGCGACAGAAAGTGGTATGTGCATTTAATTATAATAAACACTTATTAATTAACTTATAATTAACTTTGCACGGTGGTAGGGTACTTTGTAGTACCCGCCTGGCTGGCTACCACCCTCAAGTTGAAAATCTGTCGCCAAGCACCTTTCGGTGTGTTCCGATAGCTGCACTTGAGAGCCAGTTCCTTCTAGGCTTTGTGTGCTTACCACCTTCGGCCGCATCATCACTTACCATGGTGAGATTGCGGTCAAACACAGGCCTATAAACAGTAAAAAAAAAAAAAAAAAAAAAAATAATAATATTTTTAGGGTCGGCAACGCGAAAGTGATACCCCTCGTGTTGCAAGCGTCCATAGGCTACGGTAACTGCTTACCATCAGGTGGGCCGTATGCTTGTTTGCCAAATTAGTGGTATAAAAAAAAACAATTGACCAGGCACCTCAGCACAAAAAACCGCGGGTGCGAGAAGACGATCTCCCTAGACCCGCCGCACGTTTCTGTGCATCCCTAACAAGCGACAGAAAGTGGTATGTGCATTTTTTTTACAGAACAATGTTCAGAAGAGATTTTCAACGTCGTCAATGTATGTATTAGTAGTGTACTTTCCACCTGCGAGAGGAGCGTCAAAGGTTGAGAATATTCCAAGCAGGTTATTTTGTAGTTAGAGCTCAGTGGCGCCCCAAAAGATATTGTATCCCAAATCTTTAAAAGTTTTATAAGTTTTCTAATTTAAACTTATTGCATCTCATTCATTCCTATCTGCACTGCTGAGTACAGGCCTCCTTTCACAAATGAGGGTGAAAGGGAATGGGCAGATACTCCATCACGCATACCCACTGCGGATTGGTGGAGATAGGCTAGTGGTCAACCTTCTGTTAGAGTTTTCAAGATACATAGGAGGCCTTCAACTAGCTTAACGACTATCACAATTAAGTGATAGCCGGGATTAACGGCTTTACGTGCCTTCCAAAGCACGGAAAACGCTCGATTTGAAATACCACTAGGTGGTCATCTATGTAGGTACCGACCACGACAGTGATGGCTTAACTTTGCCGATCGACTACTAACTATAGAGCTAACACTAAAATTACAACATTCATAAGCATCTTAAAATAAATAAAATATTATAAGCTAACCATAGTTAGTCCACTATTCCTTTAATTTCATCAAAGTATCAGTATTAATGTAGTTAATTGTTCCAGGATGAGTACGGCAACTCCCGGTCGTCGGTGGAAGTGATCCGGCTGCCCAACAAGTTGGAGCGGCCCGGACACAACTCAGTCTCCGGGACACCGCCGCCCAACCTCTCAGACTATGCGGGTAACTATCCATAGCATAGAAGCTACATACGAAGTTCCTTTTTTTCTACTTGGTCCTACCAAAAACCAAAAAATAAAATCAACGGCGGCAGAAGTGAAAACTTGAATATTTTTGATATTTTGGAATGGTTAGAGAATAATTTTGCACGAATTGATTTAAATTATCAGTATAGAAGTACTATCATTTATGTGGTAAAATACAATTTTCATTTATTGCGCTATCGTACACAAACATGACAATTTATATTACATTTAAAATTTAACACTTCAGAACTATTACAATTATTTTAATTTCAAAGCCCGGGAATGTATTTGGAATATGAGCAGGGGGCAAATCCGCTACCTGCTTGGGGCCTTTACTGGGCACTTTGGAACCAACGACATGCTCATGAAGATGGGTCTAACCGCGACACCCATGTGCAGGTTGTGTGGGGAAAATACGGAACGCATGGAGCACCTTCTGTGCACATGCGATGCACTGGCTGGTAAGCGAATGAGTCTCCTAGGGATCGGATATCCAAAACCAGAAGACTATAGGCTCATATCTCCTAGCCTCGTTGTAAAACTCATGAAAAGAGTTTTCAACGAGACTGGGGAGGAGTAAGGTATCTAGGGGACCACAATAGATCCCAATGGGTCGAAGTGTCCGAGCTATTTCTCGGCCCCTCCTTAAGATAAGATAAGATTACAATTATTTTACATTAAAAAATTTATCTCAGAAAAATCAACTTCCATCCATAAACACACACGAACATTTGCGCAAGCGCCCTGCGTCTAGTATAGTATAGTTTATATTATTAGCTTTTACCTCTAGTGGTTTGAATTTCGGAAAACCCTTACTTAGTGCATGCCTATGTTATATAAAAAACTTATGTGCAAAATGTCTGGCCTGCCTGGAGGCACACTCTCCAAAATATATCCTATAGAAGACCGGCAAACACGAAACCTTACGCCCATGTTGTTTTTGCTTTTATACAGGGCTTGGGGTTCCATTCAGCGTTTTTCTCAAAGACCTGTAGTTCAGAAGTTAGGCTTTATGGAATCTTACCAGGGGTGGTCCCAGATGCTAATAATATGCTTAGCCCCCCTAGACAAGATGGTTGTCGACAATCGTCATCGTTAGTAAACGATCAACCTTTGTACGGGATTGACACAAGGGCGGATCCAGGGGAGAGGTCATGGGGGTCTTGACCCCCCCTGGGCCTCGGCCGTCTAGGTCAACCTGATATAAAAATCTAAATCACTCGCACGCATCACACCCTTGATTGTGTTGTCAATAGATTCTGTGGTCACATGAGTAATGAAAATGTGATTGACATGGTTTAAAGTATGATTTTTTCGCGATGCGCGGCCCCTCTTTCTTGTAGGACGTAATCACTAGAACTAATGGACCGATTTTGAAAATTCTTACAAATGTACCTAATCTATTTTCGTGTCAATCTACGGGTTACAGCTATAGTATTGTGTATTCTGAAACCCATCCAAGCTGGATATAAGTGTGTGACCCCCCCTGACCTGAAGGCTGGATCCGCCATTGGATTGACATAATAAGATTATTAAAAATCACGTGATATTTCGATTTGAAATGTCAATCCCATATCATAATCCACGTCGTAAGTCGATAACCATCTTGTCCACTGGCCCAGATCCGCTACTGTCTCAGAATTCCTCCTAAACGGCTGGACCGATTTGAATGAATTTTTTTTGTATGTATTTGGGTGGCGCCTTGGATGGTTTAGATTCACAAATCAGTCCGGCAGATGGCGCTGAAGTCGGTATCTAGGTTATATTATCGACTGCAGCGCCATCTAGTGCGCCACCAAAAAAAAAAACATTCAAATCGGTCCAGCCGTTTAGGAGTTCAGTGACATACACAAGTTCAGTTGAATTTTTTTGTATGCGTTTGACGCCCTGGATGGTTTAGATAGGGTAGAGTAGAGCCGCAGGGTAGGGTAGCACCACGCGAACGAAGTCGCGCCGGGCAGCTAATGTTAATATATTGTTTAAATTGGTAAATTCAACTGTATGTACCACTGTAACGTTAAACGGCCTAAACTGAATAAATGACTTTTTGATTTTGATTTTGTTTGTTGCAGGTATATCCCGCGAGCTGCTGCAGACGATAGCTAGTCAGAGCGGAGTGAGCCTCGCCGCGTTGGAGCGACAACTGGCCGGCTCTACCGCCGCCGCAGGTCATTATAAACATTTAGCTAGACTAGAAAGATAGATGACATTTGTATCTACATGACATTAGTGTCCGATAGAAGATCGATTTCTGGCCGAAATTCAGGTCGAAATTGGCTAAAAGTGAAAAAAAAAAAAAAGCTGATGATTTTTAAAAGTTTATGTTGACTATAATTCCAATATGTAAAAGGTCAAAACCTTATCAAGAACAATAATCTCTCGAACAAACGTACAGTAGTACCCAACTGATAAGGCGCGTCGTCAATCTTCGTTCGCACAGAAAAGAAAGTATGGCCCCGAAGATTAACGAAAGAATGCTTAAAACTTACAATCAACCTTAGATCACTACTATAAGGTTCATAATACAGTGCAGCTGTTAGATCCGTCTCACTCGCAATTCACGCCCCTTCGCACGGCGCGCGCTAACATGGCGGCAGGTGCCGACCAATAGCGGTTTCCTGCGCTTTGAAAATGTATTTTCTGCGCAGGTACATCGGTAAGCCATATCAGTTTGGTACTACTTGTAACAGTTTGTTCAATTTCGGTTTCGCTCGGTTAAAGCCGCGATTAATTTGAACCTTAAGCTCTACGCATCACAATCTTATACTCTTTTTGATAACCCAAAGCTAAGTGTACTAAAAATAGACATGTTCTAAGCAAGCTGTACTTTTCAGATTCAGGTCTGAACCTGAGCACAAAGAGCAACACGAGCTCTGAGGAGATCCCGCTGGACCTCGGCACTAAGGGATCTATGGATGACGACGCGCCTCTCAACCTTTCGCTTAAACCTACACCACGTGAGTAGTATTATATATTTTTTTGTTAAGAGAGGGAGACGTAGCCTTTATTCGCTCAAAGAGCAGCTCGACTGTGGAAGTACCTGCACCTTACAGAATACCGCAGACAAATAACTTTATGTTGTGTTCCTGCGCGTGAGTAACGTCGCCAGAGCTCATTGGGGAGGGGGGAAGAGTCGGTAACGCGTGAGTTATACCCCTGGTATTGCAAGCATAAGTATATAGCTACTGTAACCGCTTACCATCAGGCGGGCCGAACGCTAATAGACCGACTCCATCGTAATTTTCTGTACACAGATTGAAAGAGCTTATTTTCGCTTTTACCCAGTCACAAACTTCACGCAAAAATCGATCTTAATTTGTTACTGTAAGGTATGATATGTTAAAAGATAAGCATCCATATCCAAGTATATCTTAGTCATAATACAAATACAGGGGGTAAAAAATATATTTGGGAAAATTATACTACCTTGCCGTCGTCCTTAAGCTAGTTGGAGGCCTCCTAAGCGGCTTGACAACTCCAACAGTAGTTTGACCACTAGCCAACCTCCATCAATCCGCAATGGGCACGCGTGGTGGAGTATCTACCCATTCCCTTTTACCCTCATTTGTGAAAGGAGGCTTGTGCTCAGCAGTGGGACATTATAAGCTGATGATGACAATGATACATCCTTACCACTATTGCTAAATCTGATAAACTAATGATATTGTTTTCCTTACAGCGAGCTCTCAAGCGTCGGACGCTCTCTCAAGACTAACATCGTTGAGTAGTTCACTCAATGCTTCCTCTAATGATAGGATATGTAAGTATATTTAGTATCTTTTTTTTTTTTTTAAATGGGCTTGCGTTTGGCCACTGACCCACCCATAAGGGGCGATGACGAAGCCTAGATGAAACACGCTTACGCAGAAAAAACCTATTCACTCTGGCCTTGAAAGTACCTAGATTGTAAGAGAATATATCTATAGATTGTAGGCTAGGTGTATCTTATTTGTTGTTGCCGACCCTACAAAAATCTTTGGTTAATTGTTCGATGGTTGGAATAGAACACCCTTGAAGAACCCCATGCTGTACTCCCTTTGGGAAAACCATTTAATTTGTAATTGTTTGTTACTAGCCCGTCGCAAGCCCGGCGCGAAGCCACGTCGGGTGGTACCAGAACTGAATTCACAAATCGCCGAATCGCCGAGACCAAAGTCCAGTGGTAGTGAGGATAGTGAATGTAAGTGTGTGTAGCATAATGATATTTTGGGGATTATAAGTGTCCTATTTTAAACCGACTTCAAAAATAGGAGGTTCTATAATAACGGCATAAACAGTTTGGCACAAACAATGTTTGCTTTGACGGCCTAGTTGGCGTGTTTTGTTAAGATTCCACTTATCACGCCGCAGGTTGTGGGTTCGATTCCCAGTCAGGACATGCATTTGTTATGTATACACAAAGAGAATAATATTTGGGGGAAATTTTGATTGTATGAAATATCTTATTCCTTTGGTTTATAAAATTGAAACTTAGCACGATTACTTATCTAAATAAATAGGTAAGTTTCTCATTTTTAGTTTTTCAAAAATACCCTTAAAGGGGATTTAGGGGGTGTTAAAGTTTGTATGGAAGAAACCTACCGCGCGGTCCGATTAACTTGAAACTCGGAATTAATACTTCGTATAGAAAATAAAGAAAATCGACCAGTAACGGGCAAAAAGGGGTAATTATTTTACTGAGTCTCGACTAACTCAAAAAGTTTGTATACATTGGCTCCTGTTGCAAGAAAGGATTTTTGGAAATTCCATTCTTAAGGGGGTAAAAAAGGGGACGGAAAGCTAGTAATTATGTATATTGTTCCCACAGCAGTATCAGGTTGGCCGACCCGTGAAGGCAGGCCACGGAACCTTGGTCGAGGAGTAAGCAAGCCTAAGAAGAACACCGTCGCCTCCCTACTCGCACAGAGCCGGGCTTTAGGACTAAGACCGGCACTCGCGCAGCAGTTACTTGGTGAAACTGACTTGGTAAGTATTACATCACTGATTCTGTTGTTTACGAACTAAACATCATAACTGTTCTATGTTTTTTTAAGTGTAGGTTTGAAAACTTCGACAATAGTTTAAACACTAGCCTACCTCCACCGATCCGCAGTGGGCACGCGTGGTGGAGTATCAGTCCATTCCTTTTCACCCTCATTTGTGAAAGGAGGCCTGTGCTCAGCAGTGGGACATTATGGACTAATGATGATGAGACTTTTTTAAGGCGATGATAGCTTAGTGCTAGTGACGTCGGATGCCGAGACGAAGGTCTCGAGTTCGAATGCTACAATGAGCTTGAGCTTTCGGTGAAGGAAAATATCGTGAGGAAACCATAGCACGGTGGTAGGGTACTTTGTAGTACCCATTTGGCTGGCTACTTTCAAGTTGAAAATCTGTTGCCAAGCACCTATCGCTGTGTTCCGACAGCTGTACTTGAGAGCCAGTTCCTTCTAGGCTTTGTGTGCATACCACCTTCGCCCACATCATCACTTACTAGGCGAGATTGCGAACTTAAAACGTGAATGACATTGAACTTTGTATTGTGATGATCTTCTACAAACAAAAAAAAGACTTGCTGAGTTTCTTGCCGGTGTCTACTCAGTTTAAGTGTATTCCGAACTGGTGTTAAATTCAACTACCCACCACGCGCCTTATACAGACCGTTCGTGTTTAAGAGCATATAAGCTATCCGGCCGCGCTCGAGTTTAGGTATTTGCCAGCGCCAAGCCGAGTCAACGCGGGGCCAACATTGGTGCGGCTCCTCCGCCAACATACTGCGCGCGTTATTATTTTGATACTTCAGTATAGCTTCATGTCGATGTAAAACTATAATATTATAAACAAGGTATCTGGTAGGTTGAATTAGGTTATAAGTATGTAGTTATATAGTACAATGTACTAAATACATTTTTTTACACTAGTAAACAAAGTAGTTCAGGTACCTATATACCTAATTTATCTAATTAAACTTTTATTTGGTTTTCTTAAAATAGTTCAATATTATTATTAATATAATTATAATAGCGACCCGCCCCGGCTCCCCTTTGGGTATGAATAATAGATTAAGTCCTATTCTCAGACCTACTGAATATACACACAAAATTTCATAAGAATTGTATGAAAAGCAGTAATTAAGGTTCCGTAGCCAAATGGCAAAAAACGGAACCCTTATGGATTCGTCATGTCTGTCGGTCTGGCTGTCCGTCCGTATGTCACAGACACTTTTTACCGAATCTATAAGAACTATACTGTTGAAACTTGGTAAGTAGATGTATTCTGTGAACCGCATTAAGATTATCACACAAAAATAGAAAAAAGACAATAAATTTTGGGGGTTCCCCATACTAAGTTCCCCAAACCAACTTTTTTCATCAAACCCATACTTGTGGCCTGGGGTATCTATGGATAGGTCTTCAAACATCTAGGTGTAATAAAACTCCTCAGACGACGGCTTGACCGATTCTTATCAAATTTTGTCTCATTGATATATAAGAGACCTTTGGCCCATATAGCATGAATCCTTTAAAAATTGAAAAAAGTGTCCGCCATTTTGTACTATTAAGTAACTGGTCCGATTGCTTTCAAAATTGAGATTTGTGAGACCCTTGAACCATATAGTCAATCTTTGCTCAAAATTGATAAAAGTGTCGGCCATTCTGAACTATTTTGTTACTGGTCCGCTCAAAATTGAGATTTGAGAGGTTTGATGAAAATCCCCTTGGGATTACATAACACGATTTTTTTTCAATATCCAAAAAAGTGTCCGCCATTTTGAATTATTTTGTAACTGGTCTGATTGCTCTCAAAATTGATATTTTAGAGACTCTTTGACCATATAACATGAAACTTTGCTCAAAATTGAATAAAGTGTCCGCCATTTTGAACCATTTAGTTACTGGTCCGATTGCTCTCAAAAGTGATATTTGAGGGACGCTTGGACCATATAACATGAATCTTCGTTCAAATTTGAATAAAAGTGTCCGCCATTTTGAACTATTTTGTTACTGGTCTGATTGCTCTCAAAATTGATATTTCAGAGACTCTTGGACCATATAACATAAAACCTGGCTCAAAATTGAAAAAAAATTGTCCGCCATTTTGAACAATTATGTTAGAGGTCCGATTGATATCAAAATTGATATTTGAAAGACTCTTGTACCATATAACATGAATCTTTGCTCAAATTTGAAAAAAAGTGTCCGCCATTTTGAACTATTTTGTTACTGGTCTGATTGCTCTCAAAATTGATATTTGAGAGACTCTTGGACCATATAACATGAATCGTTGCTCAAAATTGAAAAAAAGTGTCCGCCATTTTGAACTATTTTGCTAGAGGTCCGATTGCTATCAAAATTGATATTTGAGAGACTCCTGTACCATATAACATGAATGTTTGCAAAAAAATTAAAAAAGTGTCCGCCATTTTGACCTATTTTGTTACTGGTCTGATTGCTCTCAAAATTGATGTTTGAGAGACTCTTGGACCATATAACATGAATCTTTCCTCAAAATTTAAAAAAGTGTCCGCCGTTTAAACTATTTTGTTAATGGTCTGATTGCTCTCAAAATTGACATTTGAGAGACTCTTGGAACATATAACATGAATGTTTGGAAAAAAAAAAAAGTGTCCCCCATTTTGGATTATTTGGTTAATGGTCTGATTGCTCTCAAAATTGATGTTTGAGAGACTCTTGGACCATATAACATGAATCATTGCTCAAAATTTTAAAAAAAGTGTCCCGCAAATATCAATTTTGATAGCAATCGGACCTGTTATAAAATAGTTCAAAATGGTGGACAGTTTTTTGGATTTTGAGAGAAGATTCGTGTTTTGTAATCCCAATGCCTCTGAAATCTCAATTTTGATAGTAATCAGGTAACAAAATAGTTCAAAATGGCGTACACTTTTTTTCAAATTTGAGCACAGATTCCTACAAGACAAGTACAAGAGTCTCTCAAATATCAATTTTGATAGCAATCGGACCTCTAACAAAATAGTTCAAAATGGTAGACACATTTTTGGATTATGCGAGAATATTCATATTTTGTAATCCCAAGGCCTCTCAAATCTCAATTTTGATAGTAATCAGACCAGTAACAAAATAGTTTAAAATGGCGACACTTTTTTCAATTTTGAGCAAAGATTCATGTTATATGGTACAGAGTCTCTCAAATGTCAATTTTGAGAGCAATCAGACCAGTAACAAAATAGTTCAAAATGGCGGACACTGTTTTTAATTTTGAGCAAAGATTCATGTTATATGATCCAAGAGTCTCTCAAACATCAATTTTGAGAGCAATCAGACCAGTAACAAAATAGTTAAAAATGACGGTAACTTTTATTCAAATTCTTAGCAAAGATTCATGTTATATGGTACAAGAGTCTCTCAGATATCAATTTTGATAGCAATCGGACCTGTAACAAAATAGTTCAAAATGGCGGACACTTTTTTCAATTTTTTGCAAACATTCATTTTATATGTCCCAAGGGTCTCTCAAATATCAATTTTGAAAGCAATCGGACCAGTAACAAAATAGTTCAAAATGGCGGACACTTTTTTCAATTTTTTGCAAACATTCATGTTATAAGGTCCAAGAGTCTCTCAGATATCAATTTTGATAGCAATCGGACCTGTAACAAAATATTTCAAAATGGCGGACACTTTTTTCAATTTTGAGAAAATATTCATGTTATTTGTCCCAAGGGTCTCTCAAATATCAATTTTGATAGCAATCGGACCAATAACTAAATAGTTCAAAATGGCGGACACTTTTTTTTAATTTTGACCAAATATTCGTTTTATATGGTCCAAGAGTATCTCAGATATCAATTTTGATAGCAATCGGACCTGTAACAAAATATTTCAAAATGGCGGACACCTTTTTTCAAATTTTGAGCAAAGATTCATGTTATGTCCCAAGGGTATCTCAAATATCAATTTTGATAGCAATCGGACCTGTAACAAAATATTTCAAAATGGCGGACACCTTTTTTCAAATTTTGAGCAAAGATTCATGTTATGTCCCAAGGGTATCTCAAATATCAATTTTGATAGCAATCGGACCAGTAATGAAATAGTTCAAAATGGCACACTTTTTTCCATTTTGAGCAAAGATTCATGTTATAAGGTCCAAGAGTCTCTCAGATATCAATTTTGATAGCAATCGGACCTGTAACAAAATATATCAAAATTGCGGACACTTTTTTCAATTTTTTGCATACATTCATGTTATAAGGTCCAAGAGTCTCTCAGATATCAATTTTGATAGCAATCGGACCTGTAACAAAATATTTCAAAATGGCGGACACTTTTTTCAATTTTGAGAAAATATTCATGTTATATGTTCCAAGCGTCACTCAAATATCAATTTTGATAGCAATCGGACCAATAACTAAATAGTTCAAAATGGCGGACACTTTTTTCTATTTTGAGAAAATAATCATGTTATATGTTCCAAGCATCACTCAAATATCAATTTTGATAGCAATCGGACCAATAACTAAATAGTTCAAAATGGCGGACACTTTTTTTAATTTTGACCAAATATTCGTTTTATATGGTCCAAGAGTATCTCAGATATCAATTTTGATAGCAATCGGACCTGTAACAAAATATTTCAAAATGGCGGACACTTTTTTCAATTTTTTGCAAACATTCATGTTATAAGGTCCAAGAGTCTCTCAGATATCAATTTTGATAGCAATCGGACCTGTAACAAAATATTTCAAAATGGCGGACACTTTTCAATTTTGAGAAAATATTCTTGTTATATGTTCCAAGCATCACTCAAATATCAATTTTGATAGCAATCGGACCAATAACTAAATAGTTCAAAATGGCGGACACATTTTTTTAATTTTGACCAAATATTCGTTTTATATGGTCCAAGAGTATCTCAGATATCAATTTTGATAGCAATCGGACCTGTAACAAAATATTTCAAAATGGTGGACACCTTTTTTCAAATTTTGAGCAAAGATTCATGTTATGTCCCAAGGGTATCTCAAATGTCAATTTTGAGAGCAATCAGACCATTAACAAAATAGTTTAAACGGCGGACACTTTTTTCAAATTTGAGCACAGATTCCTACAAGACAAGTACAAGAGTCTCTCAAATATCAATTTTGATAGCAATCGGACCTCTAATAAAATAGTTCAAAATGGTAGACACATTTTTGGATTTTGCGAGAATATTCATATTTTGTAATCCCAAGGCCTCTCAAATCTCAATTTTGATAGTAATCAGACCAGTAACAAAATAGTTTAAAATGGCGACACTCAAAATCAAAATCAAAATCAAAAAGTCATTTATTCAGTTTAGGCCCTAGTAAGGCACTTATGAACGTTATGTACATACAGTTGAATTTACCACCGGTTCGGAATACACTTAAACTGAGAAGACTCCGGCAAGAAACTCAGCAAGGTTTTTTTTTTTTGTGGAAGATCTTTTAATATTACAGCTTTTTTTCCAAATACTTATACAATATATACATTATTATTTTATGCTTATTCGTACAATTGTCACTTAGCCAGGGGGATGCAAGTGCAGAGAGAAGCTACTACAACCATATATTCTTGTCTTCCACGTAATGAGCCACCTTATAGTAGGCTTTGTCAATTTGTCAATCACTTTTTTCAATTTTGAGCAAAGATTCATGTTATATGGTACAGAGTCTCTCAAATGTCAATTTTGAGAGCAATCAGACCAGTAACAAAATAGTTCAAAATGGCCGACACTGTTTTTAATTTTTTGCAAACATTCATTTTATATGTCCCAAGGGTCTCTCAAATATCAATTTTGATAGCAATCGGACCAGTAACAAAATAGTTCAAAATGGCGGACACTTTTTTCAATTTTTTGCAAACATTCATGTTATAAGGTCCAAGAGTCTCTCAGATATCAATTTTGATAGCAATCGGACCTGTAACAAAATATTTCAAAATGGCGGACACCTTTTTTCAAATTTTGAGCAAAGATTCATGTTATGTCCCAAAGGTCTCTCAAATATCAATTTTGATAGCAATCGAACCAGTAACGAAATAGTTCAAATTGGCGGATACTTTTTTCAAATTTTGAGCAAAGATTCATGTTATATGTCCCAAGGGTATCTCAAATATCAATTTTGATAGCAATCGGACCAGTAATGAAATAGTTCAAAATGGCAGACACTTTTTTCCATTTTGAGCAAAGATTCATGTTATAAGGTCCAAGAGTCTCTCAGATATCAATTTTGATAGCAATCGGACCTGTAACAAAATATATCAAAATTGCGGACACTTTTTTCAATTTTGAGAAAATATTCATGTTATATGGGCCAAGGGCTTCTCAAATATCAATTTTGAGAGTAATCGGACCAGTAATTAAATAGTTCAAAATGGCGGACACTTTTTTAAATTTTTTGCATACATTCATGTTATAAGGTCCAAGAGTCTCAGATATCAATTTTGATAGCAATCGGACCTGTAACAAAATATTTCAAAATGGCGGACACTTTTTTCAATTTTGAGAAAATATTCATGTTATATGTTCCAAGCGTCACTCAAATATCAATTTTGATAGCAATCGGACCAATAACTAAATAGTTCAAAATGGCGGACACCTTTTTTCAAATTTTGAGCAAAGATTCATGTTATATGTCCCAAGGGTATCTCAAATATCAATTTTGATAGCAATCGGACCAGTAATGAAATAGTTCAAAATGGCAGACACTTTTTTCCATTTTGAGCAAAGATTCATGTTATAAGGTCCAAGAGTCTCTCAGATATCAATTTTGATAGCAATCGGACCTGTAACAAAATATATCAAAATTGCGGACACTTTTTTCAATTTTGAGAAAATATTCATGTTATATGGGCCAAGGGCTTCTCAAATATCAATTTTGAGAGTAATCGGACCAGTAATTAAATAGTTCAAAATGGCGGACACTTTTTTAAATTTTTTGCATACATTCATGTTATAAGGTCCAAGAGTCTCAGATATCAATTTTGATAGCAATCGGACCTGTAACAAAATATTTCAAAATGGCGGACACTTTTTTCAATTTTGAGAAAATATTCATGTTATATGTTCCAAGCGTCACTCAAATATCAATTTTGATAGCAATCGGACCAATAACTAAATAGTTCAAAATGGCGGACACTTTTTTCAATTTTGAGAAAATATTCATGTTATATGTTCCAAGCATCACTCAAATATCAATTTTGATAGCAATCGGACCAATAACTAAATAGTTCAAAATGGCGGACACTTTTTTTAATTTTGACCAAATATTCGTTTTATATGGTCCAAGAGTATCTCAGATATCAATTTTGATAGCAATCGGACCTGTAACAAAATATTTCAAAATGGCGGACACCTTTTTTCAAATTTTGAGCAAAGATTCATGTTATGTCCCAAGGGTATCTCAAATATCAATTTTGATAGCAATCGGACCTGTAACAAAATATTTCAAAATGGCGGACACTTTTTTCAATTTTTTGCAAACATTCATGTTATAAGGTCCAAGAGTCTCTCAGATATCAATTTTGATAGCAATCGGACCTGTAACAAAATATTTCAAAATGGCGGACACTTTTCAATTTTGAGAAAATATTCTTGTTATATGTTCCAAGCATCACTCAAATATCAATTTTGATAGCAATCGGACCAATAACTAAATAGTTCAAAATGGCGGACACTTTTTTTTATTTTTGACCAAATATTCATGTTATATGGTCCAAGAGTCTATCAGATATCAATTTTGATAGCAATCGGACCTGTAACAAAATATTTCAAAATGGCGGACACCTTTTTTCAAATTTTGAGCAAAGATTCATGTTATATGTCCCAAGGGTCTCTCAAATAGCAATGTTGATAGCAATCGAACCAGTAACGAAATAGTTCATAATGGCGGAAACTTTTTTATGACCAATATATTTTTTTTTTTATACCACAAAGTCGGTAAACAAGCATACGGCCCGCCTGATGGTAAGCGGTTACCGTAGCCAAAATATCACTTAGTATAATATTGCCTATTTTACTTAGTGATATGATAGGTAACATGCATTCTAGTGGTGAAAGATCGGTACAGTAGTTTTTGAAATTTATTGAAATTACAAACAAACAAAACATACAAAAATACCAATCATTTCTTTTATAGTAGGTATTATTATTAGTGTATATAAACGGAGGAATTAACAAACATAAGGCCGCCCTTATATTTGATATTTATCCATTACTTCTGATTGGCATTGATCGATCAGGATCAGAAAGGCACTTCTAGGCGATGATTTCCGGTAGAAGACATTTATTAACAATAACAAAAAAAAAACTAATTTTGAATATTTGTCATCTTATTATTCAAAACAGTTACTGGCGTTACGTAATTTAAGAAACAGCCATACCATTTATCAATATAACTTAACTTATCAACCCAAGTATCATAAGTGGTAAGAGCGCGCTATAATGCGGACGATTGTAGCAATACTCTCAATCGTAATAATATGTTGGCGAACTTAGCGCGCGGAAAACAGAGCGATACGTCCTCTCTCTGAGACGGCGGAGCCGGGTCTGCCGAGCCGTGGCCTCCGCAATCGATTTATATAGCAGTTTTAAAATATTCAGTATAAAATAATTATAAAAATTTTACGGATTTTTTTAATGTAATAATTTTAAGCATTAACTGCTACGTATTAATAAATAGTAATTATGAAGTTTGACATTCGATTTCCATATTAAAAACAGCGCTAAACATCGATAAAAATCTTAATTTTTACGCGGTATTGATTTGTCATTTTCATAACAAAAATGTACAAAACGTTCTGATGTTATTTATTAGAAAACTAGAAGACAGTATGAACTTTTTAACATGTATTTTTGTATTTTTTTGTTTCAAGTACTTTAATACCGATTTGACTGCAAAGACAGCATGTTCCGTAAAATTCAAAAAAGGTCTCTCAAAGAACTACTCCAAACTAAATAACAAATAGTCAATTTAATGTTTTTTCCTGTTAGAAAAGTAAAAAAATAAATTTCCTATTGGATTTACGACAACGCAAACGAATAACTATTAATATAACTGAGTAGTGTCACACCGAAAACCTGGAATATTGCGGCATTGTGCGTTATTACGTACTAAACCGCGGCCATTGTGTGCGGAAATGCCACCATGATATAATACACAAGGTTTAATATTAACTTTCATTTAGTTACTGTTCCATATAAATTTTAACTCTGGCAGGTCTCTCTTGTCTGGTCGTCGCGCCTGACGACAACTTAACGTTCATAAGTGCCTTACCAGGGTCTAAACTGTATAAATGACTTTTTGATTGTGATGTCCAGGAGAAACTGAAGGCCCTGCTGGGCGAGAGTGGCAGCACGGACTCGGAGTGTCCGTCGGACAGCGGCCCGTCCGACTCGGACACCAGCGACACCGGACGACGCCCGCACGACGCCATACTGCGGCTGCCACAGGCCTTAGGTCAGTTTTATTACTTTTACACTTCACAGTGGTGCTGACATTTCGGATCGGAGATCTACAGAAAAATATTTAGGCATAAAATGCTAATGCTATTTTTTTAAGAATCAGATTTTACTCTTCAAATGATATATATCGGAAATTATCTGCAGTACCTCATCTAAATATATAAAAAACAATGCAACTTTTCGTTGTAATTTTATAACTCAAGAACGGGCTCACCTATCCAAACCAATTTAGGCTTTGTTCGGACTATTTAGTAGATGGTTTATGTGAAGTTTGCACAAAATCGGTCGAGCGGTTCTTCATTTATCAAATTTTTTGTAACAAATGAATTCAATAAATGGCGGATCATTTTCTGGATGGTTTAGATATAGTAGGGTAGGGTAGCACCACGCGAACGAAGTCGCGCCGGGCAGCTAGTTTTGTATAGAAGTCATGTCCATATTGTTTTTTTTTTAATATTTGAGCAGCGAATTGTAAATAATAATTTCTTGTGATGTAATTCCTAAAGAACGTTATCCCAGCAAACCATGAACGATCCGTCCGGTACATAGCTAATTTTCATCCGAATCGGCTTCGTCAAAACGGCAAGATTACCTAAATTAAATTTTTCTTTACAAATTTCAGCTACATATTTTTACAATAAATCAGCTAATTCTTCACCACCTTACCAACTAAATTGGCCCTTCAATAAGAACCCTTTCTGTCCAGGTTGGAAGCGAGTGACGGTCATCAAGGGCCTGTCTCGCAACTGCAACATTAAGGGCGACGTGAGCTACTCCCCGCCTGAACCACACTCCGCCGTCAAGATCAAGAATATGCAGGAGTTGCATGCAGTAAGTCTGACCTTTATACACGTTTCTTCCATAGAGTAATAATATTATAGAGTGATAGTGTTAACAACATTACCTTGTGCGAAGCGTGAGATATATCGTATACTTGATTTACAGTCAGACAAAATGACGATATGGATACCTTGTCATTTGTTCTTTGTAAAAGTATCTATCAAAAATGAGGAATTGGTATTCATTATATGATTATTCATGTTGGACGCTCAGACTGTGGAATGAGCTCTCTGCCGTGGTTTTCCCAATGGAGTACAGCATGGGGTTCTTAAAAAAGGGTGTTAAGAGATTTCTTCAGGGTCGGCAACGCGCGGTGTTGCAAGCGTCATAGGCTACGGTAACCGCTTACCAAGAGGCGGGCCGAATGCTTGTTTGCCACCTAAGACCGAATATTTGTTGGTTCAAACTCACAGTTTGAACAGTACACTTCGTTTCAAGGCATTTCGCACGTACCCGTGTTCACGGTACGTATTCGTTCCTAACAATTTGAACCATTCAATTTACCTAGCCGAGTGGCCTTACAAAATGTTCCAAGTTTTTTTAATACTAGGTAGCAAACAAGCATTGCCCACCATAGCCTATTGACGCTTGCAACAACAGGAGTATCATTCGCGCGTTACCGACCCTTCCCCCCTTCCCCGATGAGCTCTGGCTCGCTTACTCACGCGCAGGAACACAACATAAAGTTATTTGGCTGCGGTATTCTGTACAGTGGAGGTACTTTCCCAGTCGAGCTGCTCTTAGAGCGAATGAACGTTATAGAAATACTAGCTGTTCCGCGCGGTTTCACCCGCATTCCCGAGGGATCGTATGTTTTCCCGGGATAAAAAGTATCCTATTTATTAATCGAAAACATATTCTATCTGTGTGCCAAATTTCATCAAAATCCCTTCAGTAGTTTTTACGTGAGAGAGTAACAAACATCCATACTCACAAACTTTCGCATTTATAATATAAGTAGGATTTTCCTGTAACGTCACTCACTTCACATCCCAAAGATCAAAAATCTCTGTATTTTCAACAGTTCCTAGACCTGGGTGGTTCTCCAGCTCTAAGCAGCGACAATTTCAGCTTCAGCGCGCGCCATGTTCTTGGAGAATATGTGCAGCCAGCCGCAGACCTCGCAGATCCATTGGTCTTCACTGAAGCTGAGATCACTAAGAGGTATACCAACATTACATCATAACAACATTTTTGGATTGGCTGGGTTCACTAAAATCTCATTATAAAGGCTGATGGTGGCGAGTGTATGTACTTCGCCTGTCAAAAGCTGTATAAAAAGGCAGAGCAATGCTCTGCTTTTGAAACTTTCGCGCGGACAGGGAACTCGCATTTCTCGCAAATCCACCGGAGATTTGTAGCGAGGGATGTGTTCAGCTGACAAATAGGATCGGTTCATTTTCACGTATGCCAGCCTAACTAAACCAATCTTGTGACATTATGGGAGGTATAAAAAACAGGCACGTTGGGTTTTCATACGGATGGAGGGACTTGCGTTATCTATTTAGATTTATGTCTGTGCCTCCATCAGTCAAATTTGAACAGCTGGTTCCCGCTTTAGGCGCCGATCCCACAGTGAAGAGTTCTAGAGTTCAGCATTCCGCGTTGGCTGTAAGCTACGTGGGACCTTTGAAAGTAAAAAAAGTGTATCAGTAGCGAATTTTGCAGAACTCTACACTGCTTGCTGTGTGCACAATAGTCAACACGGAATGCAGACCTCAGAACCAGCCCTATTGAGCATCTTTTTAACTATGCAGATAGATTTTACAAATAAAATGAAACAAGTTACTGTGAAACTTACAACACCGTCAATCCATAGGCTAGAAGAGGCCCGGGCCCTAGCGGCCCTAACAGGCCCCCGGCCCACGCCCCCGCCGGTCGACCGGCGCATAGAGCTCGCCAGGAGACAACAGGCCGCCAGGGACGCCAGGAGAGATGCCACCGCCAGGAATAGAGATCAGGTAACACTTTGACGATATAGAATGGTACACTCGAGGGCATAAATAAGTATACACACCACCTTATTGTTAAGAAATAAACACTAGTTTTCTTTGTATTTATAGTCGGGTTTGGTGGACTGTAGTCAAATTTAGCAACGATTTTCTCTTAACTATTGGTTGATATTATAAGATATTAAGCAGGCTTTTAACATAAAATATTATGATGTGTGTAATATTTCAACATTTGAATGTATAGAGTGTGAGGAAGATTACTTTTGATCTTTCATTTATATTTATGCCCTTGACTGTACAGTAGAAATTGTAATGCCGATGATTTTTGTATTATGTATATTTTTCTATGGGGTATGGTAAAAATTACTTTGGAGAATGTAGGTATTCAGCAAAAATTCAATTACCTTTGATGACTGTCTTTTGATGACTTTAAACAATGTAGGGGTTGTAGACACCGCTTACCGTCACGCAGGCCGTATGATTGTTTATTATACCTTAAAAAATAGTATGCGCGTGAAAGAGAAGAGAGATCGAACACCGTATTCATAGTTTGAACAATTTAATTTTCGCAGTCTTTCTCTAACACGTTATGTTTTGTGAACAGAAGAATGAGACGGAGACTGCTGTAAAACTTATAGCTAGGATAATAGTAATTCCGAGCAATCCAATCCACCACTAGTAAGTGCTGTTGCACTGATTAATATCGGTACCGACCACAGATATACATCTAGAAAGAAAGAAAGAAGAAAGAAAGAAAAAACATTTATTCTAATCAATTCTATCTATCTATTCTATTCATCTAAATAGATGACGCGAGTGTATGTACTTGTCAAAATCTGTGCAAAAAGGGAGAACAATATTCTGTAGAGATGTGTAGCGAGGTATGTGTTTAGCTGACAAATAGGATAGCTTCATTTTCACGTTAAAAACCAAATGCTAGCCTAACTAAATCAATCTGGTGACATTATGGTAGGTACAAAAAAGTGACACGCTTGGTTTTCATGCGTATGGAGGGACTTGCGTTATCTATTCTGTGGTACCGACGAATAACTGCATCTAATGTGTCCTTGGCTTACCCAATCAGAGTGCATTGTCAGTGGAAAGATTTCAAATAAATTTTAAGTCATTGCGCTTTTTTGAGTCACCGTTTTTTTTTTATTTCTATTTTATTCCCTTGGCTATCAGTTTATTCCAAATTATTGTTGCATGCAATAGCATTAATGATGTAGTGACTGTTTAATTTCAACTCATCCACCATTTTGGAAATCTTGCATGTTTCCAGCGGGAAACAAAATTGATAGACGGGCGAAACCAAACGTCCAAGCATAGCTATACTAGGGCAAAAGCTGTAGTATTTTTCTTTTAGCATGATGCGTGACATGATTTTCCTAAAAACATTTATCTGCACGGCAGTGTGTCGGGCCAAGTCTTTAATAAACTCAAGTTTTCAAACGCACCATGCTAAATGAAAAACACTATGGCATAATAACATTTTCCTTGACAGGCACGCCTAGTCAGGGAGCTAGAAAGGTCGGAGAAAGCAGAAATGGTTAAAAGAGAGAAGGAGGCTAGGAGTCAGCAGTTATTAGAGGTAATTGCATTTTTATTGTCTATGGGGTAAAATGTGTTTGTCCATAAGTCATAGATTGATGGGATATTTTTATTTTAACGCCATTTGTTTTTATTAGAAAGTAAATAGTTCCCATATTAGGGTTTGCATGGACTAGATGTTACTGAAATAGAATACATTAAAAAAAAGTTGATTTAATATTTATTTTATTTTTAGGGAGCTATTGACATGACCGTCAAATAGAATAATCCAAACGACACGGCGTCTAATTATTTTACTATGTATCCTACTTATATGTGTTTAATTATATGTGATATAATTTGAATATACGCTCGTCGGTAAGATCCCTTTATTCGTCGAAAAATATTTATTCAAAGTTCTATATTTACCTTAATGTGGGGACTAACTCTATCTTTCATATTTATTGTTTTAAAACCATGTGCTTGTGTTTGTTTTATTTTTTTATTATCAATTTGATGCTTGGCAACATTGTGCTCACATTCGTATTATGTAGAAATTATTTGTTTATCATAAAAGCAAAAAGGGACTCTGGGGTTGCTCAATAAAAAAACTATGGGTTACTTTTTGCTTTTTTTTCTCGTAGACAGCATTGGACTCTTAGCTTTTTAGTTGGTAGTTGAGCTGTGTGTCTTATTAGTATAAATCTGGTATCTATATATTTATTTTGTATCTATGTAAATTACTTTTCTATACCTGGGTAACGAGATCTTGTCTATATAACACACAAAAACGAGGGTACTTGACAATGTTGTCAAAATCCAATTGATAATAAAGATGTTGGTAAAAACAACAACAAAATTAACGAGAATGAACATTCAAAACAGCATATCAACAAGAATAGAACACAGCTTACCATCGAGGCCCTACCGCCGGCAAAAACTGTGAACAGTGAATGGAAACTACCACAGATAGTAATGGGACCAGCGACTAAAACTACGAAGGAGCGCATTATGCCTCCTATAAGTTTATCATTGATACCCGTCAGCGGTCCAAAAGACTCCCAAAACTCCCCAATTAAGACATTAAACTACGAACAAACGTGGAAAGAAGATGTCGAAGAATACAACGCTTTAGATAAAATGAAAGATTTTGCAGAAAAAGCGGCGTTTGACCTTCCCAAACGTAAAGATAAACAATTTGATTTCAGTCTAATGAAGTCAACAGATAAACGACCTAAAGCACCCGACAAAGAGAATAATTTAGAAAAACTGATCGAATCCTATTCGCGGATAACAGAGTTCATTAACGGCTGCGATTGGTCGAAAATACAAGGAGATAAAAAGACTGAGGACATGGAGTCTTTGGAAAAGAAATACTTGGATGCGAAAAACGAATTCATGTCACAGAATTTGATGTTAATGCCCAAAGACAACCCGAAATCAGTTTTAAAAGACGTCATAGACTTGAGCGAAGATGACGATAATATAATATCGGATATAATTTCGAAAAAAATTAGTAAAGGGACGTTTAATATTGGGAAAGATGGAGCTTTATCGATATCGGTGCATCCGATCGGCAATTCGGAAACGTTCGGATTGGTACGTGAAGGATGTTGTTATGAGCACTAAATACTAATTCTATTTCGGGTATATGTTCTACTAACATTCCTAATTCTGTTTAACTTATCATAGTTGGTTGGAGTTGTAAAAAGACTAACACTCATATTCGTTTTAGAAACACATTATTAAGACATTAAAACTAGCTGTCCCCCGCGGTTTCACCCGCGGATAAAAAGCTTAAAATACTCGGTGATAATGTAGTTTCCTATTAGTGAAAGAATTTTTCTAATCCGACTGGTAGTGCCAGAGATTAGCCCGTTTAAACAAAGATAATCTATATACATTTATTCATATAATAATAAAGTTCTACTAGTGAGACAAATCTTCTTAATTTTAACAACCTGAAAAGTCTTGTTTATAAGGTCTAAAATATTTTGTTCCAGGTTGAAATAACTGAAAAAAGAAAATGATATCACAAATTATAATTTCGCTTTTGAATTAATAGAAGTCACTAGAATGTTCTCGATAGGTAGGACTTTCACATGACCATCAAAACACCTGTTTCTCAGATAATTTGTTTGAACACTTATAACGGTAAAAAGCGACTCCGATTAGAATTCTAGATGGTTCTTTACTCAGCAAATATTATATTCCTAACAATATTATATTGCACGCTTATAATTTAGCTTGTTCTAACTGAATTTAATTACTTATTTTATTTTAAAATGTATTTGCTTGTGATCGTGTAGGCACGTTATATTTGGCTATTTTAACAATTCGATGAGTAGCTCAGCAAATGGAATACCTACTTGTATTTTTTATCGAGATTCATATACATATTGTTGATAGATTTGAAGGCAATAAAGTTTAATATGTACGAACTTGGCGGTGGCACTGCCATACCTGCAAACTACAAATCTCACATTTATTAATTCGCGTATTATTTAATTTAAATTACTTTAATAACTTTTATTGCATATTGTTCCTCCTAGCAATTTACTGATTTTTTCATTTTTTTTAAATCTTTTTAGAACTGGTTGATCTCGATAAAAAATAAATAATAATTTAATTGAAAATCTCACCTGAGTTGTTTTATTATTATTTTTTGTTCCATGTACGGTGTTTAAAATTATAATTTGCTGTACCGCTTTCGATGTTGTTCGCACGAATCTAATGAAGGCTAAAAGGAGAAAGCACGAGGAATTGGAGAAACAGAAAATTGAGGAGCAGGCGAAAAGGCAACAGGTTTGTGATATGCATTTGAAGAGCTTGCAAATGTTTCCGATGAAGGGTTATCCATATATTACGTAAAGCAAATTATCCATTAAACGACATGAACGCTTATCATCTCTTATTGTGATTCAGCTTTGCCTAAATTGCCCTGCGAGCAAGGATTTTCGATAAATTTAATTTAATTATCGATCGCAAATTTCAATCTCATTGAGTCATATCAGACTGGTCGACAAAAATCTATAAATTTATTTATCGATGCTAGATTGCTTGCAAGTCCGTTTTATTTTTCTATATATTCTGACGTGTTCTAACATACATAAAACATTTCAGACTGAGTTGAATCATCAATAAACTGTTATGTCTGCGTTCATAGGAAACGGCCCTTTTGTTAATTCCTAGTGTGATAATATATGGATAGTCCCTTATATAATTTTGTGTGTACCTTAATATACTACTAGTAATTTACTAGCTTTTGCCCGTGGATTCGCCCGCTATCCTAGAATTTTCTACTGGAAACATGCAGGATTTCTTTCAGTTAGGTCTCATGTGAAATAACTTTTTTTTTGAGTAAAACGTTTTGTTTCAGGAAAGAGAAATTAAAAGACAACAAGCTATTCTATTGAAGGAACAGGTGATTGTTTTTATTTGTTTGTGTGTTTTAACCTTGCTTATTGTCGACATTCAGACTTAAGGAATAACATGATTATTTTTGGTCTGTAACAATTCATAATTATATAATTGACCAGTTGCCGAAGTAAGTCACGTCACATGTCATGGTCGTGGGTTCGATTCCCACCCAGGACTCATATTTGTGTGCATGAATAATTCTGTTTTTGTGGTGTAAATATATCTATATAAGTATATATTTATAAGCAGCATATTGGCTATTTTGTTCCATAGAAGTTGTACTTTGAAAAAAAAAAACTACTAAAAAAACCATATTAATTTTATTTTGTTCTGGGCAGATTCATACTATTTGTAAACGTATTATAATGGGCTAAAGTTCTATTTAATTCTGATCTTATTCCTTGGAGCTATTAATTATAACTCACAATGCGGGATGCATTTGATATGCCTTATTACGTGAACTGGTTTAAGCCAAGTCTAGTAAAACCAAGTGTTTAGCGTTTTAGTCACTCGTTTTCCTTCATTCAGACTTGTCCCTTCATTTGATCTTAAACGAGACTTGGCACGTTTTTACAGAATATTTTTGTTGGAATTTTATTTCTCAATTAACTTGTGTTAACTGTATTTATATATACTAATATAACTGTTTATCTATATCATCGTGTATTATGTGTTGTGTTTAACAAAATATGTTTCCATTTTCATCCATCATTCGGATTGGCGCATCGTCGGCTCACAGCAAAAGTATATAACCGAGGTAATTGTTGTTTGTTGTATCGTATGTGCTCGGTGGTACGGTTTAAAATTGCTTGACAGGTGCATGAACTACTAACAATCATTTTAAGGGAGTTTAAAGAGTCGTCTAGCCAGAAGAGTGTAGTAAAATAAATAATAAGTTTTTGTTAAAAAAATTTTTTTTAATACAAGCTTATTTTGGTAACTGTACTTTTTGTTGACTGTACTTGCATTGCCAAAAATAACAAGTCAGTCTGACTACTGAAAGTGGGTGAAATTCGACTTGCAAGATTCCATCCGAACAAACATAGTTACATATATTGCAAGTTAAATAAAAGCTTGTAAAAAATACAGCATCCCCTTCATAGCTTATTCATACTTCAAACGCAGGTTTTTCTTTTAAAACAGCGTAACGTACATTTAATATGTACGAAGTCAAGTTTAGATTTCTGAAGAAATTTAATTTGAATCTTGGATCTATGGCATAAAGTTTGTTTCGATTAACATACCTCTTTTGAAACTTAAAGTTTTCATTATTATTTTTAGTGCGAACCTACTCTCAGATTGTGGAATGAACTCCCCGCCGTGGTTTTCCCAATGGAGTACGGCATGGGGTTCTTCAAAAAGGGTGTGAAGAGATTTCTGCAGGGTCGGCAACGCGCGAGTAACACCCCTGGTGTTGCAAGCGTCCGTAGGCTGCGGTAACCGCTTACCATCAGGCGGGCCATATGCTTGTTTGCTACCTAAGTAGTATAAAGAAAACAACTACTACATACACTTCGCGGGCATCCGGCTAATACGAGTCTTTTGATAGCAACTCGACAATTTCGCCGTTCACTGTTGATCTTAAATAAAGTTTTTCATTATGTCAAACCTAACATAATTATATCTATAAATTCCCACCCTATTTGATCCTCTCAATTCAACAGGAACGCGAAAGAAGGCGTCAGCACACAACCTTCATTCGTCAGATAGACTCCCGCAGAAGATGGGAAGAGCGCGAGCGACGGAAGCACCAGAACCTTCTAGACCGACTCCTGGCCAAGGAGAAGAAGTTACAGCAAAGGCGGAAGGAGATGGAACTGCTCTCTGAACTTAGGTAAGTTAGAACTTCAGATGGTAATAGATGAGGACATACCGATAGAAAGATTGCCAGATAAGAACTTTCCTTTTTGACTTTTATATTATGGAAATAGACTAGTGACTTTTGAATATTCAATCTGTAGAATCAACAATCTGCGGGCCACGTCTGCTAAAATGCAATGATATTATAATAAAAAGAGGTAGATATCGCATTAACGCACGCTAATTGTTGCAGACAAATTCAGACAATTGTCGTAATTTTACTTAACGGCGACATATAGCTATCTCTTTCTGTACCATATATTCCGTATTATCTATCGCATTCACCTAATGCAACAATAACTGAATGCCGATTAGTATGAGGGTATCATATCTCTATTATAATATCATTGGCTAAAATGTCATATCGACACGATACTATTGCGATTCCATTATCATTGAGCTGATGTGCGCAGTCTACTAATTCATAATGGTCTCATAATGAATGAAAATAATTTTAGAACAAAGGCTATCAAAACTGACAACTAAAAGATCATTGTGGCACGATTGTAGTTTCAGTGTAAAATCATCGGAAAGCTATTATGGCGCCATTATGACGCTATTGTGTAAGTAGACTACCAAAAATGTAAAATGTGTAAACACCACTGATATTTCATTGGAACACAATTATAGTAGCAGACTTGGGCATATGTTTGATTATAAATTATATCACTGGCATTGTTCCGTACGCTGCCAGTCCTCTCAACTCCTCTTTAAACCCCTTTTCAAGTGTGTGAAGAGTAGGTCCGCTAGTGTTGTAAGCATCTATAGGCTACGGTACCCGCTTACCATCAGGAGGGATGTATGTTTATTTAATTCCTTAGTTGTATTAAAAAAGTGACTAGAAATGATGTGGCTGAAGGTCGTAAGCATATACACCCTTATTACGTGAGATGGTTTAAAGCAAGTCTTTAAATATATCCGTCACTTTCTAATGTCATATAACAAAAAGAGCCTGGACTATAAAACCTTGACTTTAGACTTGGCTTAAACCATCTCTTATTATAAGACAGATAAAGGGCCTAGAAGGTATATCAAGATCAACTATGGGAACACATATATAGCCAACAGATAAAAAATAGTATTCAGTCAAACGAATTTACAAACAAACGTCCAATTGATCATGTATATATTTAACAGACGGCCCCAGGAAGACTCGTCCCTCTCGGACCAGAAGCCGCTGCCGGCCCTCAACAGGATCCCTGGACTAAAGTTGCCCGGACAGGCCATGGCGGACATTCTGCAAGTGTACGAGTTTGTGCATAACTTCGGACAGACGCTTGGATTCGGTAAGAATTCAAAGAGAATGCCTTAGATTTAATAATATTATTTAGTAATTTTTTGGTCACAGTCCGATTCGCTACTATTAATTGTATTGTCTTATTTGAACCAACTATTTGATTTCTAATAAAAATAGGTCAAAATAAAGACATCCCTTGTTCCCGAACTTAGCGCGTTGACACACGCACCGGAATTACGGACGGTACTTATTCTTTTGAAGTTATATGCGCGTTGTCACACGCAAAGCGATTCCGGTCCGACACTGGACGAACAAATTAGCACCATCCGAAATATTCCGGTTGGAAATCCCGGTGCGTGTGTCATCGCGCTTACACAGAATTTCCTGTAAATAAATCAGTGATAAATCTTGGAAGTGGATAACAATCAATAATTAAAAAAATCAAAATCACAAATATTTCTGAAACCATGAGAATTTTACTGGAATTAATTTTTTACTCAGCTTTTGAGGGTTACTATTTTTAGGGTTCCGTACCCAAAGGGTGGGCACCCTTTGGGTACGGACCCTATTACTAAGGCTCCACTCTCCGTTCGTCCGTCCGTCTGTCTGATTGAGGGCTGTATCTCATTAACCGTAACAGGTAGACAGCTGAAATTTTCACAGAATATGTATTTCTATTGCCTCTTGAACAACAAATAATGAAATGAAATAAAGTTAAAAATTAAAGGGGGCCCCATACAAGAAACGTTTATTTTTTACAGACATGTTGAGTTAGTTAATATTGTACGGGACCGTCCTTATGCGAGTCAGTTTATTACCATTAATTAGAGGACACCTTGATATCCCGACTTACAAAAACAACATTGCAGATATGGAGGCGATACCTACTCTGAACACGTTCCAAATGGCACTCCTGCCGGATTCCTGCACGGACGCCGAGGAGGAACTGTTGCAAGTTCTCACACAACTACTCATCACTGCTATAGGTATTTACACTCCACTAAATTGTATCACCTATAATCATAGTGTCATCATAGATTATCTGCATGTCCAATTTCATCGCGATGGGTCCATTAGTATTTGTTTGATGCTTGAACAAACAGATAAAAATGTAAAAGCGGTTTTGGGATCTGTATTATGTACCTATATAATACATATAACTTATTTTAACCGACTTCTATAAAAGGAGGAGGTTTTGAAATCGTTTTTTTTACCCGACTGACCCGGAAGGAGGGTTATGTTTTTCGAGTGTATGTATGTATGTATGTATGTATGTCTATTTCTTTGTGCCGCTCTGCAGCCTAAACGGCTTGATGGATTTAAGCATATGAGATGTCGTTAGATTCGTCTTGACTGGAGGAGTGTCATAGGGTATATTATTTTTATATAGCGCCTAAGAATAAATAAATAGGGGGGATATTAAAAATAAAAGTTTCGTTATTATAACAATATGGGTATCAAATGAAAGCTTGTAAATAGACCATTCCATATATGTATATATTGTAATACTTGTATGCTACCATTTTGACGTAAACTGCAAAAAACCAAGTATAATGCAAGGACAGTAGGTACTGAGCCGTTACCATACGTAAATCACAGAGTTGCGATGGTTGTTAGCGTTCCTTTACCGTACCGCTCATTTACTTACTAATTAATACATACAACCCTTTCTGTATAAAACTAAAAAGTCTGAAATAAATTAAATTATTAAAATAAACAAAAAACCCGACTGCGTAAAACATAAACTAACTGAAAAGAAAAAAACAAGCTCTTAAATCTATAGAATTTTGAATATAACTTGAATTTTATAGGGTATTGCAGTCGGGGATAAACAAATATTACAAAAAAATACATACTTAGGTTATTGGTTGTCCCCGATTGCAATACCTTATAAAATTCAAGTTATATTCAAAATTCTATAGATTTAAGAGCTTGTTTTTTTTCTTTTCAGTTAGTTTATGTTTTACGCAGTCGGGTTTTTTGTTTATTTTAATAATTTAATTTTTTTTTAATGTTTTTTTACCTCATAACTCCGTCATTTATTAACCGATTTTGAAAATAATTTTTTTGTTTGGAGTGAAATGTGTGTGTGAATGAAACGGGCAGTGTACCCTACTGCCCGTTTCATCAGGTCAGGATTGATTACTTTTTAGTGTACTTTGAAGTCAGTTAAAGTTTTTTGTAAAACAGTTTTTTTCATTAATGTATTATATAATTTGGCATCCTTACGATTTTATTAGATAGGTATATAGATTTAGTCGTGTCAAAAGTGTTACATAATTGTAATATGTGTAGAGGACCCGGGCATCCCCCACCCGGGGCGGCACACGACGCTGCTGGGGCACGCCATCCGCATGGGCGACATCACGCCGCACAACCTCAGCGAAGTGCTCCGGATATACCTCTATGCTAACGCTACCGGCGAGGTGAAGGCGCTTACAGGTAACAGATTACTACTGTCTATACAACCAGTAACGTAAAGGGTATATCCCACCAAAAACATTTTCATGTATGTTGCCAAGACCATATGGCTCGCACTGTCAAAAAGTTATCAGATCTCATGTAGAGCCAAGCTTATAACTCTACACGCCCTAACTCTACAAGCCCTAAATTATATTACAAACTCTACACCTTAGTCAAAATATGTGGCTTGGACGTTTCGCTTCCGTCACATTGGCGTAAGGTGAAAAATTACTTTTCTGTAATACAATGGTTCTAGTAGTAGTTTGGGATCAGATGACCGTTTGTGAGGAATGGAATCCCAGGATGTCCCAGAGTACACATAATGTCTTTTTAACATATTTATTCCCATATCGCAGGTCTAACAGCAGAACGCGAGAGAGAGCGTCGAGTCGCTGACCATCATCAGAACGATGCAGAAATGCAGCTCACTTGCGCAAGCACTAAAAACGCTGCTTACTACGAGCATTTGCACAATAATAATACTTATAAGTTGTCGGGTGAGTGTTCTAGATCTTTCTACATTAGTTTGTTTTTTTTTTTTTATTGGACCTGTGTTTGTCAACAATCTCACCATGGTAAGTGATTATGTGGCCGAAGGTGGTAAGCACACACAGCCTAGACGGAACTGGCTCTCAAATGCAGCTGTCGGAACACACCGATAGGTGCTTAGCGATAGATTTTCAACTTGAGGGTGGTAGCCAGCCAGATGGGTACTACAAGTACTCTACCACCGTGCTATGGTTTCCTCACGACGTTTTCCTTCACCGAAACAACTCTTACTCTTTTAATGAGGATTAAAACTCATCCACTCGAATTCGCATCCATGCCATAACAGGCATATATTAGTCAGCCAATAATTAACCCAAAGAAGCGCGATGACGCTCATTTTGTTTGAAAACTATTCCGCCAATTCCCTACCACCGGCAATGCGCTCTGATTGGCTAAGTAAATGACACACTAACCATTCAGATGCAGGGATTGGTCGGTACTGTTATTAACTAGTGCAAAAGCACTTACTAGTTGCGGAATTGGATTGCTCGGTATCACTACTCTTAAAAGGTTTTTTCTCCGGCCATGTTATATGACTGACCAAAATAGTGTATGAAAAACGTAATTTACTTAAAATCTTGCGGTTCTCTGGTATCATGAAAATAACGCAACTATTACTAACTCCAGGAGCTTTGGCCTAATTAATGGCTTTGACTTTGAACGTTGTAAATATATATTTTTTTGTCAACAGAGGCTCTCCGTGACAAGCCGTTCTTAGCTCTAAACCCGACTACAAAGGCCAAGATACTCTCGTTCCTCTGCGACGAACTGCTTCAGAATAAAGCGGTGTTGCGACAGATCGACGCGTCCCTAGACCACCTCAACCAACTGCGGAAGGAACGATACCTCATGGATATGAAGATTAGGAAGTATGTATCTTGTATACTTTGAGAGATCTAAAGTCATTGGTAAAATATCAACTTGGAAAAAGATGCGTAAAAAAACAACGGGTTGCACTCCGAGAGTGAATGAATGAATGAATGAATGAAATATTCTTTATTGTATACGCTAACATAGAACAAATTATATTATAACACAAATTAAGGAAGTTATACAATATAGGCGGTCTTATCGCTTCAGCGATCTCTTCCAGGCAACCTTGCCGGCAGGAGTGCCGGCAGAAGTGAAAACTTGAATATTAACGTTGTGCATTTTTTAACTAGAAATTTTTCACATAGTGTTTTTATACAAGGGAAAGCTAGTTCAAGATACATGTACATATAATACTTTTGAATAAGATTTTTTATTAACTTAAAATGGGAACAAAAATGGTACCTACCTTCCGGCTAGCTAGAGAATATTATAAGAATTTTAACATAACCCAGTATAAATACAGTCTGTTGACGGGCCAGCTGGCGCAGTTGGTTAAGGTTCACCTTACGCGCCGCAGGTCGTGGGTTCGATTCCCACACAGGACATGCATTTGTGTGCATGAACATGTCTGTATGTCCTGAGTCTGGGTGTAATTATTTATATTAAGTATGTATTTACAAACAAAAATAGTATATGTATTATATCAGGTATCTGGTTTCTATAGTACAAGCACTGCTTAGTTTGGGATCAGATGACCGTGTGTGAGGAATGTCCCAGGAACAAAAGTCTAACTTGCAACTCTCCCTCCGTCTTATGAATTTTCGATCAGGGTCATGTGTAACCTGACTCGAGTTTAACATTTTTTACGCCGCTAAAGTTTTCACTTCAACAAGAAAAATTATGAAGTATTGGCCCTGTCGGGCTAAAAAAATTACAACGACAGTGACAGGACCTTACTCGCTAGTTGCGCCAACTGGTGGCCACAAAAAGATACCCCTAACCTCTGATAATTTGCAGAGTGCGCGTGCTTCACCAACGTAAGGTCCGCGCGGAACAAACTGAGAAGCAACAAGCTCTCGCACTTGAGAGGATGCAGCGACTCGTTGAGGAGAGCACGGCTAATCTTAGTCGAGTCTCGCCTAACATACATGATGACGGTAAGTTTTATCATTTAGTAAAATACAATACTATTTTTTTAAATCCATCCTCACACGTTGGAACCGAAATGGTTTCGTACTGTGCGGTTTCAAAGGGGCTTCCTACCACGGACGCTCAGACTGTGGAATGAGTTCCTGCGGTTTTCCCAATGGAGTACAGCGTGAAGAGATTTCTTCAGGGTCGGCAACGCGCGAGTGATACCCCTGGTGTTGCAAGCGTCCATAGGCTACGGTGACCGCTTACTATCAGGTGGCAGTGCTTGTTTGCTACTTTAGTAGTGTGCTGTGGGAGGTATTGAAACCACGAGTGCTCCGTAATGAATGTCATTTATTAGTCTAATTTCTGAATATTTAAAGGATACACATTATGATGCGTACACAAACTATAGTAGGATTAAAAATACTAGATACATTGTGTAACTACCTACCGAAACATAATGTATGGACCAGTGCACTTTCAGAGTTCATCACACATTTTGAATGACACTGACGAATGTTTAGCAAGTTATTTAAAAGATAGCCCTTCTGTCGCTCGCGCACTAATATATTCATATCGTCGCGTCTGCAAGAGCGCGATGGCATTATATTTATGCGCGAGGCTTATGCGTCATATTATTCATTATGTGCGATGTCAATTTGTCTTATCAGTTTAGTATGTAGATTAAACAATTAGGTTTTTGAAAGGTGAAATTCAAAGTTCTTATGTGATTACTTAATAGCTTCTTATTTACAGAACTACCATCATCAGAAAAGAGCGAGACCCCAAAAAAACAAGAGAAAGAATCATCACCACACCTCGAAAGCGACGACAAATCAGACCTCCCTTCACCTTACAAAGACAACACTACAATTGAAGAGAGCGACAAAGAACTTTCACCTTTAAAGGACCTATCGAATAGTATGAAAAATAAGGAGATGTTGAATAACAATAAGGAGGATTGTTCGCCGGCAGATAATTCGAAGTTGGATAAGGACAGTGTTATGGGCGATTGCGATGCGATTTTGAGTGATTTGGAGAGTGAAGGGACTCAGCCCGAAGAAGTAAGTAGAATGTGCATAAATATTTTAACAATAATTGGACTGTTTTACAAAAAACTTAAACCGACTTCAAAGTACACTAAGAAGTAATCAAATCCAGAACTAACGGGAAGTGTACCCTTTCAAATAAAAAAATAATTTTCCAAATCGGTTAATAAACGACGGAGTTATGAGGTAACAAATATAAAAAAAACATCCGAATTGAGAACCTCCTCCTTTTTTTGAAGTCGGTTAAAAATGGTAAAAAAGCAACACATATTTCAGCACTACTAGATAGATAGATATACAGACAGATAGCTAACTATGTTTTGTTATGCAGGATGAAGACAAGAACCTATCGTCGGAAGAGCTATCCCGTAAGCTGGAGAAACTTCTGCGGCAATCTGAGCAACAGTTGCAGCAACTATCGGCTGGATCGCACGCTTTGAGAGCTACTTGCTATGGGCAGGATAGGTAAGAGCCTTTCTTGTTTAGTTGTTGAGCCGGCTTGAGTCTTTCTTGTTATCAAAAAAAGTCGCAAGAACAAGTATAAAAATGCATGTCCTGTGTAGGAATCGAACCCACATTCTGCGGTGCGATGGTAGAATCATAACCAACCGCGCCAACTGGCCCGTCCTTGGATAGTTCATTGGTAGTACAGTAATACTCAACTAATATGGCTTACCGATGTACCTGCGCAGAAGATACATTTTCAAAGCGCGGGAAGCGCTATTGGTCGGCAGCTGCCGCCATGTTAGCGCGCGCCGTGCGGAGGGGCCTCACGCGCGATTGAGACGGAACTAACAGCTGCAGTGTATTATGAACCTTATATGTAGTAGTGATCTAAGGTTGATTGTAAGTTTTGAGCATTCTTTCGTTAATCTTCGGGGCCATACTTTCTTTTCTGTGCGAACGAAGATTCACGACGCGCCATATCAGTTGGGTACTACTGTAAGGTCGAAAGCCGTGGGATCGTTTGAAGTTGCTTTCTAAGCGATCACAATGTTTTTTTTCCATGTATAGGGCCTGTATTTGACCACAAACTGTCGGAACACACCGATAGGTGCTTGGCGACAGCTAGATAGGTACTACAAAGTACCCTACCACCGTTCTATGGTTTCCTCACGATGTTTTCCTTCACCGAAAGCTCAAGCTCATCGTAGGATTCGAACCCGGACCTTCGTCTCGGTATCCGACGTCACTACCACTGAGGTCTAATGTAGACATTTGATCCTACCAAAAAACATGATCGATTGACATGATATCAGGTACTGGCGCCGCTACTGGTCTCTGGGCAAGTGTGGCGGAATCTTCGTTGAGGGTCTGGAGTCAGCTCAGCCGGAGATCATGCAGTACCAGCACGCGTTGGAACACAACTCCACCAGGGAGAAACCGCCGCAGGACACGGCCAAGCGGAAGAAAAAAGGTATGTATCCTCAATGAAATCTTTTTCCGTGTAGCGACACCTATTAGCCATCTATCAGTAACATTAAGATAAATTCACCGGCATTTTCCTGAAATTTCATACAAAAGAGGTGTTTTCAGCAAAGAGTTTCTCTACTTTAATATTAGTGTTGTCATTTTATATGTGGAAACGTTCATATTTGCCATTTGAGGTGTTAAAAAATTATTTCAATCTTAATATAAAAATCCTTGAATTAAAAAATACGGAAAAAAGGGATTTTTTTTATTATGTATGAAAATCTTGACTAGCACAAAGTTTATATAACCACGTATAGTTAAATTTATTTTATCATCTCCCATCTCCTTTTATGATAACAGTTAAAAAGAAAAAAAACAAAAAAAAAAAAAAAATCTCAAGTACTTGATGTTAATTCATTACATTTTTAGGATTAGACTTTACAGATAAACTAATTTTTTCTCTTAACTACTTGTTGAAAGCTGTTCCAAAAGAAAAGAAAGACCCCGTCCCAATACCGGAGCCGGACAAGAAAGACCCTGAAATTGAGGCCCAGAAGAAGGAAGAGGCTCTCAAGAGCGAACTTGAACTGAAAAACATCAAATCTGAATTAAACTTGAGTGATCACACGCAGATTATAAAGTACGAGCCTAATGTGAAACATGGGGCTTGTAAGGTTGAAGGTACGTAATTTTTTTTTATTTCTTTATGCCAGTGTTTGCGCACAATCTTACCATGTCAAGTCCAAGCTATTGGTTCAATTTGGCCCCTAGTAGGGCACTTATGAAGGTCAAAGCTACTGAAGTTACCACCAGTTCGGAAATCGGCCTTCAAATGAGACGAACAGGCAAAAAACTTAGCAATGTTACTTATTTTAAAATATTTTTGGACAATCTGACTATATTGGCTATTTTTCTCCAAATGTTTTACAAATAAAATACGCAAGCATAAAAATATAAAAAAAGCCAACAACTAACAAAATAAATAAAATAATGACTTAAACAAGTTCATAATTATGTAGGTAATCTAAATTGTGGTGAATTATGATGGTAAAAAAATTAAAAAACATACAAAATGACGGAAGCTGCTGAAACAAACATACTGAGCTGCGAGTGAAGTTTGTTGAAGAAGATGGTTCCATAGAGCGATAATTTGGAAGAAAAATAACATTTTAACCGCCGTCGGATTTATCCCACAAATATTATTGTATTTATGCGACATAGAACCAGGAATCATTATACTTTAAAATAATGATATCCTTAAAAACGGGCATGGTGCTAACTGACATGAAACCAATAATCCTAATAGTAATAACTCCTTATCATTTCACAGGATCATCAATAAAAATGGAAGAGAAATATATACAACAAAAGAACAACGAAGAACAAGATATGTTAGACATAGAGGATTCCATACCCACCGCCTTCCTAGTCCAGAAACCAACTCACAAACCCATGTACGCCGCACAAGCAGAACCTGTCGACAAACCTCAGGAAATCATCAAGGTCGAAAACGTCGTCAAGACTGAAGCCATAGACAAAGATGAGCCAGAAGAATCAAAAGACACACTAGTCAATAATCTAGAGGAATTAAGAAAGATGGCCGAAGCAGTTTCATCACAATTAGACGCAGCCAAAAAAGCCGAAGCAGAAGTCAAAGAAGAAGACGACACGAAAGACATAAAGACAGAAGTAATGGAACCAGATATAAGCCATGGTCATTTATACACGAAGATGTTGGAAGGCAAATGGTTCTCTATTCTAAGGCACGAGAATTCATTTTTGAGTAACATCAACGAAGTGACGGAGAAAATGGGTGATGTGCCAACTTATTGTGATAACGAACATACTTGTTCAGAAGTGATAATGTGTCAGGGACATAAGTGGGACGTGTCTAATAATTTGCACTTGTTGAATGACCCTAGTTTGTTTACTTTGAACTCTATGGTAACGAGTGTACAAGTGCCAAGTAATAATGTGTATGCGGACTCTAGTTTAACTATGTCGGGGTTGGACCAGGATATGATTGATGCGAGCTTCAATAAGGACAGTAGTATGCAGGAGAGTGAAACTGAAGAGGAGAGCAAGGAACAGGTAAATCCTTACTATAATAATATTATAAACGCGAAAGTTTGTATGGATTTATGTTTGTTACTCTTTCACGCAAAAACTACTGAACGGATTTGGATGAAATTTGGCACGCAGATAGAATATATTCTGGATTAACACATAGGATACTTTTATCCCGAGAAAACATTCGATCCCTCGGGAATGCGGGTGAAACCGCGCAGGACAGCTATTTGAGCTACAGCTACTTTTGCGACAAACACAAAGAAAATGCATTTGACGGATAAAAATGTTTTTTTATGCCACTAATTTGGCAAACAAACATACGGCCTGTCTGATGGTAAGCGGTTAACGTAGCCTAAGACGTATCTTGCTAACTAAGATTCGTTTTGATACAATAATGTATATTTTACTATGACATTCTTAAATGTCAGCTATGTGCCAGGTTTTTGCACTGTAGTAATGTGGTTTCCAAAAAAACCTTTATGGGATATTAAATTTGTGTTCTTTTTCTGTTGTGTGAATCTTTATGTAATTCATCTGTCGATATTAAGTAAGTATAATTTTTGTACGACCTTCAGATATATAGGCAACTTCATAACTAAATCCATCCAAAACCTTTCAGGACAACGACCTAGAAAAAGAACTGCAAGCGGACGCACTAAAGCACGACGCAGCCACACAAAAGGCAAAAGCGAACAGCTTGACGAGCCTTGGCCTCCTTAACTTCAATGCGTTATCTACATATGTGACTTGTGACAGTCCACCGCCGATACAGATGTCTCCCGATGAACTGGAGCAGTTGGAGTACTGCAAGCTACATGGGCTACCCAAGAAGGTGGAGGGGAACTTTGTGCCAAAGGAATTGAGGTGAGAGAACTACTATAGGAGTATTTAGGGTAACTTTTCTAAGAGTAGCCAAATTCGTGAGGCAGATGAAACACCAATATATCTCTTGTGTGAGTGCTGTCCACTTATGCCTAAGCGATATACTCGTCTGGGGAAACACCTGTTATACCCAGATGAAGTAAAATCCATTCCTGCCAAGAATATTGTGCAGTTTATTATAGCTGCGGGTCTTGGTTGTCTATCTAGTCTGGTCGCAGTGATACAAGCTCTGGAAAGACGAAACAGCCACTTCACCCAAATAATAATAATTGGACTAACTCTGAAATATCAAAAGAAATATACCTTTTTTCATATATTTTGATCGTGCAGCAAAAATTCTATTTAGGCCATCATTTGAATTATCAAAAAATATTGGTAACGTATTTAATCTCTTGTCAATCAAAAAATAAATGACGAAGATATGGTGTGTTGAAGTTCCGCGTGACGTCACGCGACGGTACACTTTTCACAAGTGACGTCACTAGCCCCTACTCCTGAACTTTGACGCGAGAGACGCGCCCTATTAGGCTACCCAAAGGCTACCCTTTGAAAAGTTTCCGTGTACATTTACTCTGTCTAGGTATCCTACACATATTATATGGCAGATTTATATCTTTGAGCGAAGATATGTCTACAAACAGGTAAGAGTTAAGATTTTTATTCCCCTACCTAACCCAGAAACTGATTATCAAGTGATTAAGTAACCCGAACTGCTTCAAAGCGCTCTCTCCATACAGAGGTAAGAGATGACCGAGCGATATATAGCAGGAAGACGGAAGAGAGTTAAATGTAATATAACCCCATTATTATATGTACGTATTATCTGTCTTAGTGAAGAAAAGTCTTTCGACGACCTGATGAAGTGGAAAATACAGAACATGCTGAAGAAAGTCGAAGGGAACTTTGTACCGGAGCCAATGAGGTAAGCCTATCTTCTCTATACCAGTTTTTAAGTGGTATTAGGACAGCTAGAAGAATGTTGTGTTCTACGGATAATGGTAAGACAGGATATCTTGGGGATCTGGAATAGCTGAGGGTAAGTGAGCTTGACAAAGTGTGGATGAAGGTAAGACTGTTGGAGTTTCGTTGACCTGCAACACCTATGTAAGGTACTGAAAACGCATTTTACTTTCGAGGTTTCAGCTGAGTGTTGATTAAAATATGAAGAAGTCGATAAACAAGAGTATGGCCCACCTGATGGTAAGCATTTATCAAACTTAAAACACACGAGGCATCACTCACTCCTTACCGACTCTTCCCCCCTCTCCGATGAGCCCTGGCGACCTTACTCACGCGCAGGCATACAAAATAAAGTTATTTGGCTGCGGTATTCTGTAAGGTAGAGGTACTTCCCAGTCGAACTGCTCATTGAGCGAAACGCTACGCTCGACCTCTCTTGACGTCATTGATTACCACGTAGGTCCAGAGTCATTAAGCAGGCTTTGCGTACCTTTGATTTTGACTTTGATCAGTGTTGAATCCGTAAGTGTGACTTTTAGCACAGAATAAATAATAGTACTAACGTACAGAAGTATAACTTTCTGATAGCCAACATGCGAGTTTAAACCTAGTTACAAGGTAACTTACGTTCACAATATTTCGCACGCCTCGATGCGACCTTCATTATTATCACCTACCGACCGTTGCCGCGCTCGTATTGAATCAAAATGCACCCTAAGTCCGCGCTGCGATATTTATCCCTTTGATATAGCTGCTTCTACTGTAGGGTTAGGTGTAATATGAAAACAAATTGAATCCTTTGATATTAATTGGTAGTAAAATACACTTACTGAGGTGTAATGGAATACATTACTAATATTAAGTAAATTATTGTTGAGTGTCTAGGTACTACCTATTTATATTTTATTACGTTATTTTTAATTAAAATTGACACTACCTTTTGGCTTTTTGAGCGGCCATACTAAAATAAAAACTATAGAATTTGCGATGAATTAAGTACATTTTGCGTCGCGTCGCGTCGCGCGTCAGGTGGTGCGCGCGCGTGACACCTCAATGAATTAGCCGCTTGCGCGCGGCCGCACGGCGTAGATATATTTTTCTGGTCACGTGACAAGTACGCCCACCCTGCTTTTGGTAAGCAAGATCCATCCTAGGTTTCGTCATCTTTTATGAAGGAGTCTGCACCAAAACTTAAGCCCATTCAACATAGGTGACTGCACCCTTTCTACTCCCATCGTAGGACCTCTGCGTCTTCAGATATAAATTTGTCTGAGCGCAGCACAATTGAGATGGAAACTTTGTCCCCAGACACGGATGGTGGCGGATCACGGACTCTGAACAACTGAAGGAACTGCTTGAGTGTCTCCATCCGCGAGGAGTGAGGGAGCGGGAACTGCACAATGCCATTACAAACCATGTACCCACTGTCCATAATAAGGTTGGTTCGCATTTATACTTTAAAAGGGCACTCTGGTTCCAAATGAACTAGTAAGAAGATGAAATTAAATTCTCCTTGGTGTTACAGAACACAATGGCATATTAGCTTCTTATCATCTTCCTGCCCAAATCCTAATTATTTGAGGTCCATTCCAGTCAGCTCTTCTATCCATCATACCAGCATCCACTCCTTTCTTACCCATATCATCTTTCACACAAACCATCCATCTCTTATCCCGTTCCTTTTCCCGTATGTTCATCCACTTACAATAATAGTTTTTTATTATTTGTATACATTTTTGATGGTAAATTCTTTAATATGATACTCAAAAAAGACTATAGGCATTTATAAGACGCTTCATAAGCGATAGTGTGATATAAACTTAATTTACTTATTTCCATTTTTATGAAATAAAACGGAAATTTGACGGCGATGATAGCTTAGTGATTGTGACGTCGGATACCGAGACGAAGGTCTTAGGTTCGAATCCTACAATGAGCTTGAGCTTTCGGTGATGGAAAACAGTGTGAGTAAAACCACAGCATCTACCCTCAACGTGAATCTGTCGCCAAGCACCTATCGGTGTGTTCCGTCACCTGCATTTGAGAGCCAGTTCCTTCTAAGCTTTGTGTGCTTACGGCCATCGGCCACATCATCATTTACCATGGTGAGATTGCATTCAAAAAATTAAAAAATGTCCACTAATATAACAATCATCTCATCCCATCAGCTCTACATAGAGAAAGGCGACACAAACAGCACAGAGCTGAGCGTGTCCCACTTGGACCGCGTTATAGCTCAGAGTGGGGGGTTCCCCAGACCTGACGCGCCGGGCGCTTTCTGCGCTAATACCGCTAGAAGACAGGATATGCAACTACTTGGCATGGTGAGTCAAGCTTTCTTTAAGTCAGATGTTTTTTTTAGCTTTTTATGAGTCGGGCGGACCAGTCTTTTCATACTGCTAAGGTAGATTGGTTTAAATTGGATAAAAAATGATCTGGCTGAAATGTTATATACAGTGTAAATGCCCACAAAATTATTTGTAATTTAATAAGCTGTATGTTTCTCGAATAATAAGATAAATATGTTTTTCCTTGTCGTTGTAAGAATCCTTATAAAAAATCTTAGTCCTTTTTGGTCAAATTTTCGAGATTGTTAAGTGAGAATATGAGTGTTTACAAAATATTTATGAGTTTCACTTTTTGATATCCCAAGTAACATACTTCATTTAGTAGCTGACTCGCGATAACGTCTTATTGACCGAGCGAGCGAAGCGTCTCGGTTTTAGGTTGGACAAAAATGCTTTCGTTTGTCTTTCCAGCCCCCCTAGACAAGATGGTTGTCGACCATCGATCGATCAACCTTTGTATGGGATTGACATTTCAAATAGAAATATCACGTGATTTTTAACAATCTCTTATGTCAATCCCATACAAAGGTTGATCGTTTACTAACGATGACGATTTTCGATAACCATCTTGTCTACTGGCCCACCTGTTCTCATCTACCGGTCGCATTTCTCAACCGATTCTCTTGAAATTTTGTGAGCAGGTTCGGTTTTTTGAAAAACTGAATCTCTCTTATATGACATATAATTATCGGTATTCGCGAGGTCTGCAGCTCACAGAGACACTAGTTTTAAAATAAACAAATACGCAGGTGGAGCAACTAGAAGAGCGAGTAGCAGCAGCTTCAATGCAAGTTAAGGGTTGGCGTCCATCGCGGGTTCCGCTACCAGAGGAAGCGACAGGCGCAGAAATAGTCCAGCTCGCTCGGCACAAGCTGGCCGCAGTTGAATCGCACATAGAGAGACGATATCTCAAACCGCCTTTGGTACAAAGGTATGCTAGGTAATGTGAAGTTTCTTTATCCGGCTGTATGTCACGTGTTTTGTGGTGGGTAGACTTTATCTTTTTTGTTTTTGCGTGTGTGATATTTATGAAATGCTGGAACAATATAGTTAGATCAAGTCTCAAAATTAAACGAAAATAAACATAATTTCATTGGTGCAGGTTACAAATTCAATTGTAATATTTTTGATTTAATATTTTAGATGACAACTTTAAAAAGAACCAACTTTTTCGAATCCGACTGGTAGTTCCAGAGATTAGCCCGTTTAAACAAACAAACAAAAAAACTCTTCTGCTTTATTATAGTATAGATGAATAGTTATGAAATCAATAAGTATAGTATTGAACAATTAATATCAAAAATACCACAATTTTTTTAAGAGGTTGCAGCGTCAAAAACTTACTAAGAAGAGGTCTTATTTACAAGTCCCTGATGTTTTCATTGTTAAGTTTATTGTATTTTGGGTGTTTAGTGCAATGTAGTTGGTTGGTAGATTGTGTATGGTTTTCGGTGAAAGACAAACAATATCTTTAAGGTTTGCATGTACCAGATAAATAGTGGGCAACGTTTTATATAAGTAGCATTCAGATACGGTCAACATTTTTTATGCTATTTAGATATTACTTCACATGTGAAAGTACACTCAGAGAAATAGGGTAATTGTTTTTCCTTCTAATTTGGTAGGTGCTAGCGCAGGTTGGTTAATGTGTGCCTTTTGGTTATGTGCTCAAATTCCAATACTCATTAAGTTATTACTACCTCCAGTACGACTGAAGCCACTCTTGGAGCGGTGCTGCAAGCAGAACATGGCAACGCCTCAGCACCTTCGCCGCAGAACTCCGATAATGCTAGTGAGGGTAAAAGTGAGTATAGTTTTATTTATACCTATAAATTAGAAGTAGATTGTTTGAGGGATGATAGTAAAAAAGGAGTGAATGCTGGTATGACAAATCCCACCAAAAACATTTTCATGTAAAATGTTGCCGCCAAGACATATGGCTCGTACTGTCAAAAAGTTATCAAATCTCATGTAGAGCCAAGCTTATAACTACATGCACTTACTCTATAAGCCCTAACTTCACAACCTCTACACACCGTAGTCAAAATTTGTGGCTTGGCCGTTTCAATACTACAAGAACTATTGAATAACAAAAAAAGCAATGAACAGTGAACACATTTTTCACCTTACTCCCATGTGACGGTAGCGAAACGGTGGGATTTCACTTCTTTTTTTTTTGTTTGAAATTTCCAAGTTTTATAATTTTTTTGTTGTTTGTGTACTAATACAAGCTTACATACCAAATTTCAGCTTTCTAGGACTTCAGGAAGTACCCTATGAGTTTTGATGATCATCAGTGAGTCAGTGACGAAATCGGGGTTTTTTAGATATCAATAAAATCTAAAGTATAAGAGCTATAGTTATTGAAACTTAATATACTTAATAAGTTCACTATTGACATCATGTTCCGAGAATTTTGTTTATCTGGTATAATCCAAACCCAAGTTATGAGGGTTCAAAAAAACGACGAAGCGCTTCGAGAAAAGGTAGGTAGTGCCCTTTCGCTTCGCTTGGCTGTCTTGGCGGGGGGCACTCCCGTGCCCCCAGATACAAGTACCGAATGGAAGAAGTTTATATCCAATTTACAAAAATAATTGGGCACAAGGTTGGGTGATGATTCAAAACTAAATGACTAAACATGTATTTTATCTGTCGTCCTTATTTGTCGTATTGGGGAGGAGATCTCCCCATAAATATTGTTATTTGCTATTATTTTTCTATATTATTTGTTTCATAACATTATTATCTTCTATAAAATATTTGAATTCTACAATCGAAACACTAGTTTCTATTGCTTTGGCTAATTAATGCCTGTGTCTCTTGTTTGTAAATACATACTTCTAAGTACACATTAAAAATAATTGGACTGTTTTACAAAAAACTTAAACCGACTTCAAAGTACACTAAGAAGTAATCAAATCCTGATCTGATGACAATGGGACCTAACGGGAAGTGTTCCCTTTCAAATAAAAAAAGATTTTTCCAAATCGGTTAATAAATGACGGAGTTATGAGGTACTGTAGTATTATATGATCTGTGTATGAGGTAACAAACATTTAAAAAAAATACATTCGAATTTAGAACCTCCTCCTTTTTTTGAAGTCGGTTAAAAAAACTTGCTGAGTTTCTTGCCCGAGTCTTCTCAGTTCAAGTTGTATTTGGAACCGGTGTAGAGTCATTTTGTTAACGTTCATAAGTGCCTTATCAGGGCCTAAATTGAATAAATACTTTTGGAATTTTGTTATGGCGAATTTGTAGGTACTTTCCAGGGGGACCTAAAAACAATGGCCAATGTTACGATACTGATGGAAAACTAGAATTCCGGGGTGGGCACCTGACATTCCGGGATAGGCCGTGCCCACCAGGCCGACCCCCTATAGCCAATGTCTGTGTCATTAAGCTTTTCTCCTAAAATCTGCTACGGTGTATCGATTCTATGGTATACTAAAATAACATTCTCCCTTATAGCGGACAATAAAGGCATAGCCCGAGGGCTAGCGACATGGCGCGAGGCAGTGGGGCGCTGTAACACGTCCGCACAGCTAGCGATGTCGCTGCAAGCGCTTGAAGCGGCTGTCGCTTGGGACAAGAGCATTATGAAAGCGGTGAGTTCATAAATTATTTGCACCCTGAGATTTTTCGGGATTAATTTGTATCACCATACCATAACGACGGACAGGGTAATAAGCTTTCACATTCAAAAGTACATCACAAACCATACTTACCTATTCTACTCATGGAAGGAGGGGACTCATAGTCAAAACTCTGATCTAATTTAAAATAAAAATTAATACTATAAATACAATATTTTATCGACGGGATATGATATGCCATCAATCAAGATGCTAAAAAAGGTAGGTCCCAATATTGATCCTTGAGGAACGCCAGTATTGGATATGACTAAAGTCATAGTCTAGAATAAATAAATAAATATCCTGGGACATTCCTCACACACGGTCATCTGATCCCAAAACTAAGCAGAGCTTGTACTATGGAAACCAGATAACTGATATAATACATATACTACTTTTTGTTTGTAAATACATACTTAATATACATAATAACACCCAGACTCAGGACATACAGACATGCTCATGCACACAAATGCATGTCCTGTGTGGGAATCGAACCCACGACCTGCGGCTCGTAAGGTGAATCTTAACCAACTGCGCCAACTGGCCCGTCAAATCGTCCATTTAATTATTCACAACTTATAACACTCCGTTTTATTTTGTATGATTTTTGTGGTCAACTTTATCGAAGGTCTTGTAATTTTTTTTAAATAAATAATGTTACAATTTTGTCAAAGAGTATGCATGCCAGTTTACCAAAATTTCAATCATTCACAAAAGCATTCGCATTTACGATATTAGTAGGGTCATATATGTCCACAGAATTGCCAGTTCTGTCTCAACGGGGACAATGAAGATCAGCTGTTATTATGTGACGGTTGCGATAAGGGATACCACACGTATTGCTTCAAGCCACGAATGGAGAACATTCCTGAAGGAGATTGGTAAGTCTTTTAGTTTTAAATGATTCTACATTACATTTTAGTTCTAGGCTTTATCATTTTTTCTTTGCGTGTTCCATCTTTGGCTACATACGTCATCGGCCTTTTTAACCGACTTAAAAAAGGAGGAGGTTCTCAATTCGGTTGTATTTTTTTTAATGATTGTTACCCTGTAACTCCGGCATTTATTAACCGATTTGGAAAATTCTTTTTTTATTTGAAAGGGTACACTTCCCGTTTGGTCCCATTGTCATCAGATCAGGATTTGATTACTTCTTAGTGTACTTTGAAGTCGGTTTAAGTTTTTTGTAAAACAGTTCAATAATTTTAACACGCTTTTATTAGCGTTACATGTATGTTTGTATCGAAATCATGTATAGTCCTACAAACTTATCTGACCCGGTGAAAAGAGGAACTAACGACGCCATTTCGAAATGTCAATCGCCATTGGTCAAAGAGAATGTAAACTCTACGTTCATTGGTTGTTTTCTCCACCAAATGTGATAACAGTGACTCTCTCACCGGACCAGATAAGCTTGTGGCACTATAAAGTTATTTTCATCGACTTCAAAACCACAGATTAAACTAAAACATTGCACACTTATCAAGGGTCGATGACAATATAATACTTTTTAGTAACGGCCTTTTTAAAGCGTGTTTTTAAGTTAACTATTATTTTAGATTATTATTGAATAATTTTTGTAATGATTCAGTAAAAGCCCATTTTGACACGATAAAGTATTGTAGACATGGCGAATTGGGCTATACCACAGATATACATCTAAATAGATGACGCGAGTATATGTAATTCACGTGTCAAAATCTGTGCAAAACTGGGGCACAATGTTCTTGTTTTGAAACTCGCGGACAGGGAACTCGCATAAGGCTGCATGTCCAGATGTGTAGCGAGGGATGTGTTTAGCTGACAAATAGGATGGCTTCATTTTCACGTTAAAAATCTAATGCCAGCCTAACTAAATCAATCTTGTGACATTATGGTAGGTACAATAAAAGTGACACGCTTGGTTTTCATACGGATGGAGGGACTTAAGTTATCTTTTTACCCGACTGACCCGGAAGGAGGGTTATGTTTTTCAAGTGTATGTATGTATGTATGTCTATTTCTTTGGCACGCTCTGCAGCCTAAACGGCTTGATGGATTTAAGCTTATGAGGTGTCGTTAGATTCGTCTCAACTGTGTGAGTGTTATAGGGGGTATATTATTTTATATGGCGTCTACGAATACAAAAAGAGGGGGGGTATTCAAAACAACAATTTCGTTATTATAACAATATGGGTATCAAATGAAAGCTTGTGAACAGCCCATCCCATATATGTATATATTGTAATACTTTTATGCTACCATTTTGACGTAAATTGCAAAAAAACACGTTTAATGCAAGGACAGTAGGTAGGTACTGAGCGGTTACCATACATTACTGAAAGAGTTGCGACGGTTGTTAGCCTTATTTTACCGTACGCTCACTTACTAATACATACAACTCATTCATTAATGACACTAAAAAGTCTGAAATACATTAAATTATTAAAAGAGTTTCTTTTAATAATTAGATTGATGTGTGTGGGTTATGCCATAAGAGGTTTATATGTTTACTTTGTGTCCAGGTACTGTTGGGAGTGCGTGAACAAGGCGCGCGGCGAGAGGGTTTGCATCGTGTGCGGCGGCGCGGCCGGCGGACGCACTATACCTTGCGCGTTGTGTGTGCGCGCTTACCATCAGGACTGCCACTACCCGCCGCTCGGGAAGGTAAATAAATAAAGAATAGAAAGTCATATCTACCGACAATTTTTTTTTTTTTTTTTTTTTAAAGTTCTAATAGAACGTCGCAGGCGCTTATGAATAGAGCGCTTAGAGTCAGACACTCTAACACCGGTTCGGAAGGTTGCATTTGCTGAAAAGAGCCGGCAATAAACTCAGCAATTACTCTTATCAAAACAAACTTAGATTAATTACATAATATTGACATCCTAAAGCATTGACAACATTCGGAATGATTCCTAAGTAAAAAAATAATAATTATTCCGTTAGTTAGATTATCAAAAGATATTGGACACCAAATCATTAAAAATTTATAAAGATAAAGCGCGTCAAAGTTCGGGAGTGTCGTCACTTTAGAGTAAAAACTGTACCATAACGTAACGTCACGCGGAACTTCAACACACGATATCTTCGTTTTTTTATTGTTTAATTAAAAAAAAATACGTGTCTAATATTTTTTTATAAGGACTAAATAGATTTTTTAGTTACCCTATGTATTATAAAAATGCACTTCCAAAATTATTACTTTATTATTGAAAAATAAAATGGACTGTATTAATTTCAGAATCCGCGCGGCAAATGGTACTGTTCCCAGTGCATATCGCGAGCGCCGCCCAAGAAGCCGCGGAACACGAAGAAGCGAGAGAGCAAGCACAAAGACAACAACACCAGTGTCGACATCGACCACAATATGGTACCCAGGTGTGTACACTTATTTTCTTCAGTTTTTTTTTTTTACTGTCTATAGTCCTGTGTTTGGCTGCAATCTCACCATGGTAAGTGATGATGCGGCCGAAGGTGGTAAGCACAAAGCCTAGAAGGAACTGGCTCTCAAGTGCAGCTATCGGAACACACTGAAAGGTGCTTGGCGACAGATTTTCAACTTGAGGGTGGTAGCCAGCCAGGCGGGTACTACAAAGTACCCTACCACCGTGCCGTGGTTTCCTCACGATGTTTTCCTTCACCGAAAGCAAGCTCATTGTAGGATTCGAACCCGGGACCTTCATCTCGGTATCCGACGTCACTACCACTGAGCTATCATCGCCTTAAATAGATAATAATAATATAATAGAGTTGAATAGATATTGGAAAGATATTCTATGGAGGTGCAAGGTGGATGACACCTCCATTTAAAACGGAAGATCTAACGCAAGGCTGGACCGCCGTCCAACTGTACATGTCGGACACTTGTATATATGCAGATTCTCGAGAAAACTTCTTGAGCGCGATCCTAGATAATGTGGCGCCACGCCATCTATCTCTCAGTGTGTGAACTGTCTCAGTGTTACTGATAGATGGCTGATAGATGTCGCTATAATTAGATTTTCGATGCCAATCAAAATTGAAGGATGGTCGGCCTTAAGCCACGACTGGGGAAGTACTTCCACCTTACAGAATACCACAGCCAAGTAGCTTGATGTTGTGTTCCTGCGCGTGAGTAAGGGCGCCAGAGCACATTGGGGAAGAGGGAAGGGTCGGTAACGCGTGAGTGATACCTTGTGTGTTGCAAGCGTCCATATGTCTACAGGAATCGCTTACCATCAGGCAGGCCGTACGCTTGTTTACCGACTTCTTCGTATAAAGTGTTAAATGTTTACATAATATGATGTTGATATGAATTGTTAATTTACTTATTATTATTATGTTTGTTAAATCAAATAGAATAAGGCAAGTGTTGGGAGGGTACTGTCTTCTGACACACAGCTTGCGCTAGTTTAGAAGACAGGGCTGCATTATGTTTATTATGTAATTTGATTGAGCAATAATAGTTCATTATGATACATGTGTGCAAAGTTGGTAGTTACAGACGAGGCGGTATAAAGCGCGTGAGCACACTTGTGAGGAAAAATCAGACTTGTATTTCTTGGAGTAGATTTTTTGATTATATTCTACCACATAATGAAAACGTTAACAAACATGGCAGCATATTTTTTACAGCTATTCTTTGTCAAACTGTTTTAGCCGTTTAAATTAAGAATGCTTCGTCTACACATATATCAATTACATTGAGGTACAATCTTAACAAATTACATTGAGGTACAATCTTAACATAATCGGGATTATACCTATCATAAAACTGTGCGGTAATGTAAAGTAAAAAGCACTTGTGCGTAATAAGCTGCATTAAGATACTAATAAAACGGCGCAATAAATGTCATTTTACGAGCGAGGGTGTTGAAAAAATCATTTTCTTCCAACTATGCTTTAATTTCATCACAATCACACTAAAAACTCAGTACAAAGCGAGTCTTTAATGCTCTAGAGCAATAAAAATGTATGAAATTTCATTATTGAACAGTTTATTTTTTAATCGCACCAAAAGTTGCCAATCTCAATGGATTGGCTCTATTCAGCCAGCCGATATCAATACTTTTTTTTTACGTACGTATTATTCGTTTCTATCCTACTTGTTCCAAATTTAATTAATTTAAATCAATCGACATCGCCGCGCCCATCTACTTCCCGTGATAACGACTTCATTGTAACAAATCAGCCAGGCCCATCTACCTCGTCTGATAATATTATTCAGTACCAAGTTAAACAAACAAATATAAATTTGCCCAACAAAACTTTACGTTTAATAATTGCTCAAGTATAACTTTTAATTTCAATAATTAAACTTCTATTTTAACTATTTGATATGAGTTTCTTTTATCTACTATTCCTATAGGTAATAGTTGAAAGAAAAGCAGATTATGCACCTCGCCTTAAGTAATTTATATTGCCCTCGTGCCTGTTAGATAAGAGCCCTCGCTGACGCTCGGGCTCTAAATCAGGCACTCGGTGCAATAATAAATTACTTTGTGCTCGATGCAATAATCTACTATTATTATTATTATATTCGCTCACAGTCCAGCGGCGTCCCACGCTTCAACGTCGACGACAGCTGAAGAATGGTCGGCGAGCGCGGTGCAGACGCCCGAGAAGGAAGCTCCCGACAAGTTGGACGAGCCGCTCGTCGAGCCCGAGAATGGACTCAATCATCATCCTGGTGAGACTTTATTCAATTACTGGATATTTATTTTATACTAGATGACCGCCGCGGTTTCACCTACGTATGGTTTAATTTTTTTTGCGCGGAATCCTAATCCTTTATCTAAAATAAAAGCCTAAATTGCTCCTTATAACATCAGCTATCTGCCAGTGAAAGTCCCGTAAAAATTGGTCCACCCGTTTCAGAGATCAGCCGGAACGCACAGACAGACACACAGACAAACATTGTATACGTACGTATGCATTTCGTTAGTAAAAAGCTGTTATTTCGATGTGACAAACAAACACTTCTATTTTATTCATATGCGTAGACTAGCTATCTTCCGCGTTTCAGGATAAAAAGTCGTATGACCTATTTGCGTGCCAAATTTCATCGCGATAAGTTTAGTGAAAACGTCACAAACAGACAGTTACTTTCGCATTTACAATATTAGTGTGATATAGGTAGCGAGATGAGGTGAGAGAGATATTAAAAAATCTACCGTAATGCTTGTTTAAGCCATGAGAGAACACTTGAAGGCCGAAGCTTCTACAGTCACCACCAGGGGCCCAATTCTCACTTCCCTCGAACTAGCCTTCGAATCGAACTTACGGTTCGAGTCCTATTCGACTGTAAAATTTCGAGGGGCGGAGTCAATTCGAACGGTCCCGACCAATCAACGCTCTAGCTGACTGGTTTCCCTTCTTAATATGCCGGCCTTGAAATTGCCAGAATAACGTAACGTTCGTAAAAGTTAGAATTCGTGCTTTTTTCGATCGAGCGATCAGTTTCGATTGGGTGAGAATTGGGCCCGAAGTCAGCCGTCAACCGGCGACAAACTCCACACGATTATATGCCATACAACAATAAATGCTATAATAATGATGGGTGTATTATTATTTGTCCAGTACCACCAGACTTCAGTGCAGAAGACGGGCCGCCTCCAGAAAAACGCAGAGCGTTGCAATATGTGGGCGGGAACGGCGCTATACAGCACGATGAGAACGAACAACATAGTATTGATGGTAAGTTTAGTAGTTTGGCTATACACCGTGACTTTTTATTCGTCTTAGAAACGCAGCCCACATAATGTACCCAATGAATAGGTACTAATCATTAAGAAAATTTTTTTTTTTGATAATTCATAATATATTTTTATTTTTTTTATTAAAATTTATTAGAATTACGACAAATCGAGTTAATAAATTAAAGTTTACGTATACAATGATAGAAAATACCAACCCAGAGCACGAGTCGAGTACAGGGTGTTTAAAACTACGTCATGCGTTATAATGAATAATATTTGACTTTTTTTAATGATACAAATGTTGAAAAAAAATTTTTTTTTTAAATAATAAAAAAAAAAATTAAGGTGCGTAGACATAAAGACACATCGTTACCTATTTGTATTTTCCTTTTACTATTCCTTAAAAAACTAATCCGTAACTGACAATATCCGAAACTATCGGATATCCGGAATAATGTCATTTCCGTAACCGTATCTGAAATCGGTAAAATGTTATTCATATATCCGTATCCATATCAAGATCCGAAATTTCATATCCGTAACATTATAATCCTGATTATTATAATTATTTCAGGTGAAGACCATGACACAGAGAACATTCCGCTGATGTCGCGCGCCAAGAAGGAGAAAAACAGTGCCAAAAAAATACAAAAGGATATGCAGTTTTGCAAGTTAGTGTACTCACTTATCACATACCGTTACCATTTATTAATATCCATCTTCAACATTCCAAAACATTATATCACGGTCCAAAATCTTGAAACATCAATCTTTTGAACAGTCAAAAAAGAATGGGCAAATGAAAATGTTTATGAACTTAATATTTCCAGGACATTTGTATAATAAAGATTTGTATTTATACATAATAGATAATTTTATTTAAAATTAATCTATTGTAGCAAACTGTTACAACCGGGTGGAGATTTCGAGATGGCATATGTTCGAAACTTACGTTGTAAGTTAGTCATGCTGAACAAATTTTACTATGGGACCAACAAAAAAATCTCAAAGTATTTTTTTTTTATTTTTCATATAATCTTGCTCCTAGCTCGATATTTTTTTCGAGATTTCACTATTGGTCCCATAGTAAAACTTATTTAGTATGATTAACCCAACATAGGTTTCGAAAATATGACATCTCGCAATCTCCACCTGTTATAGAAGAAGATTGAATTTTGAGATCATATGGTGGCAACAATAAGTAATATTTACTATACAATCTAGGAACTTTCAAGGCCAGAGTGAATAGGTTTCTTCTGGGTAAGCGTGTTTCATCTTAGGCCATCGTCGCTTATAGGCGGGTCAGTGGCCAAACGCAAGCCCATATAATAATTTAAAAAAAATGCTTGGTTGATGTTCCCCAGAGGGCTGGTGTGCGAGATGGAGTGCCACGAGCACGCTTGGCCGTTCCTGCTGCCCGTCAACACCAAGCAGTTCCCGCAGTACAAGAAGGTCATCAAGTGCCCCATGGACCTCTCCACCATCAAGCGGAAACTGCACGACTCATGGTAACTAACAACACCCTAACTAAGGGGACATGCATTCATTACGTCACAAGTAAAGGGAGGATGTGTGACAAGGGGTGGGAGGGGCCCTAAGTTTCGTGACGTCATATTTCAAAATCAAATATACAGTAACCGGCATCAGTTGTGAGCACAAACTGACACCTGCGCAATAGTTAATTTTTCGGACTGTGCGGAATGAAGAAAGGGGGAGCGCCGAGCTGCTCACGATTGGTTCGTCAGTCGATGCTCGTCGTCTATTGGAATCTCTCATTTGGCTACTGTGATTTGGCCAAAAGTGTACATGTGCGAGCTTGCCCCCACTACTGCCTATCTGTGCCCACGGCTCGTGCCTTATACTATACCTAACTATTAAAACACGAAATTTGAACTGTTAACGAAAAACTAAAAAAAATAGTAGTATATGTATGTTTGATGTTGATTTTACAAAAAAAATATAAATTAACTAATTTCGAAACTGCTGTTTTAATTTAATAATTTCTAGATGTATAATTGCAAAAAATATTTGACGTCACACTACGTAGGTGGGAGTCTCACAAATGTGAACAGCTTTGACAAGGACGATGGGTTGGGTAAAAAAAAAAAAAAACGTGTGACGTAATTTATGGATGGCTCCTTATTTAATAAACATGTTTTTTTGATAGACTCCCTAAATAGGTTCAGCTATATAGGTGGATCAATTTTTATGTTTGAAGTTTTGAAGTCTATTTTAAGAATTACTCTTTACTTGAAAAGGAGACTGTGCAAATGTGTATGAAAACTGGTCGATGAACTAATACTGACACGGTATTAGGTAGCTTCAAGCCCACCTCTGTGCAAAGGAGGATCAAATCAGACAGGTCAGTTTTGAAAAAAATCACACTGAAAATAACCTATTTTTTTATTATCTCCCAAACAGCTACAAATGCAAGGATGAGTTCGCGACAGACGTGCGTCTAATATTCAGCAACTGCGAAGTATTCAATGAGGACGACAGCCCAGTGGGCCGCGCGGGACACAACATGAGACAATTCTTCGAGGATCGATGGACTCAGTGACAGTTGGACGAACTCATGGAGGACTCGCAGGACTCTCGATGAAACATTGACAAAACTGTCACCCATTAAAAAGGAGAATGGGCTTAATTCCCTGGGTCACTAATTATTGTGGAATTGAAAATACCATCGGTCAAACATGTATTTAATGTTAGCAGCTTGATAATGCTGACTAACAATCAAGGTACATCTTTAATCGGAGGAATCAATTCAATCGATTTCTTGTAAATTAATGGACTAAGTAATAGTTACTCTAATTTTAAGAGTACACAATTAAAATGAGATAACACATGGATATGACATTACTGGATATGTAAACTTTACCGATTATGATGAGCGGACATAATTTGCTACGTGGATTCTACATTAATGTAATTTGTATAAAGCATTTGTATCGCTGTAATATTGACTCGAATGTAATAGAAGTTTCGAGAAACCATTGAGATCATATTTAGTATTACTTTGCAGAAGCTTGCTACTCAAATTAATATTTTTTGAGTAATAGTATAATATTGGTTGCAATATAGTATAGTTCTGTGGATTTTACAGTATTTTGTTATATACATATACCTAATAAAACACTATGAAAGGTCTACGCCCACAATTGTTTAACTGCTTATGGTACAATACATAGGTCGGCTAAGAAGTGTAGACAAAAAAAACATTTCTTTCAATGGTATAGTGGCCGTTGTCCTTTATAATTTATGCAAAAACAGCTACATTTTTATGCCTGTCATTGTCTATCATTCCGACTCAAAAAATGGTTCCTTCTGATTTGTGGTGATTTAAAACTTTGTAGTACGAAAAACATTCCAAACAAAATTGGACTTTATTGACTTGGAAAATGTGTTATTATCGGACAAGACGTTTCACTGTATATTGCGAATCTCATGTGTAAAGATAAATTGATATTTTGTGAGCGGGAATGTGATGTTTATTTGTAATAATTAATTAAATAATTAAAAATGGAAAGGGGAGGTAATGGCGAACGTTTTGTGGACACACGCATGTTTCGTGTACTTGTATTTAATTAGTAGATGACGTAATCTGTAAATAGTAGTGTTAAATAATAAGTTTAAAAAAAAGTATTAGACCGAGATCTATTTTTAAGCATAGACGAAGAAAAATAGAAATATTAAATGGCATTCTTTCGAAATAATTAATTATTTTTGTAATCATTTGCGCGCGTAGCAACGAAGCAGTATTTTTAATAACCCACAAAAAAAATGAATTTCGAATACTCTTTTTAAATTTGTGTTTTTTTTTATTATGCATTTCGGTGGCCAGTTATTCGTAGTCGAGTGGAGTTGTAAATGTATACATGGGTGTGTAAAAAAAATTAATTAGTTGTCTATTTCAAATTTTTGCAGTAGTCGGGAATAATTATTAGCGTATAGAGCGATTAAGCGTAGATTTAGGGCCTAATTCATGATGTTAGCGACATAAGCGTCGCATGTGGATGTAGGCCTTAGTTTTTCTTAAAGAAATACTTTTGGCGCAGTCCCAGTTCTCTAAAACTGACTGTATTTGTGTAAACGTAAACTTCCTTTTGGAGTGGCATATACTTTATTCCAATTTGGCAGCAATTCAATTAATTCTACTTATTAATAGTACTTCAATGAAACCATAGACTATATATCTAGGGCTGGATATATACTCGTACGATCAAGTAATGTCACTTCAAATGTATTTAAATATATGATAAAAACAATTAGTTGCAGTCTGATTTGTTTTCACCAGAGTATTTTGATTTTATTAATTTTAGACTTACTAGTATTGAAATATGCTTTTTTTGTATATTATTGTATAATTTGATACGCAGTTGAAGTATCAAAATACAATCCCTTATTGAAGAGGCTAGCAGAACAACTTTTTAAGTAAACAGTTTTATTTAATTGTATTAAATCAAAATATTCCCTGGGCCTAGGTAGCGTAGGGTCTATTTTCAACTAACAAAAACTAAACTCAAGTTGTTCTATTTTTAATTTGGGCCTTCATATGGAGGAATATAATCTAACGCATTTATGATATAAGCAAAGATGGAAAAAATGCCTCCAATAATTATGCTAGCCTCTTTTTAATTTACTATATAAAATACTAGTGTATCTCTTTGATAAAATGCGCAAAAACACATTTTTATTCGATCACTGTAATCATAAAATTGCAAATTAATTTCTTTACTCCGTTTTATTATTAATTGTAGAATTAGCAATTAACAAATGAGCTGGTTTCATTGTCTCGGTGCAACAAAAAATTGATTACAGTGATCATTCTAACATGACATTGTTTCCAAAACGAAAACTGTTTCTCTCGATTCCTAGTGTTGTAAAAAATATCGAATATAGCAGTCATATTAGATGTTTAGTTATCTTCTATTTTATTTATTACTTTCTATTTATTCCATTTTTAGTGAATGATTCGGCAGTTGCAAATTATTTGTACTTACTATATTGATTCTGCTGTAAACTGATTATACGCCACGATGTCTTTACGTCTGAGATATTCTAAAATGCAATAGTAATTCCTGAATAATAATTTGGGCTTAGTAACAGAATATTTCAGACTTAGCCTGTCTGTACTAATAAATACAGTATAAGGTACGAGTCGTGAGCACAGATAGGTAGTAGTGGGGGCAAGGTCGCGCGTGTACACTTTCGGCCAAATTACAGTAGCCAAATGACACGCGAGAATCCAATAGACGACGAGCATCGACTGACGTACCAATCGTGTGAAGCTCAGCGCTACCCTTCCGAAAAAAATAACTACTGCGCAGGTGTAAATTTGTGCTTACGACTCATGCCGGTTACTGTACTTGTGGAACTCTGCGGCCACTGGTGGGAAGGCACTTGAATTTTAGTGACGAATCGTAATACCACGGTATAGTTTGAGCTAATATCTGAACGGATGCGTCCCGCCAGGGGGCGGGGAATTAATACGCTATTTGTGCGAATGATTTTAAGATTTTTTTTGTTTTTTTTTGTTGTGCTTTTTGTAGCTAACTAATGTATCCCTCAAGGGACTATTTTAGGTCCAGTTTTAATCAACTTATATGATGCAGCCGTTAATTTTTAAACATAATTTATGTAGATGATTATTTTTTTTATACAAAAAGCACAACATATAAATATTTTCTACTCCAAGAGTATTTTAGCAAAAGTATTAATTTTAGCGAATTCTTAATCCAGCTTTTTAACATAATTAACTTGTGTGTTGTTACACGACAATGCGTCTTATAGACAGGGCATCCTTTTTTATGAAATAAATTATTGTGTAACTAGTTTTTTAATCTTTGTATACTTAAATACTTTGCCGAGATATGTTTTTGCTTCGACTTTGACTGCCAATTCTGAAGGTCGTATAAATATACATAACATATTTTGGCGAAGCGTCCGTATGTCTGCGTGTAGTGAGATGATTGAATATGATGTTTTATGTTGTGTGCATCGATGATTTTAATTATAAAATGGATATATAAATTATATATACGAATAAATAAATAATTTTTGAAGCACTCCCTTTTTGTTTTATTTCTATTACCATTATTATACTATGTTTGTTTGTAAACTCTTTGTCAACAAAAGATAGTAATAGTGGTGCAACATCCAAGGTCTATTTAGTTAAGATGGGAGTACCCTAGGGTTTAATTTTAGGGCCATTTCTGTTTCTAGTATATATTAATGATCCCATTACCATCAGTTGTAATTCTCTCTCTCAGACATCGTCTTGTTAACTGACGATACATCATTCGTTTTTAAAGTAGATAGAAAAGACAAAGAACTCGCAAGTAAATTATAACAATAGTTTAAAATGGAGTGCTTGTATCATGGAAACCAGATATAACTGATATACTACTTTTTGTATGTAAATACATAATTACACCCAGACTCAGGACATGCAGACTGGTTCATGCACACAAATGCATGTCCTGAGTGGGAATCGAACCCACGACCAGCGGAGTGCGGCGTGATAGGTGGAATCTTAACCAACCATGCCAATTGACCCGAAGAGATCCCTCGGAAACGCGGGCAAATACGCTGGGCGATAACATGTAAAAGCTTCTTGTTTTTGAAAAGTATGGCAGTCACCCTGATCTTTTGCTAATTTTCATAGGTGACGGAAAACCACTTACCATCAGGTGGACCGTCTGAATCATAAGATTATTATTAAATACTAAATAAATATTCTGGGTCGCTCACTTCCCTCCAATATGGCGAAGAGGGCGATGGCTGCCACACGCATCATACTTGTGAACAGGTGCTGCTTGTGGAGGCTGGTCTGCTTAGGTTTGCCATTTATTTAGTTACTTATTAAATATTGATTCAGTCTACTTTGTAGTTTTGCCGCCGCGCCGGGCACGCAATTGTTGTCAGTGCGATTAGAATGTAATATTATGTAATGAATCTAAGCTTGTTTTGAAAAGAGTAATTGCTGAGTTTATTGCCGGCTCTTCTCAGCAAATTGCAGCAGCAGGCCTTTGACTGCGTTGACCACCGTACTCTGCTCCTTAAGCTAAAATATTATGATATTCGTGAGGCGGCTCATGATCTTGTTCTATCTTATTTAAGTAATCGCCAACAAAAGGTAGGAATTTGTGATACAACATCGAAGGGATCTTTAGTTAAAATGGGGGTACCCCAGGGTTCAATACTAGGTCCATTTCTATTTCTAGTGTATATTAATGATTTACCATCTGTTGTAAACGGTCTCTCAGATATAGTCTTGTTCCCTGACGATACTTCATTTATTTTCAAAGTAGATAGAAAAGACAAAGAACTTATTAAAGTAAATGATACCATGTCAATAGTCTCAAAATGGTTTGCTGTAAATAATTTGTTATTAAATTCTAGGAAAACTAAATGTTTAAGATTCTCCCTTCCAAATGTAGTGCAAGTAGACAGTCAGGTATTAGTAGATGGCATCAGTTTGGAATTAGTTAGTAAAACAGTATTTTTGGGTATCACATTGGATAATAAATTGCAATGGGGTCCTCAGATAGAATCATTAGCTGGTAAATTAAGTTCTGCTGCATTTGCTGTTAGGAAAATCAAACAATTGACGAATGTCGAGACGGCCAAATTAGTTTATTTTGCATACTTCCATAGCTTTTTATCTTACGGCGTATTACTTTGGGGATCTGCAGCAGATATTGAGACTATTTTTATATTACAAAAAAGAGCAATTCGTGCAATTTATAGTATGAGTGCTCGTGAATCATTAAAGGAATTATTTAAGGAAATAAACGTTATGACCGTACCATCACTTTATATCTATGAAAATATAATGTTCATACGTAAAAACAAAGAAATGTATAAAACAAAAATGGAGACTCATAATATCAATACAAGACAAAAAGAGAAATTAGTTGTTCCGTATTTTAGACTAGCTAAAGTTCGTAAGTCATTTCTTGGCAATAGTGTGCGCTGTTATAACAAAATACCACTTGCGGTGACCAAGATGACTGATTTTAAATTTAAATCACATATAAAAAAAGTTCTGAAAGAAAGAGCTTATTATAAAGTAGCCGATTATATTGAAGATAAAGATGTCTGGAAGTAGGTAGCTGCACTCTGCACAAGTGCACCAATAATTGTGTTTTGTATTTTTAAGGTTATTATTTTTTATTTATTTTCTTGTTCTTGTTTCGTCTGTATCTATGCTTAGGTATATCTTTTTTATTTTTTATTATTTGGAAAAAAAAAGCCAAACATAGTCAGATTGTCCAAAAAATATATAAAAAATGTAACCTTGCTGAGTTTCTTGCCGGATTCTTCTCAGTTGAAGGCCGAGTTCCGAACCGGTGGTAACTTCAGTAAATTTGACTTTCATAAGTGCCCTTCTGGGGCCTAAATTGAATAAATGGCTTTGACTTTGACTTTGACTTTGAAATGCAATTCCGAACCGGTATTAGAGTATTAGAGTCAGACTTTTCATAAGTGCCTGAGAAGGTCTTTTTGAATAAATGATTTTGAATTTTGGACCACAGACATATATCTAAACCTGGGACATTTCTCAATTACGGTCATGTGATCCCAAACTGAGCAGAGCTTGTACTATGGAAACCAGAGAACTGATATAATACAAATAATAATATATTTAATTACACCAGACTCGGGACATTCAGACATGTTAATGCACACAAATGCATGTCCTGTGCGGGAATCGAACCTATAACTGCGCCAACTGGCCCGTCAAATATTAATTATTAAATACTAGACAAAGGGTCAGAATGCTTGACAGCATTCCGACATAAAAAAGATGTATTAGTTTGTAAGATTCATAAGTCATTAAAACAACAATAAACAATTTTAAACTATATTTCTCGTGTAGTAAGGTACACAATAACACTCATGCGGTTTCCGCGGCTTCCCTCGCCCGCGCCTGCTTCAGTATCATACGCCGATGGCTCCGCTTCTTATTCAACGGTATGCTACCAATTAGTTTGCCGGATTTCTGCAGTGCTATGAGTTTCGCTGATTTCCCCTGTAAATAATTGGTTTGTTATTTAACAGGTGATGTAAATATCCATAAAAATAAACTAGCTGTTCGTACTAGTCATCTGGGTGAAAGGGGATAGAACCTTTGTGGCATAGCTAGCCGCCGCCATTTTAGTTTTTTTCAATGTCGCGGCGCACGATGTAACTAGTATATATGGGTAGAGGACACTTATACAAACAAAAAATGTTAATCAATATGGTGGCCTAAAGTGTCACGTTTCCGAGATATTTGGAGGTAAAGATCGCCATATGAGAATTATGACAATCATTAAAAATTAACTTATTACGTGTTTATATGCATTCGATTGTATTCAAATAATAGTTCCCAGGTTGATTTATCAATTTTTTACACAATCTATCTACTAAACAGCATCGTAATATTCGCTATGAACAACAATGTTGTCAAAGTTGCTCGGATCGTGACTTGTTTTCCATCTTGTCATTATTATACAAACAAAAATGAAAATACTTGTCCTTAAATCTATGTTACCAAATTAATTGGTACTAAAGATCGCTGAGTAATGTTCCCTGAGTGCCAAAATTGCAATAGCGACGTAAATAAATAAAAAAAAACCCGGTCCCGCGGCCGGCCCGACCTAATAAAACTTCCACCTAAATGAAAGACTCGTCTTCGTGGAAGACTGCTCACGTGCACACAATGGCACCGGTGTCTTCTAACCAAGTTACCAGCATATGGGCTCCTCGAGGGACTATGCAAATGGGTCGCCAATACCTGTCCAGCAGATCCATAAGAGCTGAGAGATATAAATGCTGGCGTCCCGCAAGGGTCTGTACTGTCCCCAACACTATTCCTGCTGCATATCAATGAAATGCTGTCTATTGACGGCATTCATTGTACAGAGGACGTTCATTGCAAATATTCCTCGTTTCGTGGTGGATGAAAGCCGCGAACGGCTTCTGTCTGAAATCGAGAGCACACTAACTAGTGTCTCCGATTACGGTCGACTAAACCTAGTCCATTTCAACCCTACTAAGACCCAAGTCTGCGCGTTCATCGCTAAGAAAACCCCATTTGCTGTGGCTTCACAATTCCAGGACACGGACATCAGTGTAAGCATCGGGATCCTTGGCATCGACATTTCTAACGACGTCAATAGGCCGTCTAGAAGACAAGGTTAAGCTAGCATCCAAAAAACTCGAAGTGCTCAACAGAGCGAAGCAGTACTTCACATCGGGGCAAAGGCTGCAACTTTATAAGTCGCAAGTCCCGCCTTATATGGAGTACTGCTCTTACCTGGATACCAGTTTGGGCCTTTAGACTCGGTTCAGCGACATGCCATTAGAATTGTCCACGATCCCGAGCTCACAAGCAGCTTAGGGCCCCTCAATCTGAGGAGAGCCTTTGCCTCCTTGTGTGTGTTCTCATACCGCTTGTACAATGGACAGTGTTCTGTAGAATTGTTTAACCTGATGCCCACGGCTACCTTCTACCATCGCAAGTCTCGCCATTGACGGGGAGTCCATCCTCACATATTGGAACCAAAATAATTTCAAACTATGCGATCTTAAAGGAGCTTTCTTGGCTTACAATCAGGCGGGCCGTATGTTTGTTTGCTACCTAAGTAGTTTAAAAAAAACCTTTTATATTGTAAAGGTTTAAGGTCACGACTTGTTTCTATTATGTGTTTTAATATATTTTTAAAACTGTGATGCAATATTATTTGACCACTATTGCTTAAAAACAAGAACATAAATTGTACTTAATCAACTTTAAACTATTGTCATTCGTCTCATATTATATACCTATACATCGATATTCGAATATCTCGGTTACATGATATGTTAAGACAAGTATTGTTATTTTCGGTTAATAACGGCGATATGGAAAACATGTTAACCACTACGATCTGAGCTACTTGACAACATTGTGTTTCATTGCGAATATTGCGATGCGGTTTAGTAGGTAACCAATTAATGAATATTGTTTTTTCGTGCTCTTTGTTTTGCTATATTCTAATAAAAAGTTAAATCAACCTGGGAACTATTATTTGAATACAATCTAATGCATATAAATACGTAATAAGTTCATTTTTAATGATTGTCGTAATTCTCATATGGCGATCTTTACCTCCAAATATCTCGGAAACGTGACACTTTAGGTCACCATATTGTTTAACATTTTTTGATTGTATAAGTGTCCTCTACCCAAATATACCACTTAAACCGTGCGCCGCGACATTGAAAAAAAATCAAAATGGCGACGGATGGCTATGCCAGCTCCCATACAAAAATGTTCGTACCCCTTTCCGACATTTCCAGTAGATTTTCCAAATACAAAACCTTGTCCAGACATTTACGAAGACAAAAAGGGATCTGCCACATCGGTTGAGCCGTTTTCAAGATGATCTTAATACATGTGGTAATTGATTTTATTATATACTCCGTGACTTTTTATTCGCCTTAGAAACGCTTGAACATTTGTATAATTAAAAATATCTAATATTATTAATTATGACGCATATAGTTTTAAACACCCTGTTACGAGCGTAGTCTACTCGACTCGTGCTCTGAGTTGGTATTTTCTACTATTTTATACGTAAACTTTAATTATTAACCCGATTTGTCATAATTCTAATGAATTTTTTTTATTATACAAATGATAACATAAAAATATATGTATGATTAGTACCTTTCATTGGGTACATTAAGGGGGTTGCGTTTCTAAAACGAATAAAACGTCACGTCACGGTGTATAGACAGATTCAATGTCTGTCTATCTTTTTGCCACTCAACTACACTAAAACTTTGGTAAGTTGCTGTGCAGGTTGGGGATAGTTTCTGACAGAATAATCTTATATTATAGTAACTAAAAAACACGCTTTAAAATATATCTTTATATATAAATAAAGCGCTCGTGGTGTAGCATGATTAGCCGTTCTTAATCGATCGGCAAAGTTAAGCTAACACCGTCGTGGTCGGTACCTGGATGGGTGACCGCCTTATTTCAAATCGAACGTTTCCGTGGTTCGGAAGGCACGTAAAGCCGTTGGTCCCAGTTATCACTTAATTGTGATAGTCGTTAAGCTAGTTGGAGGCCTTCTAGGCGACTTGAAAACTCCAACAGTAGGTTGACCACTAGCCTACCGAGCACCGATCCGCAGTGGGCATTCGTAGTGGAGTATCTGCCCAATCCCTTTTGTGAAAGGAGGCCTGTGCTCAGCAGTGGGACATTATAGGCTGATGATGATGATATAAATAAAAATAAATAAAGATACCTTGGCCTCAGCTTTGCTAATCTTGCTGTTCTTCTGTGCAGTGTACAGTACGTTTATCCTCTTATTACCGAGCATCGAATGATGTTTCGATAGGGCCAACTGGAAAAAGAAAACAAACATTTACATTACTTTTATTATTATATCTTTTTTTTTTTAAATAGATTTTTTGATAATAAAACAACCACACAATGAGAACGTTAACAAACAAGCCAGATTTTTTTTTGACAGCCGAGAGCTGTAATAACCTGCATTCAGATACTAAAAACGGTGCAATAACTGTCACTTTACGAGCAAGTGTGTTGAAAAGATATTTATACAATGACAGCCTCGGTAGAGCTGGGCCCTTGTCGAGAATCCAGTTACTTCACAACATACCTCATAGCTAGGTTCGTTGGCTAGTTCCACATATGCAATGGCACTCTTCTTGCCATCGCCGGGCTTCGGTATCCTAATGTCTTTGATGTGCTCATTCATTTCCACAAAATGATTAATTATCTGAAAATATAAAGAATTTATGTTTATTTGCACTTACAGTAGATGGTTTAACAGGCATATTGAACTTTTATGTATATTGCAAAATACATTTTTATTTGCACTTACAATACTAAGCTTAGAAGACTTAGCATATTGAACTTTATTTTCAGTGAGCAAGGTGCAATTTTGATTGAGGAGATAGATAAACCGGATAGTGTTGCAGCCTGGAGCATTGATCCTCACTGTTTTACCTTTGAAGGCGATGATAGCTCAGTGGAGTGAAACCATAGTGAGGAAACCATAGCACGGTGGTAGGGTACTTTGTAGTACCCATCTGGCTGGCTTCCACCCTCAAGTTGAAAATCTGTCGCCAAGCACATATCGGTGTGTTCCGACAGCTGCACTTGAGAGCCAGTTCCTTCTAGGCTTTGTGTGTGCTTACCACCTTCAGCCACATCATCACTTACCATGGTGAAATTGTGGTCAAACACAGGTCTATACACAGTAAAAATAAATATTTTTTAAGAGGTCAACATTTTTTTTCTTTTCAAACCACCCCTCATCAAAATTGTGATAAGGGGTTGTCTTTGTCAGGTCATATTAATAATGATATTACTCCGTAAATTTTAAAGCTAGAATGAAAACCTTATTCTGGATACTCAAGCTCCTTTTTGGCATCATTGTCCTTTAAAAATAAGCATGTTGTCATTGGAAGCTTAATTAATATAATAAAATTATCCTCACCCTTTCTTTATCTACATCCAATGGTAAGTTCCCGAGAAATACCACATATCTCTTTGGTCCCCTGACTTTCTGCACCAACTGTGGATTCTTTCCTTTTTTCTCTATCTTAACTTCTCCATTTTCTTTCTTCACATCTCTCTTCTCTTTCTTTACGTCTCCATCTCCCTCAGTTTTCTTTACTTTAACTTTCTTTATGTTTTCATTAGATTTTGATTCACTTCTTATTGTAGTGTTAAGCATATTGTGTAAAATACGTATTTTTCTCAAGTCTGTGTCCGTTAAATTTTTCGTACTTTTAAGTATGGTTTGAATTCTGTTGTGGATAACATCGGGGAGGAGGGAGTCATCAGTACCTTTTAAGTTGTCACGGATAAGTTGGCGAATGCGTCCTGAGGATTTAAAAAACAATAATAATAAGTAAGCGTTTATTGATCCTATAACAACCTTAAAAATATCTTATCATCTAATTATGTTAAAGACCCCATAGTTGGCCTATAGGCCTCCACCAACATCTTCCATTTGCTCCTATCTTTGGCCCGGTTGAGTCAATTGGATCCAGCAGTTGACAGCAATATTATCATCACTATTTAAGCTGGTATACAGGTCTAGCTGTCTCCTACAGTTTTACATACATTCCAGAGATGCAAAGTGGCGTATAACTCTCAGGGTCAACATAGCCTTCTAGTGAATATGTTTTTTATTGGTTGAGTAGTTTCGTAGCTTACCTCCCACATCAAAACTTTACCTCTTTATAATATTAGTGAATTTAAAAAGAAACCAACAGCCGATTTATGATTATTTTTGAATTAAACATACCTTTTTGATTATTAGTCATCTGGACTTCTAGGAACTTGGTAATCAGCTCTTGATTCTTCAGCACTGGGTATTTTTGACCTATTTCCTCATCTGTCAGAGCGTTTATGATCTTAGGTGTTTTCTGTACCCCAGCATCTTGCGGTGTGGTCGTTATTTCTGAGTCTAACTTTGTGTTTTCTGGATCTGGAGCTGTTGTCTTGGATTTTGATTTACGTTTACGTTTATTTGATGTAGGTTTTGTTGGTTTTTCCATTCTGGAAAAGAGAATTTATTAAAAAAATATTCTTTTCTTATCATTATTTAATTTGAAGATTGAGTTGAGGTAGTGTTAATGCTTTAAATATTTGATTGATGTCATTCCAATGAATTTTATTTTATTTTTTTAATAAAAGTAAGACAATATAACTTAGTATTATTGTTAGCCATGAGGTGAACTTATAAAATAGAGGTTATGTTTTGATTTTAGTAGTAATTCGATAAAACTGATATTCAGTGACTAGCCTCGGGTAAATTATATGCTCCGATTACGAACACATATTTAACAAATATTTTCCAGTAGAATTGTGCATTTCATTGTATAGAAAATAAAGTTTTATTGATCAAAAATTTGCCTGAGTTTTTAGTATGTTTGGTATTAATTACAAGTGTGAATGTTTTTTGTACTTACTTTATTGAAGTATTTATGGTTTTATTAGTAAATAATACTAATAATGCATTGGTACTTAGAATTTATATGAAAAAAGTTGAAAAAACCCTTTGTTTTGTTGAAATAGTTGTTTTGCTGGTGTTTGACGTTTGTTTGACAGTGTAGCCAGCCAGCCAACAGGTAGTAGTTTTTTCATCCATAAAAGGATAGGCAAGGGTATTTTTTACCATACAGCCTTTTCATACGTGTAATTTGATTTATAATATCATTTTCATATAGTCTGCTCATTAACTTTCACATAGTCACCGTCCAAAGTCATTGTACTAAAGCTCTCTCTTTAATAAAGCGGACTCTTTGAGACAACTTGAAAAGTCACGATACACATAATTCATTTCATTTCACTTCACTGGTGCACAATACATGTAAAACAATATAAAAAAAATGTATAAGTAGTAGTTTTTTCATCCATAAAAGGATAGGCAAGGGTAATAAACCATACAGCCTTTTCATATGTGTAATTTTATTTATAATATCACTTTCATATAGTCTGCACATTAACTTTCACGTAGTCATCGTCCAAAGTCATGTTTTAGTAAAATGGTGGTCATTGTACTAAAACTTTTCACGGACTCTTTGAGACAACTTGAAAAGTCACGATCTCACGATACACCACATCGATACACATAATTCATTTCATTTCATTCACTGGTGCACATGGATTGATCTTTATTGTATAAAATATCACCGATAATATGCAATAAAACTCAAAATACACGAATTTATAAATTAAAAACGAAAATGCAACGTTTTTTTTTTTTTTGGGATTTTATGGCCTGGTTACTAAGACCTTTAAGCCACAAAATGCAACGTCACTCTGAAACAGTGTTGCCAATGCTACGGCAATTACCGTGTTCTACGGCTTTCAGGCAAAAAAATCACTAAATCCACGGCCTACGGCTGCATCCCTGTGGCCGTAGCAGATTCTACGGCTTTTCACAAATTCTATGGTGATTTAATTAATTTATGGGTTGGTATGGTACTGAAGGGTTACTCCGATGCCGCGATGCACGAAATTTTACCGTCGTACGTAAGTGCCGTCCCACTCACCCCCCAAATATTGTTTGACAGGAGTTCGCGGCACTATACGATTGTCGAATATCGACCATCGGTGTAGCCCTTCTGTATCCAATTCCGCGTTTTAATGGTTTAATGTTAATAACGTTTAAATAACATTAATTAAAAAAAAACCTTTTTTTAAGCAGTGACACGGCCCACCGTTCTTCTTTTTCCATATAAACACGGCTTTTTTACCTCATGTACACCAAAATATTAAAGACCCAAATCTACCATGAATTATGAATACCTAATATTGGTGCATGGTATTTATGAGGTTTAGGTAGTTGATAAGGTTTCTAAATGATTAATTCAATTTTCCATAACAAGTGTTTACTTTGTCTTAATTTAACATACCTACCTTTGATTTTATTTACGTCATTTTATAAGCTTGTACTACCATGAACGATTACGCCCTCTCCCGAGCGGGATCGGATAATAGTAGAGTAGATGGAATACTACCGGAATTATGTTTCTACTTAATTTCTCTCTAACCACCTCGACTATATGGCCAGTCCGACCCTGCTAGCTCTACTCTGAGAGTTACGTTACCAATTATGGTAGAGGGACCTACAGCATTAGATGCTCGCTTCGATCATTTGATATAACTAGTTCCTAATTAGTGCACCGAGTGACTCAGAAACTCTCGGGATTTAACGCGCTGATAAGTAGTCAAGTAAGTCCCAAATAAGTAGGTGATAAAAAAAGAAAGTTATCCTCAAACCAATAAGTTTATAAAAATAGCGGCTTTTTAAAATAACACCGCACATCTTCATGTTTGTTTTTAATTTGCAAATACTTACCTCATGTTTTTTACCACAATGAGCCGTAGATATGTTTGCACTTATGTAGGTATGGTATATATGTATTCATTCTCTTCATCCGTTGACCGTCCAGTTTTTATGATGTCCTGGTACACATTACAGGTTTATATTTTATTTCTTGTGCTCGAGGTAACGATTTTGAGCAATTTATCTTGGTACCTATTTTTGTTGTCATAAATAAGCAGCATCTAATTTATTTTTTTGCTAGTAAAGTAGTCCCTCTCCATACCACAAGCTATCTGCATGCCAAATTTCATTAGCTAGCAGAAAATTTCAGATAGCTTGTGGTATGGAGAGGGACTACTAACGTAACGTAACGTTTGAACGTATAAGTACGTTCAAACGTTCCAGTTGCAGTACGCCCACCATGAGTTTTCTACGCTAACGTAATTTACACTCGCTAGCGACTACGGTGAAACATTTAGTATGAAATGCTTCCAAAAGTGTCCACTAGAGGCGCTGCTCGTCTTGTAAAATATCCACCGTAGCCGCTAGCGACTGTAGATTACGTTAGTGTAGAAAACTCATGGTAGAGGCACAGTCCATTGGGAGGGATGTGGAATAATGAATTCCCATCAAGGTTTTCCCTCAACATGGAAGACTTCAAAAAAAGGCGTAAAAAGGGTCAAGGTCGGTAACCACATACTATATCTGCCTGTTTATTAATGTCTTGACATAAAATAAATAAAAGCCGCCAAGTTTGAGTCGGACTCGCACACGGAGGTTTCTATACAAAAATAATAATATTAACTAGCTCAACTTTGCTATGAAATTAATAGTAGGCGCAACAAAAAAAGATGTATCTTAAATCAAAAATTGAAGGGGCCCCCCCTTCAATTTTGAATTTTATTTCATTTTTATTAATTGTTGTCATAGCGACAACCTATTACGGTTCAGGAGAAACAGCCCACTGACAGACAGATGGACAGACGGACGGACAGTGGAGGCTTAGTAATAGCACAAAGTTAATAATATACTATAATAGGGACCCGTTAAGAACCCTTTGGCTTAGGAATTTACGTAGTATATTATAACTTGTAATATACTGTTATACTAGGCATGTTGAGGTCCTAAGCACGAATTTACAAACCAAGCTGAGAAGCAGTAGGGGCCTTAGGCGTCGGCGACGTCGTCGACCTCCGACGGCCTCACGCCTAAGGGGGCCTCGCATAACAGATTAACTAGTTCCAAACAGTAGAACTTCTGCGGACAGTAGCTTCTCAAAGTTAAAATTGAGCGATGAGCCAACGAGAGACTATCTGCGTTGTAAGTAATATCATTTAAAGCTGAAATCAGCGGCTGATGTTAGATATGTCTATAGTCAGATTGTCCATAAAATATCTAATGATTGGACTGTTTTACAAAAAACTTAAACCGACTTCAAAGTACACTAAGAAGTAATCAAATCCTGATCTTATGACAATGGGACCAAACGGGAAGTGTACCCTTTCAAATAAAAAAAAGAATTTTCCAAATCGGTTTATAAAAGACGGAGTTACGAGGAAACAAACATAAAAAAAAAAAAACATTCGAATTGAGAACCTCCTCCTTTTTTGAAGTCGGTTAAAAATGTAATGTAATCCGCCCGATTGTCAGTTTTTTGATGAACACACGGATTTGCATTGCGCTCGTGTTGTAGGCTGGTTGTATGTCCACACTATTGACATCGTGAGCGTCGAACGAAGAGCGGGGGCTCTACCGCGTAACTTTGGTGGTAATCGTAACGAACACCATTAATAAATTTCATCCAATCAGGGCCCACGAATGGTCATCGTCGCGTCACAACGCGTACGCGTCATTGTATGAAATAATTAATGGTGTTCGTTACGATTACCACCAAAGATTCGCAATAGCCCACCCGATCGGCTCGTGCTTGGTTCGTGTGGCGTAGATACACCATGGATACCTTTAGATAGGCAAGTTAATCATTGTTTTTTTTTGTCAGAAGAGAAAACCAGGGCGGTAAGTGACCACCGTTGTCTACATAACCAGGGAATTGCCAATATGCCAAGCTCTACAAAGCATAGATATCTGGCTCTCAATTGTAAGTAGTTTCGCGAAAGATTTTAGGAGGTAGAGCGTAGCGTTTATTTGCTCAAAAAGCAGCTCGACTGGGAAGTACCTCCAACTTACAGAATACCGCAGCCAAATAACTTTATGTTGTGTTCCTGCGCGTGAGTAAGCGAGCCAGAGCTCAAGGGGAAGGGTCGGTAACGCGTGAGTGATGCCCCGGGTGTTGCAAGCGTCCATATAGGCTTACGGTAACCGCTCACCATCAGACGTTTGTTAACTACTTCAAGATATAAAAAAAAAACAACTTGGAGGTATTAGCTATAACACGATACTAAGAGAGTTATAGTACTGTGACTGGCAGCTCCCTTCTGGTATCTACTGTTACAGCAAAGCCTTCTATGTTTTGTGTACTTAAGACCACCGAGAGAGTGTGGTCAAGTGCATTCCATTGTGCTTTAAAAAAGAACTAAAGCCTGTACAACATCGCTCAGCTACAGAAACCTCACACTGTATAACCCTTTATATCTACATCCATCTCATATCTATACGTGACCAGGATGACACCAAACAGATATACAAAAAGCTTGTTTACTTATATCGATAAGATTCCTTAAAGCTTTCTTTCTGCATGCCAAAGCTTAGCAGGAAAAAAAGGTTGACCGGAATCAGTGCAGCGGAGCGAAAAAGTAACTGTTGGAAAGTAATTTACATGGCACGGAGAGAGGACGAGTGCTTGCAACAAGACAGTCGCTCAGTGAGACCGCAGGCGCCTAGCGGTCAAGGCTTCGTCGCGGCAGACCGTTGCCTCCATCTAGGAAAAGAAAAAAAAAGTAAATAGCGCGCGCTCGCAAACGTCAGAAAACAGCTATTTTTTAAAGCAGTTTCATTTACGTAAAAAAAAAATTATACAATAAAATAATAACGAGTTTCTTATGTTGTTAATCATCGTCTTTTAGTACGAATAACTGTTAAATCCTCAGTGCCGGTGGATAATGAGTTCGCTGTGATTGTGAGAGTATTCGTCTTGGTGCCCGTTAAGCAGGTGAATATAAAAATTGATTTCCGATGCACCGTTGTGTTCCATGACCCTTCATTGTTACGCTTGCTCCAAAATATAGCCGCTTATTTGTCGCACGATCCTTGTAAAATAATAATTAGGTCTTTTATCATACACGTTTTATATACCGTTACTTTTTTAAAGTAGCTAAAGTTTTTGAAATAAGAATGGACTCATTATTAAAAAGTAATGGTTGAAAGAGTTGCCGTTTTTTTTCCATAGTTATCAGTGCTCAGTCGAGACGATCGGGAATAACGGCCCTGCAATCATAGGTTGTTGCTCTTCCTACTGTGCTCGCACTAAGAAATAAAACAAAGTTTTATAAAAGTACACCTAGAAGCTCTATCTTACGACCTTTGTCTATGAAGAACACAATTTAAAACTATATAATATATCTATGTGTCACAAACTTTTTACTGTGTTCGTAGTTTCGTACTGGCCAGAACTGTTTCGAAATTTAAAAGAAAGTTTTTTGAATGCAAACAGTTTAGTACAAGGACAAAAGTTTTAAAAGTTATCGCTTTTGGAGTGATATTCTCTACGCGTTCCGTTGTGAGTGAATGTAGGTCAGTGAAATGATCGAAACACGGTCCCGTATGGAATCCGACCCGGCCGTCCGCGGCTGACCGATTTTGTTGTCACACTAAGAAACGAAGACATTCTTTTATTATTACCGATATTATTTTTCGAACTTGTTTTTTCGACACGATTGCGAAACTGACGACCTTAATTTTTTATATTTTTCTCATAATGCAAACAAGCGAATTTATATTGTATAGCAATTCATCATTTTAATACGCCCCTTATTTCAAGGCAATGGTCCGTAAGTATACAGCCTTGTTAAAATATGCTTTTATTTCCAATGCAAGAATTCAATTTGGTTTGAGGAGATAAGGCAGAGATAAGCAGGTTCTGTGAGGTCATTAGCATCGACCGGCTTTCCTTAGCCACCGTACAGTATGAACTTGGGGTTTGGAATTTAGCCTCTTAAATTATTTAATGATGCATTTTTTTATATTTATGCAACTTTGTTAAATCTTTTGACGTTTAAGAATGTCAAAGCAAAAATAACCTTAATGCGTCAAAATAAGGTTTATCTGTTAAATCTATTATAATCATATAGTTGAAACTTATTACAAAGATATAAGGACTACATTTCTTTGTATTAATACGGCAAGTAGGGTGTACAAATTTGATAACGGACGTAGTTGGCATAAAAATTACAAACACTTTTATGAAGTCAGGACTATGCTCTCAATCTTCCTAGTGATGGAGCAAGAAGTCACATTAAAAATCTTGCAAACATGGAAGCTGCTTATTTTTTTTAATAACAGTCGAATTAATAACCCTAGCAGACCTCTAGTATTAATTACTGTACAATGACATTACTCAGATGATGAAGACTCTGACATTCACACACACCCACACACTCCCCCCACACACACCCACACACCCCCCACACACACTTACACACACACCACACCCAAACTCTACCCTTGCAAACATCCACACGTCTCCTATTGTATTATATAATAAAGCATTTTTTGGCGCTGGTCCTTCACTGTTGTATAGAGTTTCACTGACTCCCATAATACAGATTATTCTAGCTTGGGAGCCAGAAGACTCATAGACTTGTAATTATAGCCGTCATTTTTGTCTTCTATGAATATGTATGCTTTTATGTGTGGCAATAAATAAATTATTATTATTATTATTATTAATGAGCGGTTTTATCGCTAAGAAGCGATCTTTTCCAAACCACCTTTGGATGGAGAGGAATATTGTCAACATTTGTCCCATTATATTATTAAATTATGGTCAACAGATAAAATAACCCGCATATTGCAACGTATCGGTAAAAGTAATATCTCTACCCATCGTTTTCTATTATGCAATTACCAGCATATTTATTATATTTCACGCAATTGCATTCTGCACAATGTGCATCACAAAGAGAACTCGTGAAAAACATTGTGTTTTTGTAACACAAAAACTATTGAACCAATTTAAAAAATACTCTGCATTGCATAATTCAAGAGTATTTTTCAAGAGATGAATGGATTGTGTGAAAGATGATATGGGTAAGAAAGGAGTGGATCCTGATATGTCGGATAGAAGAGACGAATGGAAGAAGCGTACATATTGCGCCGACCACAAGTGATTGGGAACAGCTATGCTATTCTGTAAAAGGTAAATCATCTCGAAAGTCATCTCGCAACTCACCTCGCAACCCGATTTGGCGGGTGAATTATGTTTCAGAATACCAAATCCTATTGGAAAACGTCAAAATACTCACCTGTCGCAGTTCATCTCACATCCGTCATCACTCGGTGGCGCTAGTGTCGAATTCATTGATTTTAAGAATTGGAAACTCTAATCTCATCGCGGATTCAGAAGTGATATTGCAAATGAACTTAACAGAATAGCACTGCTGGGCAGGTGGATGATGATGATTTCAATACGAAAATTATGATAGGGAGAAAGTGACTGATTGATAGATAAACGCACAGCTTAAACCGCTGAATACAGACTCTTGAAATTTTCACACAGGATTCAAAATGCAAATATTAAATCAAAAAAGTAATTTATACAGTTAGGCCCTAGTAAAGCTGTTATGAACGTTAAATTGGTACATACAGTTGAATTTACCACCGGTTCGGAATACACTTAAACTTATAAGACTCCGGCAAGAAACTCAGCTGTTCTTATATAACGTAGGCATCCACAAAGGGCTTTTCCCTAAGGGGGTATCCCTTATAATAGGTGTTAGTGGGTGACTGCAGGGCGGCAAGGACGACTGGTGTATTTTGGAGCGAACGCGGTAGAGTAAACCTCATTTTAATGAAATAATTTTAAATAGCAGCAAATAATGATAAGTCTTTTTTTTTACTGTGTGTGTATAGGCTTGTATTTGCAATCTCACCATAGTAAGTGATGATGTGCCCGAAGATGGTAAGCACACAAAGCCTAGAAGGAACTGGCTCTCAAGTACAGCTGTCGGAACACACTGGTAGGTGCTTGGCGACAGATTTTCAACTACAAAGTACTCTACCTTGCTATGGTTTCCTCACGATGTTTTCCTTCACCGAAAGCTCAAGTCATTGTAGGATCGGGTCCTTCGTCTCGGCATCCGACGTCACTACCACTGAGCTATCATCGCATCAAAGTCATATCATAGACAGAGATTTTTTGTGCTCGGTTTCTATAAACAAAAACGAATCGTGTCGCTTACCAATGGTAGGTTTTTTTATTGCCAAACTGGGCATATAGATCATTTCGTAAGCTAATTTTACCTGTGATTGCTACTTCCATGTGGGAAGGTCTGCTATGCAAAGCTTTGAGATCTTTGCTGCATTATTAGTAATGATATAAGAGTCTTAATTTTAACCGATAACGGTCCATAAATTGTAGGAATCGACCATACACTATGGTATTGTAGGTCGAAGAAATAAACGCTTTCATTACATCTTAGAACTTTATTTATGAAGATAGTTATTGGAAAAACTATTATTAGAAAACAATTTAGAAACGGAAACGGAAATTGAACAGAAAGACGGACCTAGCAACAGTAAGAAACCATAAGTAAAGGCCCATATCCATACAACTTTTCTCATGTTAATAAAACGCTCAGAATTAGACAATTTTAGACAAATCACGTGGGTAATATATGAGGTCCTTCTAAAGTCTTGGTGGATATTTTGAGGGATGAATCTGTAGTAATAATCCGTCTGATGGTTCAAGAGAAAAAAAATAAACAAAGTTGAACTTTATGTAAGCTACCAAGAATTAATTTATAAATAATGGAGTATTTTCAATGTACGGATTATTTTTCTAATATTTTTTTTTTGATTTCTAATGACCCTAATTTATAATTCCCTCAAAATATCCGCCAAGACTTTAGAAGGACCTTATTATATGTAGAATGTTTACATACTTTGACATGTCATCTTTTTGATATTATTATGTTGGGGAAAATTTTTGGTAGGGATAGTGAAGTGACATTTATGACTAAAGACCGGATTATATGCATTTGCATATGCATTTGCATATTTAAGCGATATTACCCGGTAATAGCATATTTTACCTAAGATCTAGTGATGATGCATATTATCGATACATTTGAAATATTTATCGAGCGAGCGACCTATGTGCTAACATAGCACCCATGTTCAAATTCTGCCTAGTTACCTTAGTGGATGTGGAGCGATCCCTTTCCACTTATTAAAAATATTTTGAATGATCGAAGACACAATCTTACCACCTATCATTTGGAACAATACTTGATAGTTTACGTTGACAAAAATATAAAATATTGTAAATGTAATGTAATGGTACTGTACCTATTATCTATCAATAGATAATTTACTAATTGTATGCTGATTTTGAAATAAATAAAAAAAATATACTATTATTATTATTTTCTGCCAATTTTCATGCATATTCTGCCAATTTTCATGCATATTCCGACAAGTTTCATGCATATTTCAAGCAGTTTTCATGCATATAACAAGCTTTTTATGTTGCATATAATACGGTCTTTATTTATGACAGATGCGAATCGATTGCAGTTTGAACTTTAACTGTATTGTTGAAGAGATCGCTTCTTAGCGATAAGACCGCCCATTGTACAGAGTAAAAGCATTACTTTTACCCGACTGATTTTTGTAAACTGTTTATTGTACAAATAAAGAGGTACAAATTCGATATGAGGCCAAAAACTAAAACATTGAAGCGGTTTCCCTCTGCGTTTAATTCATTCATGGAGCAGGGACCTTATTAATTAGGTATACATCTAATTTGCAAACAATATGCTTATTAAGCCTTAACAGACACCATGCATTATCAAAACATATCACGACTTGTTCGTGCCATATTTAGACAAAGTATTATTATTTTTATTTGTACAGTCAAATCGTCGACTTACAATCCCACCACTGTAAGTTACCATGTAGCTAAGGTGGACAACCTAGAACATTGTTTAAACATATATAATACAATCCTGGGACATTCCTCACACACGGTCATCTGATCCCAAACTAAGCAGAGCTTGTACTATGGAAACCAGATAGCTGATATAATACATATACTACTTTTTGTTAATACATACATAATTACACCAGACAGGACACGCAGATATTCATGCACACAAATGCATGTCCTGACTGGAAATGGGTTCCATTCGACTGAGATTTATTTTAGTGGCAATTTTTACCAACCCTCCGGTCAAGACAAAGCACCAGAAACCATCTGAGGTCTTACCACCAAAACATACACTTCGGTACTCATATATTATGCTCGCACGTGGTTTCTCAGTCAACGTACCCATAGATAATAGAGAAGTATGCTGTCATCCTTTTTTACCCGACAGACCCGGAAGGAGGGTTATGTTTTTCGAGTGTATGTATGTATGTATGTCTATTTCTTTGTGCCGCTCTGCAGCCTAAACGGCTTGATGGATTTAAGCATATGAGGTGTCGTTAGATTCGTCTTGACTGGGGGAGTGTCATAGGGTATATTATTTTTATATAGAGCCTAAGAAAAAAAAATAGGGGGGGTATTAAAAATAAAAGTTTCGTTATTATTATAACAATATGGGTATCAAATGAAAACTTGTAAATAGAACATTCCATATATTTTATATTGTAATACTTTTATGCTACCATTTTGACGTAAACTGCAAAAAACCACGTTTAATGCAAGGACAGTAGGTACTGAGCCGTTACCATACGTAAATCACAGATTTGCGATGGTTGTTAGCGTCCCTATACCGTACCGCTCATTTACTTACTAATACATACAACTCCTTCTGTATAAAACTAAAAAGTCTGAAATTTGGCAATACCTTATAAAATTCAAGTTATATTCAAAATTCTATAGATTTAAGAGCTTGTTTTTCTCTTTTCAGTTAATTTATGTTTTACGCAGTCGGGTTTTTTGTTCCTTTTAATAATTTAATTTATTTATACAACTAATCGTGGCCCGCCTGATAGTAAGCGGTTACCGTAGTCTATGGACACTTGCAACACCAGGATTATCACTCCCGCGTTGCCGACCCTGCAGATTTTTTGCACACCCTTTTTGAATAACCCCATGCTTATAATGTTGGATCCTTCATTATGGTATATTTAATGGGTTTGCACTAAAACGTATAAAATAACTGTCTAATAGAACCTTTGGTTTTATTCGAAAAACTGTACCTAATTTTAAGACGGGAGTCGGGCTGCGATTATTCCATACAAATTTAATCCCCTGTTTTCTTCCTGAATAATGCCTCTAGAGCCTAATTTTTTCATATAACCAAGGTCTCCTTTGGACGCGTCCCTGTTAATTCCTTTTTTCACTAATTAGTAAAGAATATCCCTTCAAAAAATAATTTATTATTTTTCCGCCGTGATTAAAATGACTACCAGACAAATTCAAAAAGTTTTTAACATAAAAAAAATAAGAGGGACGTGTACATAATTAAGATAGTTTGAAAGTCAAGTTTGAAAGTATGATATCATGCAATTGAATACATTTAATTGAAATGGAAATATCACACACCACATCCTTGTTCAATAGAATATTAATTTAAAAAAAAAATGTTCATAAACTGCCGGAGGAAATTAATAAATGACTCAGCATTGAAATTATTATTATGACAAGATTTCTATTGAAATCGTATTCGATATATTAATCGATATAATCAATCATAGCGAAATCATTCGGTCATGTGATCGGGCAGTGAACTCTAGACCTAAAAATTATGCTAATATTATTCTAAACAAAAAACAGCCTTGAGGCTCACAAATTAGAATTATATTTAAACAACAAGGAACTCGCCGTCCTAAATTCAAAGCCACATCAATTACTAACCGAAAACCAACTTAATTACGTGGTCATAAAATAAAATTACCAATAAAAAATATTGGTCACTTCATCCGTAATCTGTTAATCCAATTTGTATCTTAAGCAATTAAAAGTAAGGTAGGTAATCGGTGAGAATTCGAATTCCAATAAGACACGAAAAATATTCGGCCAAGTGAAAAGGATTTCACTCTTAAGCGAATTGTATTAAAGTTGATAATTGTTTGTATGGATATAGAAGCCAGTTGTCAGATGTATGTCAGCTGGTGGACCGTTATGACAGTTCGGTAAAGGTTAGAATATGTGAAAGTTGGTGCGTGGGCAGTTGCGGTACGACTGCCCATTGCCCTGGGCAATATCAGCCTAAAAATAGTCATAAAAACTGTCCAAAAATCTATATTAATCTTACTATCCATTGTTTTTTTGTTTGTTACTTTCAAGCCTAAACCACTGAACAGATCGCGATGAAATTTGGTATGCATAAAGCCTATGGTATGGAGAAGGACATAGGCTACTTTTAATCCCGGGAACGTGGGTGAAACCGCGGGGGACAGCTAGTAATATTATAATATTATAAAAAATGCGAAAGTAACTCTATTTTTTGTTTTTTACGTTTTCATGCCTAAACCACTGAACCGATCGCGATGAAATTTGGCATGCATATAGCCTATGGTATGGAGAAGGACATAGGCTACTTTTAATCCCGGGAACGCGGGTGAAACCGCGGGGGACAACTAGTAATATTATAATATTATAAAAAATGCGAAAGTAACTCTATTTTTTGTTTTTTACGTTTTCATGCCTAAACCGCTGAACCGATCACGATGAAATTTGGCAGGCATATAGCCTATGGTATGGAGAAGGACATAGGCTACTTTTTATCCCGGGAGCGCGGGTAAAACCGCGGGGGACAGCTAGTTTACTATAAATGTGAAAGTTCGTAACGATGTTTGTTACTCGATCAATTCGTAATTGCTGAATTGATTTGGATGAGATTTGGCACACAGATAGATCATGCCCTAGAATATAATCTATATTTAAATAAAAATGAATGTTGGTAAGCGCATAACTCAAGAATGGCTGGACCAATTCGGATATTTTTTTTTGTATGTTCCTTAAGGTCCAGGGAAGGTTTTAATACTATAAAAAAGTAGGGTAAGGTAGGATAGGGTAGATAAGGGGGTAAAGAAGGGGGCGCAGGTGAAACCGTGGGCATGAAGCTAGTATAATATACTTTTCATTCAGAGAAAACAAAATCTGTGAGTTTTTTGTGACTCACAAAATAACGACGCGCTTAGGCGACTATCCACCTAAATACAAAGTGACTAATCGGTAAAGCTAAGTGTTTTCCCATGTCTTCACTCGCATAAACTCGGCGTTAATTGAATGTGTACAAAGTATTATACTTCCCTGTAAATGTTGTAGTCATAATAGACTTACTGTTCCTGTCATTATTGTTACAATGTAAGGTTAAATATACAGAGGTTTCTTTTTCTAGCCAGTTAGGGCAAGCAAGCTCTTAAAACAATATTATTATAACCTTATTTGACTTTTGTCTTTCTTTGACATCCGACGTCAAAACGCCTTGTTTTAAGAGCTTGTGGTAGGCCCCTGGTCTTAGAAAAACGCGCTGAAAGGAACCATGAGCTGAATTTTGGAGAAAATAAAAATGGCACTAAAAAAAACATGTGTCTAAGTATCGTTTACTAATTCCCAGCCACCCTATAAGTGCTAAATAATAATATAAATTAAAAAAATAGTGTCTATAATAAAATGTATTGGTTTTAATTTCGAGCGCGCGTTGATGTCTTTTATTAGCGCGTGTAAGTCCCGTAGACGATAAAGTTGAGTAACATTGATTTTATTAAATAAACGGGCCAAGAGTCTGAGTCTGACTCAGGCACCGAGCACCGATTGGACGTATAATTACTTGGTTTGGGTCATCAATGTAAAAAAACGGACCGCATAAATAAATTTGTTTGTGAAGGAATTTTGATGATTTCAAAAAAACTGTGGTAGTTAGAAACATCTTTTTAGTTTAACTGTAATATTTACATGAATGTCTATCTACTGTAATTATTTCCGATTTTTGGCTTTGCGAACTTCCGAGTTAAGGGGGGGAATAATATATTTTTTTGTCATTTTGCATCATAAGTTAAAAACCACTTGTTTTGGAATGTATAAATGATATGATATCACATTATTTTCGTCCTTTCGGCCCGGCAAAGAAAATATATATTTTTTTAATTTAAATTTTGCTATTTTTAAGGTTTTAAGGTCGATCGTTTGTATGAAACGTATATTTTAGACTTTTAGAGATTTCAATGTTGACATGAGCACATCCACCCTGTAAAGCAATGTAGCTGAATTACAAGTCACTCTGTATACAACGTATAACGGAAAGGTATATATATCCGAGAGGGTTGTAGACTACATCAGGTAGACTCTCTATAAAAAGTTTCAGCTCAAAATATATTACTCAAAAATTCATACCGAAATTATACTTCCAAGTTTATTGAATTAAAATCATAACCAACGTGTCACCGCTCAATGAGGTTCATTATCTTTTCACGTACCTTACTAATCTAATAATATATATAAAATGCTTTTGTGGGTACGTAAATACGCAGTTTTCTCAATCACCACCAACCCCAATCAACTTCCCGTTGGGGTGGTAAATACCCCTTGGTCTCCAGGTGGTAGTAAGGGAGTTTGGTCGCGGTGGGTGGAAGGGGGTGGTTGTGGGTGGCGAAAATGTTAAAACATATATTGCTGTCCTTTTCTAACGCATGAGGACTTCTGAAAAGATCTCAAAATTTCTGGAATGGAAAGTTCCAAAATGTGTAAAACGGTTATAATCGATTTGGAATGTACTAGAAAGTTCAACAAATATCTGGAATGATCTAGAAAATTCTAGAGTGAATGCAAACTATTATAATCGATATAGCATGTTTAGAGAAAGTTCTACAAATTTCTGGCTTCATCTAGAAAGTTCCAAAATGTCCAAAACTAATAACAGTTTTATCGAATCGAGTTAGAATGTTCGAGAACGTTCTAGAATTTTCCCGAATGATCTGGAATGTTCCAAAATGAGTGCAATTTATTATGATCGATTTAGAATGATCGAGAAAGTTCTAGAAATTTTCCGAAAGATCGGGAAAATTCCAATATGAGTGCAATTGATTATGATCGATTTAGAATGTACGAGAAAGTTCTAAAATGAGTGCAATTTAAAATGATAGAGAAAGTTCTAATTTTTTTTTATTGATCTGGAAAGTTCCAAAATGTGTACGAGTGTTATTATTGATCTATTATTGTTATTGTTTTAACTAAAAGAACCAAATCGAAATCGAAAATAGAAATCTATAATATCTGTTAAAAATGTATCCTTATATATTTTTTATACCACTAAATATGCGATGTATTTTAACCCGAGCAACGCCGGGATTCGCTCTTTCGCGATCTGTGCGCCTAATACCAAAGAAGTTTTTTTTATACCACTAAGGTGGCAAACAAGCATACGGCCCGCCTGATGGTAAGCAGTTACCGTAGCCTATGGACGCTTGCAACACCAGGGGTATCAATCGCGCGTTGCCGACCCTGAAGAAATCTCTTCACGTCCTTTTTGAAGAACCCCATGCTGTACTCCATTGGGTGCACCACAGCGGGGAGCTCATTCCACAGTCCGAGCGTCCGCGGAAGAAAACTCCTTTGAGCTCGCACAGTTCGAAACAATTCTGGTTTCAGTGTGTGAGGATGGTCTCCCCGTCGATGGCGAGAGTTGAGATGGTGGAAGGTAGCGGCGGGCATCAAGTCGAACAATTCCTTAGAACACTGTCCGTTGTACAAGCGGTAGAACACACATAAGGAGGCAAAGTCTCTCCTCATACTGAGGGGCTCTAAACCGCTTGTGAGCTCATGCAGCTCAGCAGAAGTCATGTAAATTTATGAATATACCTGCCCTTTGCATTACAAGTATACTTCACATATATTCAAACTACTAGCGAATATGTACAAAATAATTAATAATAAAAGTTGTATTTGTCTAATATATTACAGTAGCTACACAGCCCTTTGGACATTCCCATGCATTTAATCATAGTCCGGTATACCGCTATGAAAATGACTTGACCGTTACCGGCGACCCGGACACCATGCCCGGACGCCCGGACGGGGTGGCCGGTTACGTAGATATGCCGTTGGTAATGTTCACATACCTGTGTGGGCTGTGGCATTATTATTAAATAAATATTGAGTCATTTGAAGTAAAGAATTACCCCCTTACTCAAAAAACGCTAGTGGTCACGTAAATAACATCATATCGTTTGATATTTTCGACCATTCATATTTTAATGTATTTTACTTTTTTTGTACACAATAAAGTTTTTTCTTTATTTATTATTTATCATCAAATCTCGACTATCGAAATTTGACTATATTTTTTTATAACAAATGAACTAATAATATAACTTCAAAGTCCAAAATAGAATTTGGTTGTCATAATACAAAACTAAGAAGGACTTTTTGGCAGGAAGTGACGTAGTTTTTATTTTCGTTTTTATTTTCATAAATTCGTGTATTTTGAGTTTTATTGCATATTATAGGTGATATTTTATACAATAAAGATCAATCCATGTGCACCAGTGAAGTGAAATGAAATGAATTATGTGTATCGTGACTTTTCAAGTTATCTCAAGAAGTCCGTGAAAAGTTTCACTACCACCACCATTGTATTATAATAATAATAATAATAAAATAAATGAGCGTATATATAATATGTATGTGGTGTGTCAAACACATGGTTTTGTATGTATTGTTTCGCGTTGTAGTGTGTGTAACGTTTTTTTTAAATTAAAATAATTTATTTAAAATGCTTTATTATATCAAGATATTATCATTGTGCACTTCATGCCCATATAAACTTTAACTACATCAAATCTCACAATTTCTGCGTGCGCGCAATAGGCTAAAAAATGGAGAGAATGTTTTTACTTCACGTAGCCGATATCGTGGTTGAACTGTTTAGGATGAAATCGTCATCGGCCTGACCTGTTACGAACTATTTGTGGTCAGCGCAATATGTACGCTACTCCTTTCTTACCCATATCATCTTGCACACAATCCATCCATCTCTTTTTCGGTCTTCCTCTTCCCTTATATCCATCCACTTTCATATTCATAACTCTTTATTATGATAAATAAGTGTTTTTTTTTTAATTTTACAAGCTTTTATTTTTAACTTGCAATGTATGTATGTTTGTTCGGGTGGAATCTTGCAAGTCGAATTTCACCCACTTCCAGGGTCGGATTGACTTGATATTTGGTATACATTAGTATATTGGATGACAATGCAAGTACAGTCAACAAAAAGTACAGTTCCCAAAAAAAGCTTGTATTAAAAATGTCATTTTTAACAAAACTTATTTATTCATAACTTCGTATTGTTTTTTTAATAAAACAAATAATAAAAAGTCTTTACTAAGTGGTAAAAAACAAAAGAAGTACTCAATAATTTTGCAATGCATCTTCTTTCGTCCCCCTCTAACAAGCATACATATTTACCGTCTCTTCGAATATAACTCCTAAACCTTCCACATTATAATTGACATTCAAAGACATAAATAACGAGGCCGGTATTCAAACTGGCGACCCGACAGTGCCGTAACGTCGTGTATCTGCGCAAACAGGCTCGGCAGGCTGCGCAGGATTCTAACTGTACTGGGCAACTTCCTGTAGCACACATTTAGCTTTTTGCTATCTTTAGAATGAGGTGCTCGTTGCGTTTGAAAGTGCACTGAACTCTGGATAGGATTTTGAAAATAATTATATGATGGAAACGAAGGTCCCGGGTTCGAATCCTAGAATAAGTATGAGCTTTCGGTGAAGGAAAACATCTAGCCAAAACAATAAAAAGTTAAACAAAAGATTATCCACTTAGTATACTATACTATATATATTATATACTATAGCTCTTTTTCGCATTTAAAAAAAGGAACTCGCCCCTTACAGACAAGGCGTCTCTAGTAGAGGGAAAGTTTATTTTTTTCAACATTTTCCATAATATTCACGCGTCGATATTAGACTGAACGCCGCTCGGTTATGAGCTATGTGCTATGTGCACGAGTATTGTAATTGTATTCGTCTTTATTGGTAAAACACTAATTCTTGGTATTATAACGCCTAATTGTAGGCTTAGTAGTAGGTTTGGAGTTTGGGTAGTAGAATTGTTCAATGGAAAATTGGGAACTAGCAAATCCCACGAGTTTGGGCGAGCGTGTCGTAAGGCTAGGCTCGTTGTAAGTCTACACTTGATGCCGCGATGATAACGTGCAAAGCGGCTAGGCTCGTGCTCGGCTCGCCTAGCGTAGACGCACCTCAATAAATTACCCGTAAGTTAAATGATTTACAGTGTGAGTTGAGTGTGTGAGAATCAATAAATTATACTTATAAGTCGCTGCCCGGCGCGACTTCGTTCGCGTGGTGCTACCCCTAAATACCATATCTAAACCATTCAGGGAGTTAATTATACGGTACGTGTGTATGTCAATGAACTCCTCCTAAACGGCTGGACCGATTTTAATGTTTTTTAGTATGCGTTTGGGTGGCGCCCTGGACGGTATAGATTCACAAATCAGCCCGGCAGATGGCGCTGCAGACAGTATCTAGGTTGTATTATCGACTGCAGCGCCATTTGCCACCCAAACGCATACAAAAAAAACATTCAAATCCGTCCAGCCGTTTAGGAGGAGTTCAGTGACATACACACGTATAGTCTAATTTTATATATAAAGATTTATAATTAGTAGAAAAATACCCAACTTCCTCATTAAATTTATTTGCTAGTGTGACAGCCCTACAAGAATAGGCTAATATAATAGACGCTTGGAGGGAGCTGTTGCTCTGTACAATACTCTGTGACTATGCACTGTCACTCAGTATTTTGCTACGCGTAGAGTTCGTAACATGTGAATCTGCCAATTGTTATGATACTGTAAGATTTTCTTCGATGGGCCCCCTTGCATACCTTTCGAGAAGTTAGAACAATTGAACAATTAAAGAAAAATTAAACAAATATAAACATCAAAAATGACGATTAGATAATATCAATGAAGGTTATGTTTTAACATTTCGAAGCAATTTGCAGCTTTTAAAAAAAAATGTAATTAATCTGCAATTAAATGTATTTTTTTTGTGTAAATTTTGTTTTGTACAATACAAACCAATTATTTAAAGTTACTTCATAGAAGTATTTAGACAATGCAAGCATCCATCAATTTAAGTAATTGTTGACAAATAAGAAATCTGGGATCACCAATTAGTTTCATAAGGGGTCCATTTTCTAAAATTTCATGACTGACGCGGTCCGATTGATAGAGGGATTAGGGGTAGGCCAATCACGTGAAAACCTGACGCTAACTACTTTTTTACACCCCTCCTCCACCCGCGGTGAGGTTTTAACAGTTATTCTCTAATTTATAATGGAAACTTATTCTAAGAAGATGCGTTTCTGTTAAATATTGTACTGTTTGGTCCACACAAAATGTCCGGATCCGGACCGCAGTCCGCTATTTGGTGACCCCTGGTCTAACACATAGGCTTAGGCCCAAGTGCGAGGCCAAGGTCTAGTGCGGTGCACGACTCACGAGCTAGTCACCTTGGAATAGATACGACGATTTCATACAACCGCAATTTCAGTACCTACCCATCAAAATTCAAAATTAAAATAAATACAAAATTCAAAATCATGTATTCAAATAGACCTTCGCAGGCATTAATGAAAAGTCTGACTCTAATACTCTAATAGCGGTTCGGAGGGTTGTATTTGCTGAGAAGAGCCGGCAATAAACTCAGCAATTACTCTTTTCAAAACAAGCTTAGATTCATTACATAATATTTACATACTAATCGCACTGACAACAATTGCGTGCCCCAGGTGGAGGCAAAACTGTAAAGAAAAAACCTAATTACTAATAACTAATTCAGTTTGAGTATATTCTCAAATAATGTTGAACTAACCAAAAACCTTCCTTTGTTTCAGGACTTTACAAAAACCATGCAAATATCATAGCGAAAATAAAACACCATCAAAATGGGCCCACCTTTAAGCACATGGCCGTACAGCCATCCAAGTGTCGAAGACAAAGTGACACAGGAAAGTGACAAAGTGATAAGTGATAACAATAGGGGAAAGTGTTTGTTAGTTAAATTCGTCGATAATTTTCGTGTAATATGTTTAAACTTTACGTTTGTGTTTATTATTTTACAAGTTGTATTGAATTTGAGTTCCGTCGGCGCGGGGCCCGTTATACTAAATCTGGATTATTTGCAAGGTAATGTATTTGTTTATATTATTATTGCGCTTGTGGTGTGGCATGATTATCCGTTCTTAATCGATTGGCAAAGTTAAGCTACCACCGTCGTGGTCGGTACTTGGATAGGTGACCGCCTAGTGGTGTTTCAAATCGAGCGTTTCCGTGCTTCGGAAGGCACGTAAAGCCGTTGGTCCCGGTTGTCACTTTATTTTGATAGTCGTTAAGCTAGTTGGAGGCCTACCAGGCGGCTTAAAAACTCCAAGTAGCCTGCCTCCACCGATCGGTAGTGGGCACGCGTGGTGGAGTATCTGCCCATTCCCTTTCACCATCATGTGTGAAAGGAGGAGGAGGAGGAGGAGGAAAGCTTTGGCTGAGAAGTATCTGCAAAAAATTAACAATACTTCTACATTTCTCAATATTTAAACTCACTCTAAACAGTCTAACAAAAAAACTACTTAAAATAAAATCAAACAAGCCATCTCTAAAGTACGTAATTTATTTTCAAAACGTAACAAATGGCTGTAAGTCACGACACTCAAATGGCAATTTAGAAAAAAAAAGAAAGCAAAAAAGTGCAAGTGAAAATAATGTGTTTGGAAGATGTCTTTTGAATGGCACCGAATCTAATCAGTGTAATGTATGCTGAATTCTTCGCGTAGTAAAAGTGATGCTGATTGTGTAGTTTCACTTATACGACACGACCACGTGGCGATTTCTCGGAAGCTATAAAAGGTTTTTTTAGCATTTTATGTTTGGAATTTATTTAGGACCGTTCAATAAAAAACAAAAAAAAACGGTAGCATCAACCGAAAAATCGGCAATCTGCTTTGGTCAGTAAAATTGAAACCAATTTAATTAAACTTAGAAGTTTAATTGAATTATCATTCATTTTTAGTTACTCTACAAGTATACATTTCATTAACTGAAAAAATTCTAACTGTGCAGAATATAGTTGGAAGTCACGATACATTTTTGTTCAGTGTAGTGTGCCCAGAACGCTGGCGGCATTGCTACATACACTGTATTGCAATTCTAATCGTCTGAGCGAGATATTCACCAGAACTTTGGTCATTGTAACCACCGATCAGAATATGCTTTGATATAACAAGAAATGCGATTTGCTCCTTGCCCCTACGGGCACTCCATCTCTATCCCAAATGACTCTAGATATAGTCTCCAACAAGGGTACTATTTGATGCGCTTGAGGTTCTTCGCAGTCTCATTCATTTGATAATGAAAATCAGAGGGAAGGAATGAAAGTATTTTCGAAAAATAGAATAATAAAAACAAATATGACAAGACAGTATTGATATTGTATGATGTCGAAGTATTCATATGGACTACACCTGGCTGGAGACAAATGCTGGTAACAGGAATGAGTGGTCTTTAGCTGTTTGCGACCAGCAAGAAGTTAATGTTTGTGACAACACTATAATAAAACACTAACCTGAGCGTAATTGTCATTTGCAAACGTAATTTGTTGTAATCGCATTTGAATTGAATCAATATATGTACAGGAATTGGCACAGCGCCTAAACGGAGTAGGTACTCATAGACCTAATTTCTAACTTTCCCGATTAGCACTCCTCAACAACTGCCCAAGCCGAGGTTCGCCCTTCTGTGACCCTGAAAAGGTCATATAGATCAATAAAAATAGGGATGATTCTTGGGTAAAAAAATAATACTCAATTAATTTTTTTTTTTCAATTCTAATTAGTCCGTCAGTTAGATTATCAAAAAATATTGGATACGTATTTTTTGTTTCATCAAATCATTAAAAATTTACAATTATAAAGCTTGTCAAAGTTCGGGACGTCACTTTTGAGTAAAAAGAGTACCACAACGTGCCGTCACACGGAACCACACACTCATCATCATCAGCCTATAATGTCCCACTGTTGAGCACAGGCCTCCTTTCACAAATGAAGGTGAAAGGGAATAGGCAATACTCCACCACGCGTGCCCACTGCGGATCGGAGGAGGTAGACTAGTGGTCACTAGCCAACGGCTTTACGTGCCTTCCGAAGCACGGAAACGCTCGATTTGAAATACCACTAGGCGGTCACCCATCCAGGTACCGACCACGACAGGCGTAGCTTAACTTTGCCGATCGATTAAGAACGGCTAATCATGCTACACCACGAGCGCTTCCAACCACACACTATATCTTCGTATTTTATTATTTAATTGATAAAAGAAATAATAACGTCAGGAATTACCTATCAGGAATCTGGCCTATGGTCCATTTGAATAAAAAAGAAAAAAACCATTTGCTAACATCAAAAATACTAGCATACAGACCAAGCTTATAAGCAAACACATTCTCACGCGTCAATATCAGATAGCAACATACATTGAAACCTACATTATGCCGGCTGAATAATTAAATCTGTAAAGCACTTCTTGGAATTGTCTTAGTATTCAAAATAGAGGCTAAGTCAGGTATAAGTGCTGTGCCGAGCCACTTTCACTGTGTGCCGGCCACGTCAAGTTCAAGTGGGTCAGGCCATAGTGTGTCATCCACCTAACAAGGAAAGGAGCTTGTCAAGTGTTTTCTACCATTTGTTTTTGACAATTGACCGCACCGTCACATTCTCTAAAGATAGGCTTTGTAGATAAAATGACCCTTTTGAAAAATAAGCATTTGCAGTCAATTAGATGGTAGCTTAGTTGTATGTAGTGACACCTAATGACTTGGTGAAGGTAGGGAGCTTAAGAGGGGTTCCTAGCTGCGAGGTATTTGAAAAATAGGTATTTGAAGTAACTATTGCCGTCGCGCTATGCCGCTATGCTATGCGCTATGTGCGATAGGGATATCTGCAGCTCAGACCGATTTATTCACAAAAAAATTGACGAAATCGACGTTTCGTTTTCCCCATTATCCTCCTCATAAACTGAGCCGATTCATTAAAATTTTAAGTAAGGGGTTATCTGGGTGACTATTACTTTCGTCTATGTTAAAATCTTTTCGAATTTGTCTGGTAGTCCTTTTAACCACGGCGGAAAAATAGGGCATTTATTGTAATTTTGGAGGGCCATAATTTCTTTAATAATTAGTTGCTGAAAAAAAGGAAGTAACAGGGACGTGTCCAAAGCAGAACTTGATTATATGAAAAAAAAATGATGACTAGAGTCATTATTCAGGAAGAAAACAGGGGAATACATTTGTATGGAATAATCGCAGCCCAACTCCCGTCTTAAATCCTTTTTTTACTATAGGCCTGTGTTTGACCGCAATCTCACCATGGTAAGTGATGTTGTGACCGAAGATTGTAAGCACACAAAGCCTAGAAGGAACTGAGTCTCAAGTGCAGCTGTCGAAATACACCGATAGGTGCTTGGCGACAGATTTTCTACTTGAGAGTGGTACCTAGCCAGGTGGGTATTACACAGTACCCTACCACCGTGCATGGTTTCCTCGCGATGTGTTCCTTCACCGAAAGCTCAAGCTTATTATTGTATTCGAACCCGAGACCTTCGTCTCGGCACCCGACGTCACTTCCACTGAGCTATCACAGCTTTAAAATTCTTACGTATCAAACTGTTGATCCTCTTCCCCTGTACTACTAATTGATCAAAAAAAAACATCTCTAGTTTAGATAAATAAAAAAATAAGTTTTATTATCAACCATAAGGAAAAGTCACAAATAGTTTCGATACCTACTTAACTATTTGTTTTGAAATGTTTCCTTACATATAAACCTATTTATGTTATAATCTGTGTCTGTTGGTATTACCCTTAGATTAAGGATATGCGGGTATTACCTTATTATATATAATTTCCTGTGGCAAATCTAAGAAAATACCCATTATAATCGTAGTGTGCGGTGGCTGCCACATGGGTCTGTCTCGTGGGTTCTGGTGTATGCTGTTTTACATTTCTTGTTTATTTAATTTGATTTAATTAAAATACATTTATTTATCTATTAAATAAATGCTCCAACCGCAAAATAATACATTTAAATAGAATTAGAAGTTAATTACCGTTTATAAGGAAGGATGTTGATTTCTTCATTATAATATAAATAACTTAAACTTAATATTTATTTATTTACTAGCTGTTCACTCGCGTTCCCGAGATAAAAAGTAACGCTATAAACCTCACGGAGCCCGAGACCTTTCCAACGAATGCAAAACCGTGGAAATCGGTTCGTGCGTTCAGGAGTTATAGCGTCAGGAAGGAAAACCCGACTTATTTTTATATAGTAGATTTCTATACCAGTGTTACAATAATCATTATATTACAGTGATTAACTTATACTAATGCAAATATATACAGGGTGTAAAAAGATATGTATAAGAAAAATAGGAATAATAAGGGCTGAAAAATAGGAGGAAATATGTCAATCTCATTATTTCCGTATAATCTGGCTCATTTACTTTGGGTTTATTATTGCTTTTTCTCGATCTTTACTAGTTTTAATTACTTTGCTACCGATGGGCTTTTATGTCCGGATGATAAAACATTGCTATCTTTTATTCAACAGTTTTTTATATCATTGTTTGAGCACAAATTCAATTTTAGAAGTTTCATACATAGGGGCATAATTTGGCAGCGACGCATAGAGACGCTGCGTGGAGTTGCATTTGTCAGTATTATTTAAGAGAAGTGTTGGTAGCCTCTACCGTAGCCTCCACCATGGCCTCCACCATGGCCTCCACCGTAGCCTCCTCTGTATCCTCCACGGTAGCCTCCGCTATAGCCTCGACCGTAGACTCCACCATAGCCTCCGCCATAGCCTCTGCCATACCCTCCGCCGTATCTACTGGATCCTCTGCGATTTCCACCGTAATTTCCAATATGCTGATAAAAGGATTTTAATTTGCGTAGTGGCAACATTCCTCGACCTAAAATAGTAAGTAATAAAAAATACTTTGTATTTGAGTGTAGATTTGAATGTATATAGAAAGATTATCCTGACTGACTGACCTATTCACTCACGCACAGCTACTAGAGTAAGGTTAGGTTAAATTTTGAACATAGATTCCTTTTATAACGAAGGCATCCTAGGCACGGTAAGCAAATAAGAAAGTATTTTTAGAAATTTCACCCCTAAAGGGGGCAAATAGGGAATAGCGAGTAAATCCACGAGTTGGAGTTAAATAAATCCGAAACTAACCACAGATTGCACCGTGGAGGTGGGGTAGACCAAATCACCCATTCTCCTTTGGCACGTAGATCCTATGGTATGGAGAAGGAGAGAGGCTACTTTTAATACCGGGACGCGGCGGGCGAAACCGCGAGAGACAACTAGTAGAAAATAAATAAAAATATAATCACTAGGATAATTGACTTTTGACTACAATCAATACTATGAAAACAAATCAACAATAATATTAAAATTACTGATTTATACATTTTTAACTAACGTGCTTCCTCGGAGTAAAATAAAGTAGAGTGTGTGAAGGCAACTATCAGTATATGTCAGTAAGCCTAGTTTGCGGTAAATCCAATCATTTCAAATAGGGAAATACAATAACTACTTATATAAATATTCTATTTTACTGCGTCATTGCGGTTCAGTAATTATTTATCGTAAATAATAACTCGATGAGTAAATAAATCTAGCATTTTTCAAGAGGATAGACATTTTTTTTCGATTGACTATTTAATTTTATTAAGGAAAATTGTATGATGGTTCCGAATGTGGTAAGCATTCAAAACTTAGAACTGGCTTCGATGTTAAACTGCCAGAATACACTTACAACTTGGCATATTTTCAACACGAGGGTAGTAGTTAGCCAGGCGGGTTCCCTCAAATTAATAGGTAATTGATAAATTATAAAATTGCAGCTTCAAATAGATATATTTATTTAATGTAGTTCTTAGAAGGTACTGATGAGGATAGAAAGTTATTATATCAAAGATTTAAGTACCCCTAAGTACCTTATAAAATTAAATGTAAGTTTTTTTTTGAAATAAACAGGTTTAAATTTTAATTTTTTTTTAAATTTATAATGACGACAAAATATTAGTAAGGGATTGCTAAACATAAATAGTAGACTCCAACAAACCACCCCCAAGAACCAGCTGTTGTAGATGACTTGTGTGGCAGCCACCGCTCTCTGCATCGTATTAGAGAGAAGTGAGCGACTACTAAATTACTACAATAAAGTGTATTCAAGACCAGAATAGACCCACGCTTAAAAATAAAAAGAAAAACCGCAAAAAAAACAAACGTGATTAAGTTATGAATTTAAACTAGTTATTCGTCAGCGGCTTCGCCCGCGTACCTCCTTCATTTCTATTGTTCTATCAGCCGATTTCAATGAAACTACGCCTATACGAATCGCCAATCTAAATTATTCTGTAGGAACCTCATGAAAATACGTTCAGTAATTTTATATCCAAACGATCGATCTTGCTTCATTTAGTCCCTAGGTGAAGTGGGTCATATTGATGAGTCTTACACTCCTGAAAGCAGTCCAGGTGAATTAAAGTACTTATTACTTTTACATTATTCAAATTTCTTATGACATTTATTGTATATCAATACGGTTTAATTTTTATTTTTTATTTTTTTTTATACAACTAAGTCGGTAAACAAGCATGCGGCCCGCCTGATGGTAAGCGTTTACCGTAGCCATATGGACGCTTGCAACACAAAAAGCATCGCTCACGCGTTACCGACCTTTTCCCCCTCCCCTATGAGCTCTGGCGACCTTACTCACGTGCAGGAACACAACTTTACACAACATAAAGTTATTTGGCTGCGATATTCTGTAAGGTGGAGGTACTTCCCCAGTCGAGCTGCTCTTTGAGCGAATAAACGCTATGCTCTACCTCTCTCATATTTATAATGAAATATTTGTTTGTTTTGAGATCTCTAAAACGCTATATGGAGTTTTTTGGGGTTGAAAAAGTCTTGCTAGGTCTCTCCTGTGGGAAAACGCTTTTATCCGAGGTTTCATTCAGATGATAAGATCGGTAATTTCACTACAAAGTGAAATTTAAAGTCAAAGTTCAATTGAGGCCCCAGAAGGACACTTATGAAGGTCACATTTACTGAAGTTACCACCGGTTCGGAACTCGGCCTTCAACTGAAGAATACTCTGGATATTTGCATCACTACAGCATGTACATAAGCGATAGCCCAGTCTGTGGCCTTGTGTGTGATCAACACGTTAGAATTCCGTTTCGTAAGTCGTGGGTTCGAACCCCCGATCCGGTCTAAACTTTTTGCATTTTTTGACCGTTTATTTTTAGTCTTTTTTAAAGTAAAGTTTTGGTATTGTAAGATTAATAAAGTTTGCGGCGTTAGGGGGAGTTTTTTGCAAACACCGAGCAAAGCTCTACCTAGTACAGCTCTACAGTATTACCCAACTGATAAGGCGCGTCGTGAATCTTCGTTCGCACAGAAAAGAAAGTATGGCCCCGAAGATTAACGAAAGAATGCTTAAAACTTACAATCAACCTTAGATCACTACTATAAGGTTCATAATACAGTGCAGCTGTTAGTTCCGTCTCACTCGCAAGTCACGCCCCTCCGCACGACGCGCGCTAACATGGCGGCAGCTGCCGACCAATAGCGGTTTCCCGCGCTTTGAAAATGTACAAAAAGTATCTTCTGCGCAGGTACATCGGTAAGCCATATTAGTTGGGTACTACCCTACTATTATTCAACTAACAATGCAATCGTGAAAGTTTCAAATCTAAACAAACAATTCCTCTCACTGTCTCGAACATAATCATATAGATATTCGCGTAAGCACAAAATAAATAGTCAAATAATGTCATTTACTCATTCAACTTCAAATGTGGGTCAACGACCTCCGCCGAACATCTGTGACTCAGATTTGTAGGGCTGTCACCCATCTTATTAATATTTAAGACGTTTGAAGATAAGCGAAAGTAAAAAATGAATGTTTATCTTAACGACTTGTTCCTTATTAGCCTTGACATTCTCTATACCATAAATTTAAGTGTTTTTATCTGTATATTTATTACATTTCACGTCTAACTGGGCCGTGATCTATTTAAAATTGCTATTGCTCTTATACTTTTTGTCTTGTCTATTTTGCTATTTTGCTAGACCATGAGCGGCGGCTGTAAGATTTTTTATTTTTTTTCTAATAGTGTCAACCCTACACTTAACAAACATAAGTCATTTGACTGTTATATAAATGTATTTTTAATGTCAGTCATTTCTGTAACTGACAAGGTGCGGTCAGCAGTAGTAAAGTGACTCATTTGCTTTCTTTTTTATTAAGAAACGAGAATTTAAGAGACAAGGAAAATCCTTAAAGAAAGCTCTGTTATCATTAGCTGTGCTCCGCAGGTCGGTTATACCTACGTTATTTGGATTATACTTGCTTGATCCTATAGGACGGCGTTTCCCATTAGCCGGGTCGCGACCCGGTAATGGGCCTTCAAAATAAAATACCGAGTCGCAACATTTTAATTTGCCACAACTATATGTGAAGCTGGGTTTTCAACACTAGTTTACCTTAAAAATTAATATAGAAACCGACTAGAAGTGAGACCGACCGACTTTAGGATAAAACTTTTGTCATTTTCCGCGAACTTACGATTCTTTTGTAAAAAATAAGCAGCAGCTCCATACTTCGCACTAAAATTTTGTGACTAAATAGGCGATACCAAAATATGTAAAATAAAAAAAAAATAGTATTAATAAATGTGTATTATTTTACCTAATGGAACTAGCTTGAGAAGGGGCAGTGTGAAAATTACCGGGCCATGGCAGAACAATGATTGGGAAACACTGCTATAGCATATAACCTTCCTCAATGAAATTCAGCTTTATTATATTACATCGCGAGGAAACCATAGCACGGTGGTAGGGTACTTTGTAGTACCCGCCTGGCTGGCTACCACCCTCAAGTTGAAAATCTGTCGCCAAGCACCTTTCGGTGTGTTCCGATAGCTGCACTTGAGAGGCAGCTCCTTCTAGGCTCTGTGTGCTTACCACCTTCGGCCGCATCATCACTTATCATGGTGAGATTGCGGTCAAACACAGGCCCATAAACAATAAAAAAAAAAAAAAAATGAATTGCAAAAGCTTTTTTTGTTCGTAAATAATATTCTATTCTAAGTCAAAAAAGTGTTCTATAAGTCATAGTGAAAATGCTTTTTATAATTTCTTACTTGAAGTCCAGGGAAGTAATCTATAATACTAATATAATAAATCGGAAGAGATATTTGTTCGTTAAAGCGGGCTAATCTCAGGAACTAGCAGTCGGATTCGAAAAATTCTTTCACTAATAGGAAGCTACTATTATCCCCGAGCATTATAGGGTACTCTTTATCCCGGGAATGCGAGTGATACCGTGTGGGGGACAGCTAAACTAGCTTTAACTCTTCTTAAGCATGCAATTAGGTACCTATTTTAATTATCATTAACAAAAACATATTGTTTATAATTATTTTAATTCATTAAATACAATATGGTCTAAGAAAAACTACATTTTATTTAGGCGCCGATCCCACTGAAAAGAGTTCTAGAGTTCCGAGTTCTGCATTCCGCGTTGATTGTAAGCTATGTGGCACCTTTCAAAGTAAAAAAAAGTGTTTGATGTACGATCAGTAGCGAATATTGCAGAACTCTAGACTGCTTGCTGTCTGCACAATAGTCAAGACGAAATGCAGAACTCGGAACGCGGAAATCTAGAACTCTTTCTGTGGGATCGTCGCCTTAGACTTTCGTAACACGATAATATTTAGTAACAAATTCGTGCCCGCAAATATTTGTGAATGATTAATATTTCTTTACAAGTAATACCGGGTTCTTAAATGGTTTAGTACCGCACTATCTGACGCATATGATTCACGTACGGGAATGTCGATAAAATTAATCTATGAATATTCATTGCCTACGGTTTGTTATATTTTAAACTGCAAAAAAACCTTTTTGGTTAGTTTAATAACATAACTACTTTTAGTAAATACTGACCATTTGTTTGAGGTGTCTCTCTCGTATCCTGCGGTCCAAGTCTACTACAATAAAATTGTGTTCCAATGAACTATCATTGGTGTCCAAAATTACAGTTGTAAGTTTTGTTAGTCTACTAAATCAATAGCGTCGAACACCATTATGAATTTAGTAGACAACCCACGTAGTTTAGTAACTATATAGTTCTTTTTTTTTTACTCTTAAGAGTGCGTATAAAGCAAAATAACAATCTTAGAATTGAAATTTACCCAAGTAAATAGTATTTAAATAAAAAAATATTTTTATATGGGTATTTTCATTATATACGCGAGGGTTCTATCTGAGCAAAAACATAATGGAATGAAATTTCCTCGATAAAAAAAAATCACAAAGCTACCTCTAAAAATAATGAATTTTCGGTTTTATTCGTTCATGGTGTATCTAATTAAGACAAACATTCGATAACTAATATCACTAACATATGACCTAGGGCTGCTACTAACGATTTTTTAAAATATTCTATACTTTACGAGTTATTTAGATAAAAAGAGCTTGGTTCATTTTTGTTCTGCGGAACACGCTATCTCCATCTCATCTCCACGCGAAGATTAGACATAAGTTTGTTTCATCTGACATGGCCATATTTTTCTGGCTTGGTACGCACTCTTAAATATTATGGTATATATTACTACTAAATGTATGATGTACACATTTGATAATTAGGTAATTGTTATTTAAATTAAACCATGAGAATGTACATTACTATAAAATGAATTATAAGTATAAATAATTATCGGAATGAATTGAAATGTATTATAATAATTTATAAATTAATGTATTAATGTTTATGTAAAATTTTAATGTAGAATCTAAATGTAACTTGAATTTTAGCATGAAATAAAAGGCTTTTTTATTTTTATTTATTTATTTTATAGTTCTTTAGTAAATTAACTAAAAAAATAGGTATAATGTCTCAGTCACGATCAATGTCCATCAAAAATGTATTTTTAATGCTAAACCAACACCCAGAGTTCTCGGCTGTCAAACTAAATTATTTTTAATTATATCAGACAAGTATTCTAATAATTGGTTATATTTAACAATGATTGACGAGTTTATTAGCGGCCACATGAGGTGTTCAGTGAGTTAACCAGTGACGGATTTAAGAGAGGGCAACGGCGCGAAAGGTTATTCAGGTCCCATTTGTCGAGGTTTCAACATAATTTATTTTAGAAAATATGTACAGGTTAGTATAAAGTCCTTCTTAATACTAATATTTATATTCAAGAAACCATTAAGTTAGCATTCGTTTCGGAGTTATTAATAATGTATACCTACCTAACATTATTCTATTCATAAAACACAGTAACAGCAAAAATAAATTTTCCATAAAGCTAATAATTTCATGAAAACACTTCTTTCAGTAGGCAATGAAATTATACAAATGATGATTTGAACTACTTTAATTAAATAAAAATAAAACTTTTTTTTTAAATACACAATACTAATCAATTACATAATAATAAACAGCATTAAATAAGTATTTTAAACCAATTACATTTTAGGCCTATTGCCCCATTTTGACTCAACTACGACAACAGTAGGCCTCGTCACCCAAACCCAAATTCGTCGCTGGTATTTACAGAACACGTCACAGTATTACCGTTGGAACCAGTTGTGAAGACCCAAGGTGAAGTGTTGGACCGCTGACATAGATATGTGAGCGGTGGGTGAAATTAGAATGTCACCAATTTAATCTGTGTGTCTGGCGTGATTCTATCAATTTACGAAAGGAGTTTTCTTCCGCAGACGCTCAGACTGTGGAATGAGTTCGCTACCGCCCGTGGTTTTCCCAATAGAGTACAGCATGGGGTTTTTCAAAAAGGGTGTGAAAAGATTTCTGCAGGGTCGGCAACGCGCGAGATATACCCCTTGGTGTTGAAAGCGTCCATTAGCTTCGGTAACCGCTTACCATAAGGCGGACCATATACTTGTTTCCAAACTAAATATAAAAAAATACAGGAGGGCAAAAGTGGTCGATTATTTTTGCGGTTTATTTCTACTTGTTGTAAAATTATATTTTTTTTGTTTTTACGTCATTTATAAAAAAAACACACAAAAAAAATTATAAAAGTACTTAGTACATTGAGGAGACTTAAAAATGATATGGTGTTTACGTGTCGCTACCGCCAAAGCACCTATTTGACATTTTTGTCTCTCTGTTTACTTGTTTGACCATCACACAAGAACGAATACACTTTTTGTTAAAACTTTTTGCATTATGTGCTTAAAATGAATCTTAAAACTGGTATATCTAGGTATTATCTTGCTACGATAACGGGAGCCTGCCATGATATAACCAATAAAACCACATTTCTATGCGGTCAAGTCTTGGGTTATAACTAGTGGGTACCAAATAATAAATAAATACTTGAGTACCTCTCAAAGTTTGTCACCGGCTGAGGATATGCATACAATTGATAAATTGTCGAATATATTGAATAAAATGCTTCGATCGCATAGAGTTAGAATATTAATAGAGCGACGGTACTAGAGTACGAGTCGTGAGCACGGGTACGGTCCAAATACCTTGAAACGAAGTGCGCGTAGTTTGAACGACTAAAATACATATAATGAATGCCAATTTCTCTGTTTTTATATATACTTTTAGCGAGAACAATGACAAGGAATCCATATCGACATTTTGTCTGTCTGTAAATCAACTAATGTACGATATATATGCTGTACTCCATATATATATATATATATATATATATATATATATATATATATGGAGTACAGCATGGGGTTCTTCAAAAAGGGCGTGAAGAGATTTCTTCAGGGTCGGCAACGCGTGAGTGATGCCCCTGGTGTTGCAAGCGTCCATAGGCTACGGTAACTGCTTAACATCAGGCAGGCCGTATGCTTGTTTGCCACCTTAGTGGTATAAAAAAAAAAAAAAAAAAGAGATATATCTGTGAATGTCTCTATATGGAAACTGCACACGCTTCGCACAAGATATTTCACTCGATAATATTATTACTCTATGTTCGATCACGATGTTTGTGCTCTATTTTGTCGAGGAATTCCATCATATCTTCAAAGTCCATCGTTAGATCATGATAAAATGTATATCGGACTACCTCTGAATTATGACCTACCAAACAAAAAAATAATCATCAAAATCAGTTCATAATTGGCGGAGTAATCTCGTAACAAACATACAAAAACATACAGTCGAATTGAGAACTTCTTTTTTAAATTTTTTAAGTCGGTTAAGAAATAAGAGTTGAAGAATGACTAATATCAACTTATGTACTAGCTGTCCCCCGCGGTTTCACTCGCGTACCGGGAAAAAATAGCCTATAATACTTTTGTTTCACGAATTAATATAATAATTTGTAAGGATTATCCACAATTTTCACATTTATTATTTACCAGATGTATAAAATCAAAGGTACTTCACCTACCTACATCTCAAGATCGTGATTTACGGTACGATAAAAACAATAGTAATTACAGTGACCTACATACCACCGCCTCCGTTAGCCTAGTGGATCGAGCGCGGCTATAAACCGTGGGAAAATGAGTTCGAATACAAGTCATGGTTTAATTAGAGTAAAATCGGTCATTTATTTTGTGCTCTCTTTTATTTACATATTCATCGTTTTGGTAAATCTAAACCAGAGCTTCCCAAACTTTTTTTTCTGCTAAACCATTTTCAAAATGTTCAGGTTTCAGTGGACCCCCAGCTGCTACATTTCTATTATATTCCCAAAACTCTTCAAACATTTTAAGATTTATCTAACGTAGACCTCTGTTGAGTCTCCCCTGGACCCCTGGGACTCCACCAGGGCCACTTTGGGAATCACTGAATCTAAACGGTCTCGTGAAATTGAATATTATCATGGACCAAATAATTTATTGACAGCGACTTCTCTCTCTCAGTCTGTCCGTTGTGTCCGTTAACATAACCCGAGGACAACTCATCATCTGCCTCCCTGTTTCCAATCATTTGTGGTCGGCGCAATATGTACGCTTCTTCCATTCGTCTCTTCAATCCGCCAACAACACAGATTTAAATGCGTACTAAGTGAAATAAAATGTTCAAAATGTTTGTTGTCTTTACAAAATCACATATTTTGACAATTTAGCCTAGCCTTTGACCCTAGAAAACCCTAGATCATCTGAGATGACATAACATAGGTATCCTATACTTCTAAACCAGTTTAAGCATTTTGGAACAAAGAAATGGACAAAAAAGATTACATACGCAAACCCTGAAAACATTATACTAATAGGGATGTTGCCTGGGTAAAAATATAATAATTCTAATTAGTCCGTCAGTTAGATTATAAAAAAATATTGGACACGTATTTTTTGCTTTACCAAATCATTAACAATTGACGAAGATAAAGCGCGACTAAGTTCGGGAGTGGGGGCTTGTGACGTCACATGTTCCTAAAAAGTGTACCACACCGTGACGTCCCGCGGAACTTTAACACACTATATCTTCGTATTTTTTTGTTTAATTGACAAAAGAAAAAACACGTGTCTAATATTTTTTGATAATGTAAATGAGGACTAATTAGTTTTTTCCAGGAAAGTAGCCTATTATTCGTGTAAATACCTTCTATTCACCAAAGATTGAGCCCTAACTACGTTTAAAATCTAGACTAAATGATATCATAATAATGTTAGCCACTTGTTTGGAAAGTTATCGATGCTAGGCTAGATGTCTCTAGGGAACAAGTTATGTGTCGAACCGTACTTAACTTATACAAGTCGTTGGGATCACCGGATACTTATAGCTTTCCAATAAATGTATGCTTTTATATGGACTAGACAAAAATGTTATGAAATGTAACTGGCCAAGTGATGGGACCACGGAGATATAAAATGAGATTTCGATCGCAAAGATGACGGGCCAGTTGGCGATTCCACCTATCGCGCCGCAGATCGTGGGTTCGATTCCCACACAGGGCATGCATTTGTGTGCATGAACATGTCTGTATGTCCTGAGTCTGGGTGTAATTATGTATATTAAGTATGTATTTACAAACAAAAAGTAGTATATGTATTATATCAGTTATCTGGTTTCCATAGTACAAGCTCTGCTTAGTTTGGGATCAGATGACCGTGTGTGAGGAATGTCCCAGGATATTTATTTATTTATTATAGAATAGAACGCAAAAGTCGAATCAAACGAGCCCAAACTCAGTGAGGTTGCATCGTTTTAGTACGGAGTTCCCATGGCCACCTTCCAGCTTCATCATAAGATCAGCTCTATGTTAATAAGGCATTGTTATCCGATTTATAATAATGCATGCAAAACTTCAGTTCAATCTGAATCCGGGAAGTGGGTCGACAGGCAGACACCGGGACAGAAATTTAAGCTTGTAACTAGCAAATACAAGCTTACGATAATGTCACTATAGATCATTGGCAACGGTGATTGTCTCCATCTATTGCCATTATACTTAGTTACAAATCTGTGACATAATAGTTCTAAGCAAAATAGCCAGATGGCGTCACAATCATCGTTAAGGTTGTAGGTAGATGATATATATCTTTTTTTCTGTGTATATTTTAAACTACGCGACCTGTTATGGCCTTTCAATATACATATAAAATCTTATGCTTCAAATAATGATTAAACAACATTAAACCATTTAATTTCAATTTACTGCTTCTATAACTGTCAAGAGATGTCGTTAGTTTACGCGTTATTTTTTGTATCGTATTTAAATTCTAGCAATGGAGTATTTTATAGGGTGTCGGTACTGTCTGTGTATTCCGACAGCTGCACTTGAGAGCCAGTTCCTTCTAGCCTTTGTGTGCTTACCACCTTTGGCCGCATCATCACTTACCATGGGGAGATTATGGTCAAACACAGAACAAAAGTGTAAAAAAAAAACTAAGCCATTTCGAAGTTTGGAATAGATCAAAACACTTATTTAAGATATTATATATTAAACAGTTTTATATATTAAACAATGATATTATAAGAGGCCATCAATATCATAAGTACATGTCCATGGAATTATTTGTACCAAAATATAATTATATATTTCATCTACATAAGGGATAATAAGACTTGAAAGCAGTCGAACGTGCTACACGTAGGTAGTATGTTAACTACCTATTATTAAGTCTGTGACTACATCTTGTTTATTTATACGATATCAAGATAAACATTACATATTTTTATTTCTTAAAAGCTTGATTTTCGTAAACAAAGATGTAGTCAAGCGTGAAACGTTGAAAAAACAGGGTGTTGTTTTAGTCGGCGACAAGCGACCCAGGAGCGGTAGTACAAAATATATATTCCCCAAAAATGGACTTAGTTCCATTAAATACTGTAAATATCTTGAGAAATACCTTATTCAATCTTAATATATAAAATGATAAACTGATTGTTGATATATCAGCCCACAGCCCAAACCGCTGGACCTAGAGATTTGAAATTTTGCACAAAGATACCTTATACAGTGGAGGCATCCACTAAGGAAGGATTTTTGGAAATTCCACCCCTAATAGGGTAAAATAGGGGATGACAGTTTGTATGCAAGTCCGTCAGGTTTGAAGTTAGGATCTTAAAATTTTGTGTTTAGGCTGACAATTGAAAATTAATGTATAGTTATCTCAGCGCTTGTGATAATTCCACCACCGAAGGGAGGAAAAGGGGGATGAAGTTGTGTATGCAAGTCCTTCAATTTCAAAGTAAACTTCACTAAATGTATTATTATACGGTGTAGGCATCCAGTAAAAAAGGATTTTTAGAAATTCCACCCCTAAGGGCGTAAAATAAGGGATGAAAGTTTGTATGCAAGTTCGTCAGTTTTGAAGTTAGGATCTTCAAATTTTGTGTTTAGGCTGACGATTGAAAATTAATGTATAGTTATCTCAGCGTTTGTGATAATTCCACCATCGAAGGGAGGAAAAGGGGGATGACATTGTGTATGCAAATCCTTCAATTTCAAAGTAAACTTCACTAAATGTATTATTATTATACGGTGTAGGCATCCACTAAGGAAGGATTTTTAGAAATTCCACCCCTAACGGCGTAAAATAAGGGATGAAAGTTTGTATGCAAGTTCGTCAGTTTTGAAGTTAGGATCTTCAAATTTTGTGTTTAGGCTGACGATTGAAAATTAATGTCAAGTTATCTCAGCGTTTGTGATAATTCCACCACCGAAGGGAGGAAAATGGGGATGAAGTTGGGTATGCAAGTCCTTCAATTTCAAAGTAAACTTCACTAAATATATTATTATACGGTGTAGGCATCCACTAAGGAAGGATTTTTGGAAATTCCACCCCTAACAGGGTAAACTAAGGGATGAAAGTTTGTATGCAAGTCCGTCAGTTTTGAAGTCAGGATCTTCAAATTCTGTGTTTAGGCTGACGATTGAAAATTAATATATAGTTATCTCAGCGTTTGTAATAATTCCACCACCGAAGGGAGGAAAAGGGGGATGAAGTTGTGTATGGAAGTACACTAAATTTATTATTTAAGCTTATGGTTATAAACTAACGCAACGAATATCGGTGTTGTTGAAATTTGAACCCTTAAGGAGTGAAAAGGGGGATTAAATTTAGTATATGAAGTTCTTTATTTTCGGAGTGAAAATTTTACAATTTATTATTTCGGCTTATGGTATTGGCATATTGAAATGACTCGCCTAAACAACATCAGGAAAATGAGAGGAATCGGTATTAAAACAAAAATCCGGTTAATACGAGCATTGGTATTCCTCATTTTCATGTATGGAGTGGAAGCGTGGACTATACTGGCCCTAGAAAGAAAAAGGATTGATGCATTCGAGATGTGGTGCTGGAGACGGATGTTGGAAATACCTTGGACCGCTAAACGCAACAATGCATCAATCCTATCGCAGCTCCAAATTAAAACACGATTGTCCACCATATGCCACCAACGTATTTTGTCGTATTTGGTGCGCAAAGGCGATGAAAGTTTGGAAATCTGATCATAGTTGGGAACACGGAAGGAAAACGACTACGTGGTCGTTCACCAACAAGATGGTCCGATCAAGTAAAAGACTCATCGTCCTCCAAGTTTTACAGAAACCAGAAGACAGAAACCAGTGGAGGCAGATCATTCGCTCTAGAAGCAAACCCGATGTTGATCACGATCCTCAGACATGAGGGAAAGAGAGATAAGGCCTCCAAAATTGTGCTGTGGAACTAGACTACAAGTAACAGCTCTCCGCCGCAATGTTATTGAGGTCAAAATATTTACTGGTTCTGCCAGAGGAGAAACAGTCTTCTTGCCGCGTATACCATTGATCCCAAATCACCTTCGGGAAAAACTCTGAAATTTGCTAGAGTTGATTTGCGGCAGGACTGTTTCAGTTTTATGTGGCATCCTCGCATATGAGCTCTTAATCTACCTGAACTTTTGTCAATATCACACGTAGTGGCGGACAATAGCCATGAACAAAGCTCTATATTGTTACAATGATTCATATCTAGAAAAAATAAATAATCTACGCGGACGAAGTCGCGGGCTATAAAGCTAGTTTGAAATAAAATTACTGCAAAGTATGGTTACTAGGCACGTGCACAGACTAGAGCTAGGCGCAAGCCGCCATCGCCCCACCCCTTTACTCCCTCGTACTCCCGTTGAGTATTATGTCTACACTTTAGCTTATAACATGATTTTCAAAAATTTTATTTTTTTGTTTTTATTATTTAAAAAAAAATAAAGTATTTTTTTTTAAATAATAAAAACAAAAGCACTAGTATCATTTGTATTATCGACCCTGAGTCGCTCGTCGCTGACCAAAACAACGACCTGTATAAGTGCAGCTGTTAAAAAACAACTAGTGTTTACTTTATATCTAGAATCTTCCAGCCAGTCGTCCTCCGCGCAATTTTAACTCTATCAACCATGTCTAACCAATGTATCTTTTGTTCCAGGTCCAGTACCACTAGCTAGGAATATAAGACACTTGCCCTGCATATCAAGAAGATCAGGCCAGGAAGGCCTCTGTATGTTCGCCATAGATTGCCTCAAAGCCAACGGTTCCCACCTAGGCACATGCATAGACAGGTTTTACTTTGGCTCATGCTGCCAAATCCCAGACAAAACTATCCTACCACAGATAATTGGGAACAACATAGATGATAATACCATAGACAGTGCCAATTTCGTTCATCCACAAACTGAAGATAAGGTTCAAAGTACTGTAACTAAACTACCTGAATTGTTTACTCAGAAAACTACTGAAAAGGTGGAGAGTGTTGTAACTGATAAAGCTGTTACAGTAGCTGATAGAACTGATGCGGCACTAGAGACTAAATCTGATGAATCAACAACCATAGATAACAAAATACTCAATGATGAAGTGAAATTAACTACTGCTAGTATAGTTGAGACTACCGTTAAAGCTGTTGAGTCTAAAACATCAGAAATTCCAATCACAGAAATACCTATTAAGTTATCGACATTCCAAACTGTATCTGATGTAAATTCTGATGATAAACCTCAAGTAACTACAAGTACAACAACTTTAAAGCCTACAAGAAAACCTGTTAGACCAACGTTCAAACCACGGCCTACTTACAGGCCTTCAAACTTCACCAGGCCTCAATATACTTCAAGTACATCAAAACCGAGGCCAACTAAGCCTAGTGCTGTCTATAATTCAACAAGAAAGCCTCCTTATAGGAACCCACCAAAAAGGCCATCTACTAGGAAACCTTTGCCATCACCTCCGCGATTAAACATAACTATATTACCTCAATCCACCAGTTCTAAACCAATATTCACAAGACCATCATCTGTTTCTATTACATATATTAACACAACAGTTGTTGAAGATAAAACAACAACTTTATCAACAACAACTACGTCTTCAACAACTCCGTCAACAACTACGTCAACAACAACGCCATCAACAACTACGTCAACAACAACACCATCAACAACTACGTCAACAACAACACCATCAACAACTACGTCAACAACAACACCATCAACAACTACGTCAACAACAACTGAAAGAATTACAGAAACAACTGAAGTGATTACAGAAACTCCAACAACAGAAGTTTCTACAGAAAAAGTGACAGAGAAGTCGACAGAACCTGTTACAGAAAAATCTACTGAAAAAACAACCGTAACCGAAACTCCCTTAGAAACAACGCCAACTGAGGTAGTTAAAGAAACTACGATACAAGAGGAGGTCACAGAAAAAGAGACTTTAAGACCGGCGACTGAAGCTGATATTCCCATAGCTACCCCAGGCCCAGTAACTACAACTACAGAGTTTCCGCCTTTGGTGACGTGGACAAATACTGTGGATACCGTGACGAAAACTCCTGAAAAGGTCACTGAGAGTCCTGAAGGTGAGTTCATCATATTTTATAACTAGCTTTGATCGACAGTTTCATCGTCTTCCGGGGTTTTTTTATTCTTTGTCACAGTACAAATAAGAGGATATAGGCCTATTATGTGTTGTGATAGACAGATAGATAACTCTTTATTGTACATCAAAAAACAAAAACAATAAAAAGAGAATAAAAGTACCAATGGGCGGTCTTATAGCTAAGAAGCGATCTCTTCCAGACAACCTTTTCGATCGATCTACGAGACTTCATTATTTCAACCAAATCCGTTCAGCAAATCTATGTTTTATTCCTCTCCAACCCCAATTAATCAACCCCTCAAATGGGGAGCATTGATGCATTTTCATTCCTTTATCATTATAATTTTTTACGATTTCATCCAAATTATTTCGCCAGGTTCTAATCAAAGAACTAATCTTTGTGAAAATATTTTTCATTATGATTCATTAATATTTCAATGAGATAGAAAGGCTTTTCTGAAATTCGTATCAATTCTCCACGTCTTTCCCTACATCCATAGCACCATGGCGGCCCGTATGCTTGTTTACCGACTTTGTTGTATTAAAAGATATGGCTGATATGTCTGTATTTATAATCTTTTCACAGAAAGTAATGAGTATTCTGCTATTGTAGGTCACAAAAAAAACCATTTTCTTAATCATTTGTCACAGTTAATCTACGATCTGCTTCACAAGTTTGCACAAAGTGTTTTTTCAACTCCCACGCTTTTTTCCGTGAGTTGTTGAGATCAATGACTGGCGGGCCATTACACTTGCTTGATTATTTATTTACTTATATTATTAGCTGATTTATACTACTTATTAATAAAAGTATATTGAAAATAGATGGATATTTATTATTTACTCGCTATCGTAAATCATCTTACAATCCGGCCGCCGAAAGAATGCGTTTCTGACACCAGTTAATTCAAATTCAATTCAAATTCAAAAAGCATTTATTCAATTTGGGCCCTGATAAGGCACTTATGAACGTTAACAAATGGCTCTATACCGGTTCCAAATACAACTTGAACTGAGAAGACTCCGGCAAGAAACTCAGCAAGTCTTTTTTTTAAATATGTAAATAGAAGTATTACAATTACAAAATATATTTAACAATAGCCTGCGAAGCGAACAATTCATTCAAATGCATTCTTGTCATCTACAAAATCAGAATCTTTATAGTACCCTTTCGTGCATAACTTCTGTTTTACTATCTTTTTGAATCTATGTATAGGTAGCTCTTGGATTTCTTTGGGTACTTTATTATAGAAACGTATACATTGCCCCTTGCAAGAGTTTGCTGAGCCGAGTTAAAGGTACAGCAAGTTTGTGCTTATTTCTAGTGTTCAAACTATTAACTAATTTTGGGCTAATCCTATTGTGAAGAAATGTTCACAGGAAGATTCAGTATTTCCTTAGGCATAGCGTGAAAATACCATCAGATAGGCCGTTTCCGTGATTTGATTTAAGACGTATAAGAAACGTATTCTTTCGGGGCGGCCGCACTGTTTTATTTGGTTAAGATGCATTATAATTATCCACTCGTTTTGTTATATATCTCCGTCTAAACAGTTTACAGCACAATTATTAATCAAAATCCGTGCAGTGGTTGAGAGGGTTTATAACGTAATAACGCACAATGCCGCAATATTCCAGGTTTTCGGTGTGACAATACTCAGTTATATTGATAGTTATTCATTTGTGTTGTCCTAAATCCAATAGGACATTTATTACGTTATTTATTATATTTATACCGTGTAAATTGTTTTACAAAGCTTTAATTTTAAGATAGATTCATTAGTAGAGTATTTATACTTTCGTCTTGTAGGTTTTCTTAATTTATTCCAATTTTTCTTTCCGCTTTGGTTCTGGAAAAACTATATTGCAAAAATGACACTTGTTTGACTTGAAAAATAACGTGATTCAAATTCGTGAGATTCAAAATGCAAATATTAAATCATCTCGACTTCAATTTGTTCATTAGCACCCGATACTTCAACAATTCTATTATATTTATACGTTAATTGTTTATGGAAGCGCATCTACCCATTAAAGCCTAGCTAGGGGAAATAATTAGGTAGTTCAAAACAGGCAGGCTGTCCCATGAAGTAGTGACAATCGGAAGTCCAGTATACATGAAAAATAGTTATAACTCGAAAACGACAAAAAATCGCTGAACATACCTACATGGGGATGCTTTGGTAGCAAACTGTCTGAAAACAAACAATCATCAGAAAGCCTTGCCGATGATAGCTCAGTGGCTCAGTTGATGTCCAATGCCCTGACGAAGGACGCGGGTTAGAATCCTAAAATGAGCTTGAGCTGTCGTTGAAGGAAAACATCGTGAGGAAACCATAGCACGGTGGTAGGGTACTTTGTAGTACCCGCCTGGCTGTTGGAAACCTGTCGCCAAGCACCTACCGGTGTATTCCGACAGCTGCACTTGAGAGCCAGTTCCTAGGCTTTGTGTGCGTACCACCTTCGGCCACATCATTACTTACCATGGTTTGATTGTTGTCAAACATAGGTCTGTTCAGAATAAAAAAACGACTAATTACTTTTTTCCATTACCATTATTATTATCAAATAAGGCTGCTTCTAATTTTCATTCAGTAGGTATTGCACAGTCAAAGACCTTTATAATATGGGCGTATACAAGCCGGTCACGTATTTAGGGCGTACACGAGCGCAGTCGGGTCAAACACACTGTGAAATTGTAGCTCACTTTCTATTTTTACTTTTCGATAATAATTTAAAGGGAAAATGTACGTTACAATGAAAATTTGTAGGAGAAATAGATAGTTATATCTTCAGTTTATATTTTGAACATGTTATGTGTCTTCTATTTCTTATAGTAATACTGTATTTTTACTATGTATAAGCTTGTGTTTGACCACGACATCACCGTGGTAAGTGATGATGTGGCCGAAGGTGGTAAGCACACAAAGCCTGTACGAACTGGGACTCTCTCGCGCCGGGTATCATCGTACAATATCATCATCATGTGGTCGCCACTGTTTTTTTGGTATGAGTCAAATAAAATAAATAATACTCTACAAAATCAGAAAAAGGTACAGTATTACCCAACTGATATGGCTTACCGATGTACCTGCGCAGAAGATACATTTTCAAAGCGCGGGAAACGCTATTGGTCGGCAGCTGCCGCCATGATAGCGCGCGCCGTGCGGAGGGGCGTGAAATGCGAGTGTGACGGAACCAACAGCTGCAGTGTATTATGAACCTTATAGTAGTGATCTAAGGTAGATTGTAAGTTTTAAGCATTCATTCGTTAATCTTCGGAGCCATACTTTCTTTTCTGTGCGAACGAAGATTCACGACGCGTCATATCAGCTGGGTACTACTGTATGTATCGGTTCGGAAGGTTGCATTTGCTGAGAAGAGCAGGCAATATCTCAGCAATTACTCTTTTCAAAACAAGCTTAGATTCATTAAATACCATGTAATCTCACTGACAACAACGATATTTATGTATTCTCAGATATCGTTGACTGAAAACAATTGGTGTGCCCCGACTAGCTGTTTCCCGCGGTTACCCACGAAGATTTGGACTTGAAATGTAACAATTGGATAAGTAGTTCGGAGTCTTCGGTCGGAATCCGGAGATTACCTCCTACATTCAAACTGAAAAACAAACTTTACTTCGATATTATTTAGTATAGATATACATTACTAGCAGACCCCCGAGATTTCAACCGCGTACGGTTATCGGTAACTTAGCATAGTTACTCCTTATACCATCAGCTATGAAACGGAACAGACAGACAAAATTGTTTAAAAACTCAATCCGATTTTATTCAAAAAAAGTTTAACTCACATAAAAGCTTGGTGCAATGCAATACTCTTTAAAATTGGGATGTTAAATTTATAAAAGAATATTTAAATCAAAATCACTAAGGAGTATTGATATCAAAATTCGATGCAAATCACCCCTAAAATAACTTTCTACCCCTTTTTAAACCCGTTAGGAGATGAGTTTCAATAAAAAAAAAATACGTCTTCCAAGAATGTTTATGCATTTGAAGTAGGTAGATTAGACCAAGGAATCACGTTATACACACTTTGCCCCCGTTTTTCACCCCCTTAGGGGTAAAATTTCGGAAAATCCTTTCTTATCGGATGCCTACGTCATACAAAAACCACACCCTCCAAGTTTCAGATCTCTACGATCAGCGGTTTACGCTGTGCGTTGATCCATCAGTCAGTCATTCAGGACAAAGGATTTTATCATTAGTTAGAGTACCCACAAAGTTACCAACACACAAACATGTTTTTGCTATTACCACAGACCCAGCAAGAACTGTCATTCATCACTTTTGATCGTTCGTTCGATTGTTTGCGCTCAGCAATCATCAACAAATGTCACGAAAATGTATGAAATTGACATTAGAAGAAAAAAACGTATAAAAAATAAGTTACAAAGTCACCCTTGATGACCGACAAACATAAAGAATAATCATTTTTTTGCACACATATGTTTCAAATCTCTGTCATAATATTAGTTCCACCTTTCCTTATATAGTTTACATAAATAATTATGATTAAATACGACAATAACTAAACGAATAAAAATAACTGGCCTGTAACAATGCAAATAATACTTGTTATAATAAAAAAGTAATTTTAAAAAATTATATCGACTTCAAAATGAACTAAAAAGTATGAAATAACTAATCTGACACTGATTTGAAGTCAGCGAAAGAGGACGATGGTATTCCATTGAAAATATTTCGCTGACTTCAAATCAGTGTCAGATTAGTTATTAGTTAACAGTGTTAAAAGTCGATTGATTTTTTTAAATTATTCTTTTATTTCGTCATTTTTAGTTTTTCTTAAATGCACTATAATTTGACCAAGGTTTTGAGATGTTTTTCCTTTGACACCACACCCGTAGCTCGTATCAATAAGCCAACCCGTCACACATCTTGAAAACTACTGAACCGAAACTTGCACTGTACCCTAAGTTGAAGTAAATGTAAACAAATAAAACAATAATGGTTACAATCCAATCTTCGGAGATATGCGTGGACAAACATACATACATTCACCTATGAAATTTTGTATATTTGGTTGGCAGCCCTAATAGATTATCATATGTGAATATATTGCAGTTCCAATAATATTACATACATACGTGTCGAATTGATAATCTCCTTTTTTTGAAGTCGATTAAAAACGACAAGGTTATACAGAGTGGATACTTTAAGACATTGTTTTTACAATCTTTTATTTAACTTGCAATGTATGTATGTATGTTTATTCGTTCGGGTGAAATCTTGCAAGTCGAATTTTACCCACATCCAGTGGTCGGATTGACTTGATATTTGGTGTACATTAGTATATTGGATGCAATTACAGTCAACAAAAAATACAGTCACCAAAAAAGCTTGTATTAAAAATTAAATTTTTAACTTGTGGCTTTTTCATGCTTATATGGTACCCCAGAGTAGTCTTCGACAATGTCAATGCATTTCGTCTCGTCAGTTTTTTTGCAGTTCTATTTGTTAATATTTGAAAACGATGGTCGGACATCGTGTGTCGTTTTCCGGAGTAGAACCTCTGACCCTTTACCTTACTTGGCATATACCCAAAGAATTAAACGGTAAAGTAAAGGTCGTTCGTTCAACATCTCAGTCATCTCACGATCAAACTGGCTGGGTCGTGACTGCGTTGTGCTACTTACACGATTTTTAGTACATTTGTGTAAACGAGGCATGACTGATTCATAAAATTTTCATTGAGTCATTCTCATTGATGTATTATTTTTTATGATCTTTGTACCAATATATGTTTATTTGAATTTAATGTTTATTTTTACAAACGATTAAAGCACAAACTTATACATTTATATACTAGCTTTCCCTCGCGGTTTCACCCGTGTCCCCGATATAAAAAGCCTATGTCCTTCTCGATATTATAAGTTATCTGCATGCCAAATTTCATCGTGATCGGTTGAGTAGTTAAGGCGTGAAAGCATAACAAACAAATAAACAAAAATATTAAGTTAGGTCTTTACACATATTACAGGATCTTTACAGGAATTTCTTAATACAATTTTAATCCCCCATGAAAAACAGGATCTACTAGGGTTGAACTAAGAAAATATGTATCTCCTCACTCTCTAGGGGCGTTAATTATCAAGAAAATTGCAACAAAATTATTAACACAACAACCATTTATTTCAGAAACATGGTCACCAGTAACCCCACCTGAAGGATGGGTATTAATATCATCTATACCACCAACGCCTGAACCATCCACCACTACCACAACCACTACCACAACCTCTACCACAACGACTACAACAGAATCACCAAAAATAGAAACCACTGAGAAAATAGAAACGACTTCAATTGAACCCAAACCGACCACTCAAGAAACGACTTCAACTGAAACGACTTCAAGTGAATCAACTCAAGAGATATCGGAGTTCACAGTGAACGTGACGTTATCGCCTACAGTACCGACTTCCACTTCAAGTATGGGATTGACCACATTTACTTTGGTAACAAGTAATAATGTTACTGGAGGGAAGAATGATACTGAAGCAGTTACCACTTTAGCTACTTCTGTTGGGGACAATGGTAAGATTAATCTAGTAAGCAAGTATAAACGCTATGCGCACATTAAGCCCATCATAGACGTAGCTATAATATATATTAATATAAATCATAGCAAGGCATATTACGATTTTCAATAATAATCTTCGAGTGATCTTTTGAGAGAGGTAGAGCATAGCGTTTATTCGCTCAAAGAGCAGCTCGACTGAGGAAGTACCACCACCTTACAGAATACCGCAACCAAATATCTTTATGTTGTGTTCCTGCGCGTGAGTAAGGTCGCCAGAGCTCATTGGGGAAGTGGGAAAGGTTGGTAACGCGTCAGCGATGCTTCGTGTGTTGTAAGCGTCCATATGGCTGCGGTAACCGCTTACCATCAGGCGGGCCGTATGCTTGTTTACCGACTTCGTCGTATAAAAAAAAAGTGACCGCACACGCAGCTATAATATATATTTCTGTTACTTCACCAACATGTACTGTAATTTATATTATAGCTACGTCTGTGATGGGATCAGGGCTTTCTGAGCACCGCCACCGGGCCGTCCGGGCTCAGGGTCTTCAACTGTATTCACACATGTCAGTGTATTTCGGCGTTTTACTATGTCCAGTAAGGCTATTTTAAAACGCTCGGATTCGATATCGGAAACGGATTCAAAAACTACCGAGGCGATTTTCCGCAATTTCTATTTTAATTTCCGAATTCGAATATTTTCGATTCATCAAAAAGTTTTCAGTAATTAAAATAGCAATTGCTGAAATTCACCTCGGAATTTTTTGAATCCGTTTCCGATATCGAATCCGAGCGTTTTAAAATAGCCCTGCAGATCGCGATGAAGATTGATGTAGAACAGCACGAATGGACAAAAGTTCTTTCAAACTTTTCGTATCCATGTTGCACGTGGCGTCATAAATCGGACAGCACTGACGAAGGGTGCGTTCCCGGTCAGAGCATGCTCCGGGACACTGACGGGACTCTGACCAGGAAATGTGTGGATAGTGCTTATCTGTAATTTTAGCATAAGAATTAACGTAAGAGAAAGGCATAATGTTCTGCAGTGGACGTCTATAATATAATATCCTGGGACATTCGTCACACACGGCTGTCTGATCCCAAACTAAGCAGACCACCCGTAGACAAAGTACATTTCGTTGCGTTTGCGCGAATAGAAACGTTACAAAATGTATGAGATTGACATTTGGTTACGCTAGGATCTAGCGTATACTTATATCAATCTCATACATGTTGTACCGTTTCTATACAAAATGTATGAGATTGACATTTGGTTACGCTAGGATCTAGCGTATACTTATATCAATCTCATACATGTTGTACCGTTTCTATACAAAATGTATGAGATTGACATTTGGTTACGCTAGGATCTAGCGAATACTTATATCAATCTCATACATGTTGTACCGTTTCTATACAAAATGTATGAGATTGACATTTGGTTACGCTAGGATCTAGCTTATCCTTATTATATCAATCTCATACATTTTGTAACGTTTCTATTCGCGCAAACGCAACGAAATGTACTTTGTCTAGGAGTACTGGTACTATGGAAACCAAAATAACTATACTACTTCTAAATATATACTTACTAGCTATGCTCTACTTTTCGACACTGGCTGCAGCCGCCCCTATAATAATATTAATAATGACTGTTATTTCAGAAACATCGTCAACAACAGCTATGTCTTCATCGACCACGGAGACCATAGAGACGACCACAGACAAATACAACATGTCCAATTACAAAGATGGTAAGTAAACACTCCTAAACAGCTACTATAATGCCAGAAACAATGCTCCTAGTTAAGAATTTCATTTTTAAACCAATGAGGTACAGTCAGCTTCGCAAGTAGCTTCATCACTTTATTATCGTGTGACATGTTGAAATTCACAGTTTTCGTGCAAACTCAAATTCAAATAGATTTACACTTATTATTAATAGTTTGACACTAATACTTTCATACCGGTTCGGTAGGTTGCATTTGCTGAGAAGATCCGGCAATAAACTCAGCAATTACTCTTTTCAATACAAGCTTAGGTTTATTACATAATATTTACATTATAATCGCACTGACAACAATTGCGTGCCACCCCACTCAACTTGACAGTTGAGTGGGGTGGCACGAGACAAGAAGGTACTAAAAGTACTGAAGGTCAGATAAGAAGGGTACTAAAGAACAGCTCTGGTTTCTTATTAACCAGTATTACGCTGAGTTGGGACCGTTTTATGGCAATTTTACTTACTTTTATATATTTTTTTTACTATTTTTAATTTGCTGCTTTTTAGTTTTTTCTGCTGAAATTAATTATGTTTTAAATTGCCATAAATCAATTTATTTTCATTTTCATTAAAGTGATATCTCTTTCATCTACTATTGACGCTGACTGTACATGGTACGAGTTATATTAGACGCGTATCTAATATATTGAAAAGAAAAATATAATGGTCTTCGATATTCGTGGAATTGTTTTTGAAAATAACTGACTCACTGAGTGATTAACTGACGGAACTTTAAACGTGAAAAATATTACTAATAATTTGATACAATCAGCGTCAAAAATAGCTTGTCACTTTAGTAGTACCCTTTCTTATCATCTACCCAGGCCCCTCTTTCCCACTGGGCAAATCGATCCCCCGAAATCGATGGGGGCCCCCTAATTCTATGTAATTACGTTTACATTGAATATGATTGTGAAGAAATAAAACAGTTAGATAAATCTAGAATGGGCTAGATGACTAAAAAAAAACTATTTAGTCCATCTTTTAATTTTCAAAAAATATTACACATATTTTTTTCTTTTGTCAATTAAAATATAAAATACTAAGGTATCGTGTGTTGAAGTTCCGCGTGTTAGAGTACAATTTTTACTCTAAAGTGTGTCACGAGCCGAACTTTGACTAGCTTTATCTTTTTAATTTTGTGTAACGTGTCCAATATTTTTTGATAATCTAACTGACCAATTAGATTTTTTGTACCTAGGAATCATACATATTGACGGAATCATAAGGGGCCCCATTATATGCCCAGGGCCCCCAATAGGTTAAAGACAGCCCTGCATCTACCTCTTGACAGTTTGTATGAAAACTTCGAATTGCGTAATGTGACAAGGTTCCAACCAAAATGATCAGCTACTTTTGACACTGACTGTACCTACTGTATTGAAATCTTAAAGACCATTATATAAATATAATAAAAGCGTGTGTATAGATATGCTGCGACTAATTAGAACTAGATTGATGTGTATGACGTCATCAACACGTCATAACCTTTGTACGTATGCTATGAAAGGTATAAGTCATGTTATTATATTTTCAAAGAACTTAAAAATAAAAACGTTTCTGTTTGCCTATCATTATTTTGTTATCTTGGAATCAGTGTGGACGGATTACGATAAAGTTCTATAAAACATACTGAAAATTAAAAAAAAACTAAACGTTCTTAAAAAATAAAAAGCAATACTTTTAAAATCTAAATCCTTGTGTATTTAAAACAAGACATCTGTAAAAGTTGCAAAATAGTTCACCTTGTAAACGAAAACAACCCTGAAAAACAAAAGTATCAATTATAACAAATGCCAAAAATATGTGCATCTAATTAAAAAATAAAAACGACCTCCCAGTGCCAACATTATCTCTTTTAACATTAAAAAAAAAACAAGTTATTATAACAAGGAAGTTAAACTGCCACTAGAGACAAATTGAGTGGCTAATAACTACTTATTACGACGTCTATTGTTCACATAATTGTTGTTATTTTCGGATTATTATTATTTATGTTATTGCATGACGACGAGGAAAACTGTCGCCGTGATGGTCATGCTTGATTTGAAGCTGGCAAGGACGCCATTAGCCCATATCGGCAGTGATTACGCGATGGATTCTTATTTTGAATTTTGTTACCTTCGTCTACTTTTTGCGTAAAATGAGTAAATTAAAAAAATACGTATGTCAAGACCAAGAAGTTTGTATATTTAACTGAGTTTATATCATCACAAAGTAAATATTATACTACAAATGATCAAAGACCTTATTTTGTTTAGCAACATATTGTTCGTCGAGTGACTTTAAAATTAGCAAAAAAAAACAATTTTGTTCTTTTTTAAAGCGAAAATAGCACAGAGGTAGGATGACGTTGAATTCCAACGCAAAGGCCTATCCTACCCCTGATGTTCAAAGCGTCTATAGGCTACGGTAACCGCTTACCATCAATAAGGCGGCCCGTAAGCTTATTTGAGGAAAATCTCGAGTGAATAAGTAGGTAAAAAACAGTCTTCGATATTATTAATTCATATTTTTTTGTGTGTAGCTTCTACAGAAACCGAATAATCCAGTTTTTTGCCATACTTGTATATGTAGTCGACTCTACAACACAAAAAATCACAGGAAGACGTAGCTGATTCCTTAACGTTGATAACTCGTCGTGTCTCGCTTATCTCATACTCAGATTATGTCTTGTATATGTGTTGTACCCATCGTTCAATGGCACAGAGCAAGGAGTCCCGCGAGTATATAGTATAGAGACGAAATCCGTCTTGTCCCGTGAATTGCGCACTTATAAATATTATATATCTGTGATTGCGCAGCATAACAGAGTGCAGGCGGCCGTCAGACTAATATCGACTCTATGCCTCAACGCTTATATGTCAACAGTACTAATGATAAGACAACAAGAAATGAAAAGTCAATACATATATATAACTACGTCATCTGTTGATAAAACGGTGCCGCCCCCTGACACGCCTCTATGAGTTATTTTTTATGCTCTATGTTTAGTAACATTCTTATTTCGTATTTTTAATATTCTTTGAGTAGTCAAAATACAAACTGTCTAGATTCTATAGTGGATGACTGTTTATGCTTTCAAATTATTTATCAACTAAATTTCCGGCCCGGCTCTATACTATTTTACTCATTATATACATTCACATAGGATAAGTCGTCAAGGTCAAGGGTTTTTTACCAATATCTAGTGAAATTTCATTTAATTTACTCTGAAATAGTACTCACAATATTTCATGAAACCTCACTCTATCATAGTATTCCTTTATTATATCGAAATGAACAAGAACCATTGAGAAATTTAATAAAATATGTGTCACCGAACTCATGCTATTTGAAATCTACTATAAGTGGTTGAATTTCGGGAAATCTTTTCATAGTGCAACCCTAGGTACTCAAGGATTTTTACAGCTTCAGTCTGTGCGTTGTCTGTCTTGGATCGTAAGATGTAACATAGTATTGTTGAATGACTTGAGTATTATGTATCCGATAAATTATCGAATATTTCAATATTTTGCATCCTAAAACCTACTCTAGCTTATTGGTACACCTTCCGGCACTTATTAGGCCAAGTTTTGGTTTTAAAAGTTTTTGCTTTTTACTATGCTGACTTTCAGTAGTTCTTTTTACTCTAAGGTTATTGAAAAAATTGTAAACTTGTCAGTTTAGAAGTAACTCAAGAAAAAGGAAAAATAGTATTACGAGTCTCGCCAAGTTACATACCGGTAACTAAACATCTAGTCTCATTTGTGGGTATAGCTAAAACGATGAATGTCTATTGTCTACTATGATATTGTATTATCATTGATTGTCTAGTATGAATGAGTGTTACCATGGGTAATAATTCAATGTAAGACATTGGTCTTAATAATCTATCATATTGTATACTACCTGTGCCTGTACCTGCCTCTGGGTACCTAAGTAGGTATAGTTCTATATCTAGACTTGAAGGATGATGCCTTATTTTTTTAAATGGATGGGTACCTAGGTATTTAGACAATTAACCTTTTTATGGTTGTTAATTACTTAAAACAAAACGATACATCCATAAAATAAATCATTATTGTATAAAATACCATCTTATATTTTACGATAAAATCGACCTCAATGAAATTGCGCGCAGTAATTACTGGTACCTATTGTTTCTTTTTTTTATTTAAAAATGGCCTTAAACTTTTGTTCTTTTGTGAACTCTCCATTTTCAAAATGACTGCACTAATTTAAGCTGCGACAGGTCAAAGAACCTTTGAGCATCTAAAAAATTGTAGCTTTAGTCAGCGAATAAACAATAATAAAAAAAAGGAACTCCAAGACTGTTCGGAATTCAAACAAAGAGTTGTCAGCGACCGCGCGATGCGATCGCACGCCACGGCCAAGGCGAGCGCAAGGACGCCTTGCACATGTTTGTGGTTTACGAACGTACTTATTTGAAAAAAGAACAATCTTTAATTATTTTTGAAAAGTTGAGTGACGCGAGTACAAGATTTTCATGGATAAATTAAAAAATAAAAATGTCATGGGAGTACGAGGATAAAGCCAAAGTAGATCAGTGTTGTGGTGAACATCCTTATTAGTTGTCGATGGACTGTGAACAAGTAATAAGTTTAAAATAAATGGAAAATATTATCTAAAATAAACTTTAAACAATTTCATAATACAGAGTTGACATTAATTACGTACATAAAAATAACTATAAAAAGTGCTATTAAAAAACTAAATCTAAAATTACGTGTGTCGAATTTAAAAAATTCAAACAAACATCAACAAAAATTACAAATTATGTAACATAAACTAGTTTAAGACTTGAATTGAAACAAAAACAGTAAAGTGAGATGAAATATTCAGTAACTGCAGTGACAGAATAAAATTATAAGCAAATATATGCCTTCATAAAAGATACGTTTTAAGGCATTATTTTAAGATTTTACAATACATTACATACGACTTTTAAAAGCCTAGTTTTATGAAAACAAAAAAATCTTTAAAGTGAGATAAAATATAATTCCAGTGACAAAATAATGATACGCAAATAAAAAAAAACAAATATTACGTTTTACGCCACATTTTAAAAATCGAACAATAAGTTCTGATTTCAAAAATGATTCTAAATTCAACCCTCCTGGTACTGGCAGTATGCGGTCGCCGGCTGTGGCAGGCCCCGACGGGAAGGATCGTCGGCGGTGTCAAGTCCGCATTTGGCCAATGGCCGTGGCAGATATCCCTGCGTCAGTATCGTACATCGACGTATCTCCACAAGTGTGGCGCGGCACTATTGAACGAGAATTGGGCTATAACTGCAGCTCATTGCGTCGAACAGTGAGTATATTTTTTATTCTAAATGCAATCATAGAAAAATAGACTTTATTTCTTTGTGATAAGGTTCATCCATACGGGTTGTAGTTTTGCATTCTCGATATAGTGTTTTTGTACCGAACTACAAAAAAAAAAACTTTTTAAATTGATTTTTAGTTAATATGAAGGGAATGCAAAACTACATTCTGTATTTTTACTTATCCATAGATTTAACAGATAAACCCAATGCTATTACTTGTACGTAGTATTTATATACTCTGAGCTATTACACTAGCACGCGCTAATTGTTGCAGAAAAATTCAGTCAATTGTCGTAATTTAGCTTAGCGGCTACAGCGGAATATAAAATAGCAATTGCTTAAATTCGCCTCGGAAATTTTCTGAATCCGTTTCCGAATCCGACCTTTTAAAATAGCCCTGCAGATAGCCATCTCTTTCTGTACCATACGTTCCGTATTTACTATCGCATTCCCTTTATTCAACAATAACTGAACACTACTCAGTATGAAGGTAGCGTATCTTTATTATAATATCATTTGATAAACCTTATTAAGACGCAATAAGGTCAATATTTCTTTAGAATTCTTGAACGCCAAAAGGTATAGCTTAGATTTTTTGCACTTGTAGTAAACAAACAAACAGTAGGTTACCTATCATAATGGAAATTATTCTAATTTTAAATTACCGTAATCGTTTTACCGTATGGTAAAATTATAATATTTTTTATTTCACTTCAATTTAAAATTTGCATACAGTACAGATGAAATTACGGTACGGCAGTTTGAAGTATATTTGCATTGCCTAGATTTGTATCAAACTCATTTGTACCGGGTAATTCGTACCGGGTATCGTGAGATCGATCTCAATGTTTATATGTATGTAATGTTACATACAACGCATATATCCCGGCAAACTTCTTGGCACAATTTGGGCAGGTACACTGGCGAGCAAAACAAATGTAATCGTAGATTATTTGATGGGCCAGCTGGCGCAGTTGGTTAAGATTCCACCTATCACGCCGCAGGTCGTGGGTTTGATTTCACAAAGGACATGCGTTTGTGTGTATGAAGCCATGAACATGTTTGTATGTTCTGAGTCTGGGTGTAATTATGTATATTAAGTATGTATTTACAAACAAAAATTAGTATATGATGTATTATATCAGTTATCTGGTTTCCATAGCTCTGCTTAATTTGGGATCAGCTATCAGTTAATTTGGGAATTTAAAATAGCAATTGCTGAAAATCGGCTCGGAATTTTTTGAATCCGTTTTCGATATCGAATCCGACGTTTTAAAATATCCTGATGACCGTGTGTGAGGAATGTCCCAGGATATTTAATTATTGGTTTGCTCCTGTCCCGCAACACACTACCAAAGAGCCCTAAAATTTGGCTTCCGTCTGTACAGTTTATATTTTGTGCCAAGAAGTTTGCCGGTTACTGTACGTATGCGCTCTTACACCATTCATCCTAATGCGATGAAATCATCGAACAATTATCTGGAAGAATCCTTAGATGATCCTTAGAAACGCAATGACGTTCATTTTGTTTGATATCTATTATATTCCGCCAATTCCCCACCAACGACAATGCGCTCCAGGCACCCAGGGTGCCTAGACAAGATGGTTGGCGACAATCGTCATCGTTAGTAAACGATCAACATTTGTATGGGATTGACATAAGGATTCGCTAGATCCTAGCGTAACCAACTGTCAATCTCATACATTTTGTAGCATTTCTATTCGCGCAAACGCAACGAAAAGTACTTTGTCTAGGGGTACAGGTACGCGGTTGATTTCGTGCTATAGGTATATGTACGTACAGGCGTGATTACATCATCCATTAACAATATAGGAATAAAATTAAGCTTGAAATCGATTTAGAATAATGTGCTAGATGACAAAAAAAATCTATTTAGTCCGTCTTTTACATTATCAAAAAATATTAGACACGTTTTTTTCGGGAAATTAGCGGAATACATTTCGTTTTTCCAGCGTACCACCGTCAGAGCTACTAGTCCGGCTCGGTGAACACGACCTGGCGAGCGAAGACGAGCCCTACGGGTTCGCCGAACGAAGAGTTCAGATCGTCGCCAGCCATCCACACTTCGATCCCGCTACCTTCGAATATGACTTGGCTCTTCTTAGGTAAGTTTACACTTTATTACAAGACCGTTGAGGTTGGAATTAATTTCTGCCTTGTAATCTATGAGTTAGACCGTTTAGTAATATTTAGCTGGGTACCTAACTCACAAAATTTGAAACAAACGAACGCGACGATATGGGTGAGTGAGTGAGACAGAGTACAAGAGAGTGTACTTTAATCAATTTGATTTTACATACGCTTTGCTTCAGTGGGGTATCCAACGACACCACACTGTTTTTCTGTTTTCATATTATGGGATCATGTGTCAGTCTTCAACCCCTTAGGGGGGATTTTAGGAATAAGCCATTATCTGTAATCATCTTTCACATAATAAAGCCTTATTTTCCAAGGTCATTCTCTGCTACATTACTTAGGCTACGCTACGTTACAAAAGTAACCTTTGTTTTACTGTAACTATAAATATACTATGTCCAAAATAGCATCTGACTAATAATAAAACGTGAGAACAAGAGTATCATTTTTAGGAGGGAGTCAAAATGTATAACGTATTTTTTTGAAATCCGTTTGTTTTGTACGTAGTATTTATATACTCTGAGGTTTTATAATCTACCTAGCGAGATTATAAACCGATAGGTATATTGTGAACTGTACCACACTGCTTACAATATAACGTATTAATTTTCGATGGTTTATAAATCTATCCATGACAAACCGTCATATTGTAAACTGGCATGATGCTTTTTTTTTACTTAGCACTACGTTGGCAAACAAGCATACGGCCCGCCTGACGGTAAGCAGTTACCGTAGCCTATGGACGCTTGCAACACCAGGGGTATATCTCGCGCGTTGCCGACCCTCAAGAAATCTCTTCACACCCTTTTTGAAGAACTTACTGAAATTATCATATATTATGATAATGGAGAAATAGAGCATAAAATTCAATGGCATATTTATTTAGTAGTTCAAACTGAATTTCCGTCGAGTTGCGTCCAATGGGCGACGACTAGTTTTGAAAACGCAGTTACTATTTAAAAATTATTTTTTTTATTATTACAACTGTCATTGATAAAAATAACATGTTTCATATCTCGGCGTGTTATGAACATTAGCGAATCTGCAAAGGTCAAGTCTTTATTATTTCTTATGTTCATGTGCAGTAGTGAGTGACCAGAGGTACCTACTACCTCTATCTATAGGACAGACCAGTGTTTCTCAACCTATGGGTCGCGATCCCTAGTCTCAGTCTGAGGTGAGACTTTGCCACCTTATGTGGGTTCTACCGCTTGTACAACCTTATGCCCACGGCTACCTTCTACCATTGGAACTCTCACCATCGACGGGGAGTCCATCCTCACACATTGGACCCAAAATGGTTTCGTACTGTGCGGTCTCAAAGGAGCTTTTTTTTTTTTTTTTTTTTTTATGTCAACAGGCAGACGGGCCTCCTGATGGTAAGTGGTCACCGCCGCCTATGAACATTTGCAATACCAGGGGGACACATTTTTTAACTTGTAAAGGGGCCGCGAGTTCCAGAATGTTGGAAAACTCTGGTGGTACAATATAGTATAGCCACAATGCATGGCTGCCGACGCGTGGCGAGTAGGGCTACCAAACTTAAGCAATGTAGTGAGACAAAGTTAGAATAATTTTAGGGGACTATATATTATTCAATAGCGAATTTAATCATATTAATTTATTAATTACAACAAGTATACAGAATGAATGTCTATTTGCCAGAACATAGGCACATTTAGATGTTATCAGATACGTAGGATTCACTATATTCAACCTTTCGGTCGTGCAAATTTTAGAATGTTAGAAATCAAAAATTAATTGGATAGATACATCAAGATAATCAATGACTCAATAAATTACACATAATCAATAAATAAATTAATATACATACAATCAATAAATTAATAGCAAGTCGGAGAAACAACATTAATGTCAAATTAATTAATTTCATTTTCAAAGATTTAAAATTGTGACATACATTCTCTCTATTGCTATGCATGCTCATGTTGATTGCAGTTTTTCAGTAGGTAACGTCACAGAACATTTTTTTTTGTTCCGTGGGTACCGTGGTTGGACATATTAGTAGGTATCTACTTAATTAATCAGAATATCATTGCATTGTTCACTCTATCACTGAGTAAATAATTATACCTACTACGTACGAACTCTACTCACTCTCAGCGATTCTCTTATGGTAGGTATTATGCAAAATCGTTAAATTACTTACATACAATAAATATTTATTTAATTTGAATGAAATAATTTATTGTATATTTATTACGAGTTTAAGTTGTAAACTAAAAACTAAGTGTTAGTGATTTCAAATGCCGAGACGAAAGTCCCGGGTTCGAATCCTAAAGTGGACTTGAGCTTTCGATGAAGGAAAAAATCGTGAGCAAACCATAGCACGGAGGTAGGGTACTTTATAGTTCCCACCTAGCTGGCTACCACACTCAAGTTGAAAATCTGTCACCAAGCACCTATCGGTGTGTTCCGGCAGCTGCACTTGAGATCCAGTTCCTTCTAGGTTTAGTGTGCTTACCATCTTCGAACACATCATCACCATGGTGAGATTGTGGTAAATCCAACACAGACCTATACAGAATAAAAAATATAAAAGCTTCACATAAATTATGAAGAATGTCATAGGATATGTATTTATTAATCATGAATCCTTCGAATACCTTATTATATGGTAACTCTAATGGCTACAAAAATATTAAATTAATTCTTCCGACGGACTCAGTCATGTGATTACAGTTTTTGTTGCGTTATTAAATTGGGCTTGAATTTAATTTAGACATCTGTTCATCAACACCACAATATTAGTGATGTTGTGCCCGAAGGTGGTAAGCACACAAAACCAAGAGAAACGCTGGAATCTATCATCAAGTGGGGGCGGTCAGCGTCAAAAGTAGACTGGCACTTCAGTACCGTTTCATAATAAACCTATTGAAATTCTCTTGACAGTTTGTATGAAAACTGTGAAATGCTATAGAACTAAAGTGATGAGTTACTTTTGACGCTGATTGTCCAAATCTATATTATAATCCCAAACTAAGCAGAGCTTGTAATTGCAAACGACTACTATTATTTCCTTTGGATAGATTGTATACTACATAACGTGTGCGTCCCTTGTAGTTTAACTAAACCGAAGTTCTATAGGTGACTCTTCATCATCATCATCACCATAAGTACCTAAAGTTCATATATGATTCAAATCTGACGAATGGAATTGAAATTCCTAATAATTATTCCTAATCCAAATAAAATACTCAAATAAAATAGATGTACTAAACAGATTTTTAGGAGAAATGTATACAGAGTGTGTAAATTCCGTGTTTATAAAAAATAAAACTGTGTTTTAAGTACATTATTGTAGGCGGTATTTGAGTACTTGCATCGCATATTTATTGACTTATTATGCAGAATTGCGCAAATTCTTGTTCGTAAACATTTTAAATATTCCGTTCTCACATCTTTTTATTATGTTATTTACTTAATAATGTATGTACATTATTTTATAATACGTTCTCTTATATAATACGTATTTATTTGTCATCTAAGTATGTTGCAAATAATTTTAATTATATATAATGGATCGCTTGTTGCAGAAGGTTGTAGGTATTAATATTGCGTAAATGATAGCTTACAATAAATTTAATAAATAATTTCTATTGCTATTAACTATCGAGGCAATCTATAATTGATGATAATCCACTGCTTAAATTAATACTTGTTACTAACAGGTTTCATGATGTGTCGAGAGTCGAGTTATTATCTACTGTTTATGCGTTATTTACTCATATTATAATGAGGTAAAGTTTGTTTGTCAGTTTGGGTCTAGGAGGTAATCTCCTGAACTACAAATTTAATAATTCTTTCTATATTAGGATGCTGTGTTATCCCTGACTGCTATAGGCTACTTTTTACAACGGGAACGTGCAGTATTTTATTCTTAGAACGTAAAAATAGTCTAAATGTGTCGATTTTGATATATTTTTTTGTTAAAATTTTATAATATCTTTTCCACAGGTTCTACGAGCCAGTATCTTTCCAGCCGAACATCCTCCCTGTTTGCGTTCCTGATGATGATGACGACTACGTCGGCAAGACTGCTTACGTCACCGGATGGGGAAGACTTTTTGATGGTAAGTTAGAAAAAACAACATGTAACTATCTATACCATACAGAGTTATTTGTACTTCACTACTGTTACATTTTCATAGGATTGGTTTAGGTAGAATCGGGTTTTTTAAAGATTATTTTCAATTATGTTTTTTAAGACCTAACTGTCGAACGATTCGGCGTAAACAAAATGTTAATTAAGAGTATTCTTCATTTACAGAGGGTCCACTCCCGAGCGTGCTGCAGGAGGTGACGGTGCCGGTGATCAACAACTCGGCGTGCGAGGCGATGTACCAGGCGGCCGGCTACAACGAGCACATACCCAACATATTCATATGTGCCGGCCGCAGCAGGGGCGGCACTGACAGTTGTGAAGGTATGCATTGTGTACTGTGTACAGAGGATCCACTCCCGAGCTTGCTGCAGGAGGTGACAACAACTCGGCGTGCGAGGCGATGTACCAGGCGGCCGGCTACAACGAGCACATACCCAACATATTCATATGTGCCGGCCGCAGCAGGGGCGGCACTGACAGTTGTGAAGGTATGCATTGTGTACTGTGTACAGAGGATCCACTCCCGAGCTTGCTGCAGGAGGTGACAACAACTCGGCGTGCGAGGCGATGTACCAGGCGGCCGGCTACAACGAGCACATACCCAACATATTCATATGTGCCGGCCGCAGCAGGGGCGGCACTGACAGTTGTGAAGGTATGCATTGTGTACTGTGTACAGAGGATCCACTCCCGAGCTTGCTGCAGGAGGTGACAACAACTCGGCGTGCGAGGCGATGTACCAGGCGGCCGGCTACAACGAGCACATACCCAACATATTCATATGTGCCGGCCGCAGCAGGGGCGGCACTGACAGTTGTGAAGGTATGCATTGTGTACTGTGTACAGAGGATCCACTCCCGAGCTTGCTGCAGGAGGTGACAACAACTCGGCGTGCGAGGCGATGTACCAGGCGGCCGGCTACAACGAGCACATACCCAACATATTCATATGTGCCGGCCGCAGCAGGGGCGGCACTGACAGTTGTGAAGGTATGCATTGTGTACTGTGTACAGAGGATCCACTCCCGAGCTTGCTGCAGGAGGTGACAACAACTCGGCGTGCGAGGCGATGTACCAGGCGGCCGGCTACAACGAGCACATACCCAACATATTCATATGTGCCGGCCGCAGCAGGGGCGGCACTGACAGTTGTGAAGGTATGCATTGTGTACTGTGTACAGAGGATCCACTCCCATGCGGGCTGTCACCCGGGTAAGATTTAGGTAACTATGCTTGAAGGCTAAAGGAGTCAGGCAGGACGTAACCCGGATGAAGATACAATTTAGAGGAGAGACTCTTTTTTTTATTAATTGTTCCTGATTTTGTTTGTGGTGAGGTATTTATGTACATGTTTATGGTACAGTTAAAAAATTACAAAGTGCAAATAAAAAAATGGAAATAATATTAGAAAAGTACCCCAAAATAAAACTAAGTATGTTATTTTCGGTCGAGATGAGAACAAAAACTGCTACGAATATTTTACTTGTAATCACATTTTATTACTATAACTAGCTGTCCACGCGGCTATCTGCATCTCAATTTCATGATGATCCGTTGAGTAGTTGAGGCGTGAAGGCCTAACAAACAAACAAACTCACTTTCGCATGTATATTAAGTTAAGATTAGGATGACAAAATGTGGCACGCTGTATATATTTTTTCTTCAATAGACATGACGCGTGAGAACCACTTCCGTTCCATTCTCCATTTATTTTTAGAACACACTCTAGATACAAAATAATTCAATATTATTTTACAGGTGACAGTGGTGGTCCAATGGTAGTTCAACGAGAAAGAGACGATAGATTCGTCCTCGGCGGCGTCATCTCATGGGGCATCGGTTGTGCCGAGCCCAACCAACCGGGGGTCTACACGAGGATATCAGAATTCAGAGACTGGATCAACCAGATACTGCAATTCTAGAATTAGGATTACTAAATAAGTAATCCACTAGAATTTTGTAGTGTTTGAGTAAATTAGGAATTTAAAATTCGAATTTAAAACTCTTTTCCTAGATGGTTGAAATCGAATTAGGAATCCTAATTGCGTTTGAAATTCGAAATGGACTACACAGGATGTTAGTTAGTGAAATGAGGATAAAGAATCTGATATTTTTTTAGAAAATTTTAAGTAGAAATATAAATGTGTGTAAAAATGATTATGTGAATGAGAAGTTCCGAAAAATGTGAATAAATTATTTTTATTTAAGATTTAGTTAAAGCATATACAATAACAAATAATCTAGATTAGAACTATATTTTTAATCGATTATTTTTTCTAAAAATGTAGTAAATAATTTGAGAAATAAAATACAGGTGCTGCTTGGTCCAAATAAAAGTTAAACGCTGAACGCTATAGAAAATATGCTTGTAAGTATAAAACTTTTGTAAAAATATTTACATAAATAGGAAAATTATTAATTTATATTCATAAAAGGACGGCATTTATTTTAATATAAGAAAATATTATCGAATGTAACCATAGTTTGTCCGAATAATACTTAAATAATATAAGAATGCCATGTGCGTATAAAATCGCAATTCATTTAATTTAATTTACAACGAAATAACAAATAAAATAATAATAATAGGACTCTCTCAATGTAACTCTAAATACTTACTTTTTTTGTAATAGAAAGTGCCTGCGTCTATATTTATTTATAATAGTTACATAAATAGAATATTACGACTTTTAGTTTTATTAACGGAATCCGTCCATAATTTATTTTAGTATAATATTTTTTTGGTGTAAATATTTCATTTTATCATTAAGGAAATGCATTTATTATGTTTATTTATTAGCCATAAATAAATACTGAATCAATTTTGATAATTTATAAATTTAATAAATCATTTAAAGTTATTGGTATTTTAATAACCTGAATAAAACCGTCCCTAACACTGTACGTAGTATTTATATACTCTGATACTAATACATTCCCACACTCGTCTACCAAAAAACCATTCGTGTACAAAAGCCAATGGGCTAACAGTCTGTGGTACTGGTTCAAATCTCATGACGTCTTTGCATATTTTTTTGATGTTTTTATATTTTAACTCGGCTTTGCAGTGTTTATTCGCGAGTTTATACCACTTTTATGTACATATATGCTATGCTGTATGTAGATGCTTTATTACATTTTTAAATATTTTACGTATTATGGTGAATTGTAAAGGGAAAAAACTAGATGGCGTAGCTTACACGGTAGTAATATAGGTGGCGTAGCTTCATTCTGTATAATGGACTTCATGTTATAATTGCTAGATGGCGCTGTAATACAATCTCATATAACTATTAGTTATAGGAACGATTCTGAATCGCGCTATTAAAGTATTCTTGCTCGTTTGGTATATATAGAATCGTTTCACCATACCGAGTGTACTTGCTTCGGCAGTACATATACTAAAATTGGAACGATACAGAGAAGATTAGCATGGCCCCTGCGCAAGGATGACACGCAAAATCGTGAAGCGTTCCACATTTTTTGGAGAGTTTCACTTAGTTACTGCTTCATACGATTGGTTATCGTTTGCTTTGTGCCTTATCCAGTACCTAATCTGAATTAATGAGTTTTTAGTTTGAGGTCTTATCGAATGTCCACCGTACTAGTTATACTAGGTTGGTACGTAAAACTTTGGTTTATACATACTAATCAGTATGACCTAATTTAAGTTTTGTTTTGGTACATAGCAGGACCTGGGAGTTAATAAATACTACGTACCTACCTACAGTAGAATTAAAAGGAATACATTTATAATAACAGCTCACCAGTAGTAAAAACTGATATATTCCCAAGCTAGGTTTCCGCACCGGATTCGGCATCATCGTGATCATTTATTTTATCCCCTCGGAGTTGGTTTTTTGAGGTGTACGGAACCCCAAAAAACCAACTCCGAGGGGAGTAGCAACGGGACCCTATCTAAGCCTCCTCTGTTCGTCCGTCTGTGTCAGTGGGCTGTATCTCATGAACCGTAAATAGGTAGACTGTTGAAATTTACACCAGAATGTGTCTATAGGCCTTTTATAACAGCAAATAATTTAAAAATATATTTAAAATTAAAGAGAATTAGAGAACCGAAGACACGTCGTGCCTTTCCTACTATTGTCAACTATTGTGCGAGTCCGAATAACACTTGGCCGGTTCATTTTAAATTTTGACAGCCCATATCAAATTCTGAGCCAAAATGAGACACGCATAGCGGGACAGAGAGTGACACCCTCATATCAAAACAGCCATATCATAGCGTGCCGTATCATAACATTTCCAATTAATAAATAAAACAAATGCATCATAAAAAAATGATATTTATATTGTTAACAATAGTGTTCACTTCATCTGTATCATGTGCGCGACGGTCCAGTCGTGGTTGAGCTCGAGACCGTCCTGGATGGCGACGCCGTCGGCCGTCACCACGCCCATCTGGTAGCGCTGGAACGCGCGCGCGTCGCGGTAGTACAACACCTCCATGCATTTGTGGACTAGTGCTCTGTGGGCGAACAATAGCATTATTTATTGAAGTCAAACAAAGAATCCGAAAGAAGAGCCGTGGTTTTCCCAATGGAGTACAGCATGGGGTTCTTCAAAAAGGGTGTGGAGGGGTGGGTGGGGAGATTTCTGCAGGGTCGGCAACGCGCTAGTGATACCTCTGGTGTTGCAAGCGTCCATAGGCTACGATAACCGCTTAACATCAGGCGGGCCGTATGCTTGTTTGCCACTTAGAATACAATGGTATAAAAAAAATAAAAACATGACAAGATTTGTACAAAAAAATAGAGAAGAAGAATTTTTAAAGAAATTACGTTATCATTGATCCTACGTGCCTAAGGAATACCTTGGGGCATTTAAAATATTTTAGATCCCCGGGATTAAAATACGACATTCTATGCCATGCCGGCGAATCGAGACCAAAACCGTTATGTTGTTGTTATGTTTTGCGGGGTTTACAAAACATTTCAAGTATATTAATACGTTGCTAGTAATGTAATTTCAACAACCCTCTAAAATGTTTAATTTTTTTGTACAAATCAATGTATAGATCCCCTTTACCCCTTTTCCCTTTTAATGTTCCATGACATGACTGAGCACAGGCTATTGAAAATCAGGGTGAAAGGGTATGGGAAAATACTCAACCACGCATGCCCACTGCGGATCGGTGGAAGTAGGTCAAGCCGCCTAGGAGGCCTCCAACTAGCTTAACGACTATCACAATTAAGTGATAACCGGGACCAACGGTTTTAAATGCTATGGAAATATCACTAGGTCACCCATCCAGTTAACGACCTCATCTATGGTTAACTTTCCCGAATAACATTAATATACTAAGCGGAAGAGTTGTTTGTTTGTTTAAACGGGCTACTCTCTGGAACTACCAGTCAGATTCGAAAACCCCTTTCACTAATATGAAGCATTATCCCCGAGTATTAGGCTTTTTATTCCGAGGTGAAACCGCGGGAAACAGCTAGTAATACATAAGAGTCAAACTCACTTCGCACCCTCCTCATCCAAGTTGCCCTTATCAAGTGCATTGCGTAGTAAAGGCGTGGCCATATACGCGCCCAGGCCGGTCGCGATGGCTGCATCTTCATATGCTGTGCCAAGCTTGTCTACTGCTGCTAGGAAGGGCTCACCGTCCTGAAAATATGATAAGGAATAATCAACGTGGTTTGTTTAGAGATTTTTATCTGATTTCACATCAACACTGGTTGAAAAAAAAGAAAACAAGTACATGGAAAAAAAACGAGCACATGGAAAAATAACCTGTAATCTTTTTGCATGTGTACAGGAAAGTCGATGCGGTTTGTATGCCAAACTACTGGGCCAAGATGGTTATTGACAATCGTCATCTTTAGTAACCGATCAACCTTTGTATGGGATTGACATTTCAAATCGAAATATCACGTGATTTTTAACAATCTCTTATGTCAATCCCATACAAAGGTTGATCGTTTACTAACGATGACGATTGTCGACAACCATCTTGTCTAGGGGGGCTGAGGATCACTTATGACATTGGCGGAATTGAGCTCATTTAACCAAAAAAGAAGAAATTATGGTAGACAACGTGGGATCTGGGGGACTAAAAAGGAAGCTAATGGAATGTTTTTTTTTCGAATACTCTGCAAATCTATTTCAATTCATGAATAAGATCCCCGGATTGTTACACGACTTTTATTTAAAGACTGTTTGTCGTAGTCTTACTACCATTATTGTTAATAAAACTATACTACATTTTTCTGGTAGTAGTATCTCACCTGAATTCCTGCAACGATATAGTTGTTCCAGAGGGGGTCCATCTTGCTCCTCTTGTTGTATAACACTCGGGTCAGCCAGCAGTGAAGGGAGCGTGGCTTCAAGTGGAGACCGTCTCCGATACATTGTTCATCAATACTGTAATAATGTTAAGGAAATAAGGATAGTATATTACGATACGTGTGACTAAGTAGTCTATTGCTGCAATGCATTAATTAGCGCCCAAGCGTAGCGAGTGAGGTTGCTAATTTCGCCGTGCAATAATGGACTTTTTTAAGTCACAAGTAAACTAGCTGCCCGGCGCGACTTCGTTCGCGTGGTGCTACCCTACCCTACCCTACCTGTATATCACTGAACTCCTACTAAACGGCTGGACCGATTTTGTGCAAACTTCACATAAACCATCTACTAAATAGTCCGAACAAAGCCTAAATATTTGGTTTGGATAGGTGAGCCAGTTCTTGAGTTATAAAATTACAACGAAAAGTGGCATTGATTTTTATATATTTAGATGTGACATATTCTCTTACACGCTTCGCCATTTAATAATCCGCTAATGAAATATAATACGGATACCAGAAAATGCCTATTCACTCTGCTCTTGAAGACATCTAGGTTAGTGTCGAGAAACACATACCCTGGAAGAGAGTTCCACTCCTTTGCTGTTTTCATAAGGAACAAAGAAGGGAAGTGTTGTGTCCGTTACACTACGATTTGTACCAAAGACAACATATGGCATTGTTGTAACTTATTACTTTGTTTTTATGGTTAGAAATTATTGCAATAAGAAAATCACATGATTTTCTGTTACAATATACATACAACTTACATTTTCTGTTCAATAATATCCTTAAGGTATTGGAAGTCAGCGTAATCACCCCCTGAGCCGAGCAGGATGAGATCATTGACCTTAATGACGCGCGGACAATCGCGGAACCTCGCGAGTGAGCCGTACGAGCCGAGGGTGTCTCCAGCGATCACGCAACCCTTGTCGAACTTGACGCCGATCACTGTAGTTGTGGTTGTTATTGGAGATGCTGAGCTGAAATGATGATGAAGAAAATCATGTATTATTAATAATGTGAAAGTGTGTTTTTGTCTCTTTCTTTCTTTTTAATTTGATTTTTGCATAGATAGGTTAGGTGTCTGAGAGTTATGAGCTACTTTTAATATCAGTATAGTTGCCGGCATGTAACTTGGCCAGACTCATTAGTTTTCTTTTTTCTTCAGTTAGTTATAAACAGACAAGATTAAAAATAAATTATTTCAATCCATACAATCATCATCATCATCAGTTTATAATGTCCCACTGCTGAGCACAGGCCTCCTTTCACAAATGAGGGTGAAAGGGAATGGGCAATACTCCACCACATATGCCCACTGTGGATCGGTGAAGGTAGGCTAGTGGTCAACCTACTGTTGGAATTTTTCAAGCCGCCTAGCAGGCCTCCAACTAGCTTAGCGACTATCACAATTAAGTGATAACCAGGACCAATGGCTTTACGTGCCTTCCAAAGCACGGAAAAATGCTTTTTTTCCTGGCTTTTGTGTCACAATAGGCAGAGCTATCAACATGAAACATTTTTTTTTTACTTTTATCTGCAATCATTCCCTAGACTTTGCGCAGATGTGTTGGACATCTATATAACACTACATTAGTATGTATGTTTGATGAATGTTATGGGCTAACATTATGGGTAAAACTGTAGGGATAGTAGATACATAAATAGCTATTTCACATCCAGACTCAAAACAGTCATGTGACATTCTGTTTCACAAACGTTTGTCCTGACTAGGAACCAAACCTACAACCCATGGTGTGGTAGTTAGGCTATCAAACACCAACCAGAATTGTTTACAGATAATATGAAATATAATGATAACCAAACACAGAAATGTTAACCGTTGGAGCACAACTGCCAGCAAGTGTCTGCAATGAAGAACAAAGTAAATAGTATACACAGCATGATAACCCATAAAATATCATCTACGCTTGCATTATACAAAAATATATCACGTCAAAACTGCATGTCATGGAACTCACGTCCTCACGGTTTACAGAAGCTATTATTGAACAAGGATAAGTTATATAGTATATTTTACTTACTGGGCTTTGAAATCCTGAACTGTGTGGCCTGTGGGCCTCAAATTTGAAGAGTTTGCAGGGAAGTTGTAAAACGATCCGGGAGCTGGCCCGTTATGCCAGAGAGGCGCTGGATTCATCATATCTCCCATAAAAGCCATTGTGTTATAATATATTTAGTTTCTATCACAATTTTCTAACAAAAGTAAGCAATTTCTGAAAATTACAGAATGACAAGCGGCATTAACGAAATTGACAAATGACAAACAGTTTTCGAGAGACAACGTTCCGTTTTACCAAATTTGCGAATTTACATAAAAAAATATTTGTTTGAGTTACAAGTAAGATATTTTTTGAAATATATAATATATATATTTCACAGTATCAGATGTGTTTTGCGATTCATTAATTATGTAATCAAGGATAATATAAATACAAATAAAATAACGCAAATGGAAAACTAGTTTATACGTTCAGTAATCAGTTCTTTCTTTAGTAATATAATGTTTTATAAATATATATAGTAAAAAATAATATTATCGCACTATTCTTCTCAAAATGAATATCAATTCTTTTATAACGATCTAGATAAATAGTTTTTGAGCATTAATTTGCCGTACATTAATGTATATTTTATTTAACTCATATACCTACCTAACTTCATGTCACTCAGCAACGTTATTTCTGAACGAAATGCGTGCTGTTATCTGTTTCTAACTTCACGTTCTTTCGATTTCCTCTCAAAAGATTGACACAACAAAATGTCTAAAAGAGGTCCGTGAAATTATAAAATATCCGTTTTAATCCTGTTATTTAGTGTAGAAATTAATAAGCAAATATGTGCGAAGTTAAACTAGTACCATATGTAATTCGACAGAAACCTTATTTCCATGTTTTTCTAGTTTTTACTTGAGCTCTAGTGTTGTGATAAAAAATGAAATCAAGTGTGGTTTTTCTGTTTTAAGGACGTGGTGGTTCCGCGGGAGCCAAGTTCCGCATCTCCCTGGGTCTCCCAGTAGGAGCAGTCATCAACTGCGCAGACAACACAGGTAAAAACTGCATGATTGTTGTCATGAAGCGACCTAACCTAAAAATGCACGTTCGACTGACTTCTGATGATGATATATCGTGAAATACACATGTTGTGTTTATGAATCATGATGATTTTTTCCTTGGCTGTGTCTGAAGAAGTTCAATCTTGCATTAGAATGCGTGTTTGTGCCCATTTAGGTGGGAAAACAATGTGCTTATGAAATAACTATCTCCACACCTCTAACCCTGAACTTTATGGATAAGAGAGAGTGAGATTTTAACTATTGTCGGCTCCGAATGCTACACACAACTACATAAAGTAGTTCATGCACTGTTTTTTTAACCTCAACACAATTGTTCGGTTTCCTGGGTCTATATAGGTCGAAACTAAAGCTAGAGTCAACAACAGAGCAATTATAAAAAGTAATTTAGTAAAAAAAAGTTTATTTTTTTGCAAAACGTTATTTTAATTATGCCAATACTCTTTCTACTTATTATTGAAAGGAACATATCATTGATAGCCTTTTCATATTAATACAAAATATTTCAGGTGCCAAAAACCTGTATGTCATTGCCGTACAAGGTATCAAGGGTCGCCTCAACAGACTGCCGGCCGCTGGATCCGGAGACATGATTGTAGCTACCGTCAAAAAAGGCAAACCTGAACTAAGGAAAAAGGTAATACCTACATCCTGGTTATTTAGTTGTAGATTTTTGAAAGTTAAGATCTGCATTACGTTATCATACATTTCAACAGTTATTTTTGATAGTGTTAGAAACATGCTTAAAATTAATATGATGACAAAGATTGATCTCTAACTGCTAGTTTTTAAAACCCAAATCAAGGTTGATCTTGTCTTGAAAGTATACATGTGATTGGTGCCGATTCTTTTGTAAATCGCACTAAACTAATTTTAGTCACATCTTAGTCATCAGATCAGGATTTGATTACTTCTTAGTGTACTTTGAAGTTGGTTTAAGTTTTTTGTAAAACAGTCCAATTATTATTAATACATAATCATTCAATTTTCTAATGGTCATTTTGATTGATGACTTAACTGCACCTCAGAATAATAAGAGCAGTAATGTTGTGCTGGACTGGATTTACCTTAGATTATTTTTTACATAACCTTCACAAGGAATTATGAAGATGTCTGATAATTCATTACTATTTTCCCTACTCAGTATTGTTTGTATGATTGAATGTTGATTGACAACCATCTTTAGTACAGTATGAGGCACGAGTGGTGAGCACAGATAGGCAGTAGTGAGGGCAAGCTCATGCATTTACACTTTTGGCCAAATCACAGTAGCCAAATGACATACGAGAATCCAATAGACAACGAGCATTGACTGACGAACCAATCGAGTGCAGCTCGGCGCTCCCCCCTTCTTCATTCCGCCAAACAAACAGAAAAATTAACTACTGCGCAGCTGTCACACCCCTCGTGCCCCTTACTATATCTATTATTTATTTTTGAAACACCTACAAAAAACTTTGACATCTTTCAATTTTGCTACTTATTTCGCGATGATGATACGCTAAAGGTTTCGCTATTTTTACATCTGAACTGCTATAAGCAGTCTGTTGATACACCTTGGCTGACTGAGCGAATTTTATAACCTAAGATTTTTTTACGTTAACTAGGTTTACCCTGTTTGCACCTTTGAGTGTACAGTGCTTATGTAAAGATATGCTTCGTGCTAAATTGTGGATATTATGATATTATAAGTTATTATAAAATTTAAGGTGATTTAGTAAAAATTTTTATCTTTATTTGGAAAAAATTTAGTTATTTCGACTCTGGTAGAAATAGTTCAAGACAGTAGCCAAAAGTCGGGAAAAACTATTGTTAACCTAGGACAAAGAAATGGATGAAAACATTCAGAGAATACCAAGACTGGATATGAGACGAAAATTTAACATAACTGAAACAAAGGACCTTTAAAATTTCTACCTTTCTAATAAAATATGATATTCAATTCATAATTTCTTTACAGGTAATGCCGGCAGTGGTGATCAGACAGCGGAAACCGTTCAGAAGGCGGGACGGGGTGTTCATATACTTTGAAGATAATGCGGGTGTGATAGTAAACAACAAGGGAGAGATGAAAGGCTCTGCCATCACTGGACCCGTTGCCAAGGAGTGCGCAGATCTGTGGCCCCGTATCGCGTCTAACGCTAGCTCTATAGCTTGAATAACTTAATATACGGTTAAGAAAATTTCTGTGTTTTATTTGATATAGTTTTTTGTTGAATATCATCAGCTAATAAAGTAAAATAAATATATTTTATTTATCACAGATTTTTATATAGAATTACACTAATAATGGTGTGGTTTAGTTACGGATCACTTAAAAAATATTCATACATTTAGAGTTAATCTTTCAGATAGTTTTGAAACTAGAGTGTAAGTGTGTATCATGGACAGAGATTCTTTAGTTTACTTGAATTACTTACAGATAATTCCTGTAATTTTGCGTCAAATGTCCACTAATTACTGAAAGTTACTGGAGCAGATTCTACCTGTTTGGCGTATGCCAGTAAATAATAATTATTTTGAAAACACCTACACAAAAATAATAATAATAATTGTATAGTCTGGAGCTTTACTATGCCCTTTTAATAGGACAAACCCTTTTCATATACTGATATTTATTTTAGTGTATGGTTTTGAAGAATGGCACTATTCCAAGACCCTGCTATACAAGGCCCAGAGACATTGCGGTAGGTAGGTTTTGCCTCTAAAGTTACCGCTCTGGGTGCGAATACCGCTGCCATTGGAGGATCTAGGATTTTTTCCCAATAAAAGCCGATCCAATATACGCGAAAGTTATTTAAATTTGAGGTGTTCAGCTATGATTTTTAAATGTAGAATTTTGAGTTGGTAGTAACCTAACATCCTGACCAATCTGCGGTATGCACGTTGTGAATATCAAGGGCGAATTAGATTGTCCTTTAGCATCTACGTTTATTCGGGAATAGGTATGTGGTTCAGAATAGATGAAAAAAACTACAATTTGCACCAGTAGTTCCTCCTAAAATTTTTGGTGATGCTCATTCGGTAAATTAAGCAGAAAATAACCCTATGGTTGACCTAGGCGCATGGTCTGAGTTGCAAGCGTCCATAGGCTACGGTAACCGCTTACCATTAGGGCCGTATGCTGTTGTATAAAATTGTACTAAAAATATCTGGTTTTCATGGATTATATTAACAATTAGTTTCCCTTTAGTTTATTTTTTATTTCTAAGGCAGACTTAAGGCGGCCCTCTGTGGCCGGCGCAACTTCAACGCGAGCATAGTCTAAAAGCTTGTTGTTTCATCCAACGTAATGTTTGACTGCGAAAAAAGAGAGATAGCATCAGAGCCGTCGGTTATCAGTCGGTAAATTCCGCTGATCACTCGCGGCCGCTTCGCTAGGTCGTCATTCATGATTTCGCATTCATAAAACTTGTTCCAGGAGTATACTTCTTGTGAAAAAATCTTACAAGTTTGTAAAAAAAAAGTTAGTTATTTAGAATCTCCAATACATTTGCAAGCCTGGTATCTAAATGTTTTCTTTACTTTTACAATGTATAGGTACATTAGATATGGCCAAAGTTCAGGCAAAAACGCTGTTTTTCGGAGGCTTTGATTGAATGTGTTTCACACTTTTTTAAATTACGCCTAGATACACGGCTAGATATAGTGCACAAGATACTAATTTGTTCAAAACATCTAACGAAAAATGTTTAACAACGCCATAATAAGTACAGAGGTTTTGTATGAAAAGTATGACGAATTGAGCCCTCTTAAGTAAGTCATGCTCACTTTAAGGCCTTTGCTTGCGGCGGCGTCGTGTGACGGGTCGCTCACTTCCCTCCAATATGGCGAGGAGGGCGATGGCTGCCACACGCGTCATACTTGTGAACAGGTGCTGCTTGTGGGGGTTAGTCTGCTTAAGTTTGCCATTTATTTATTTACTTATTAAATATAGATTCAGTCTACTTTGTAGTTTTGCGGCCGCGCCGGGGCACGCAATTGGTGTCAGTGCGATTAGAATGTAAATATTATGTAATGAATCTAAGCTTGTTTTGAAAAGAGTAATTGCTGAGTTTATTGCCGGCTCTTCTCAGCAAATGCAACCTTCCGAACCGGTATTACAGTATTAGAGTCAGACTTTTCACAAGTGCCTGCGAGTGCATTCAAAATTCAAAATCATTTATTCAAATAGACTTTCTATTTGAATAAATGATTTTGAATGACATAGGATTTCTTTTTATAGAGATAAATAAAACAATTTAATAGAAAGACAGCTTATATTTACCATATTACAGACTAATATTAAATCAGTGTTACCTACGCAAAGCACTTGTATTTTTGTGTAAAATAAGCAGAACACAAAGTGGAAAGGAAACAACGCATCGAGTCAAGATATATCTTCTTCGAAGTCAATTCAATAAGTCTTGACACAAATAAAATTATGATCATAATACTTTCCCAAAGAAATAAACACATACAACATAATGTACTTTACACAAATACAAAATATTTGCGTGCATTTATCAAAGTACTGGTTTTAACACAGAGCATGGAATCAATTCCAAGTCACGAGCGTGATTCCTTGCTCTTTGGGTTTTATGATCAGTGTAATATTAATTTATGTCCTCCGTAGCGTTGCCAACGTTCTAAAATCACCTCCAGCCACAACAAAACTTTAAATTATTTAGAAATATTTTTATTAGAATATTTATATGTAAAGTTTGTTTCTTTGTTTAATTAATAAATATCCTATCGCCTCTTCTTGTGTATCTTAGTGGGTCCCTTGACGAAGCACCAGTCGACAGATATCGCTTGGCCGAGGATGTCTGCACCGTCTAACGCTTCCCGGGCACTCTGCAAACAACATGTATATTTAGACGGACTGATATATCAAGTACAGCTCAAACGGCAGGGTCTAACAACTTGAAATTTTGCATCTTGTTCCTTATATAGCCACTGGCGTATCTAGGATTTCTTTTCCAAGGGAGCCTATCCCTAAAACTCTATGCAATGTATTCGAAGTTATTTTAATTTGAGGTGTTCAGCCGTTTCTTGGCATGTTGAATTTTGGGTTGGTAACACAACATCCTGGGGAGGGCAACCCCCTATCTAAGTTTTTCAGCTGTTAAAGGTAATTCGGAAAGCAAGTAATGCAATCAGTCACCCTGGGGCACAGAGACTTATGGGTGTGAGAAGTTTTGCAGGCACATATAGACGCGAGTTCATGGGCAGTTACCCAGCTTCTGCCTTAAAGTGATCCACTCACCAAAACATTACAAGAGCTATCTCAGTCAGCACCATTGGTGTTAAAAGATAACAATGAATCTTGCAGATATCTGAATGTCAATTTACCACATTTATTTCAAGTAGAGTTGATTCCTAATGCAACCGCAAGCTTGCGAGTTGTACACAACATCAGCTTTGTCTTTTGTGTCAAGCAACATTTGATAAATTGATAGTAGACATAGTGAAAGGAACGAAGCCTATTTAGAAGTATAATTTTATAATTAATTAAATAGTTTCGAAACTCACAGCAGCTTGTTTGTATGTCTCATACTCCACTAATGCGTATCCCTTGAGGAAACCAGTGCGCCTGTCCAGGTTCAAATGTATGTTCTTTATCTCACCAAACTCTGAGAATTGGTTCTGAAATAAAAATTTGTTAACATTATTTACAATAAGATCTATAAATCAATTTTAAAACCAATTTGGACATATGGTATCCAACTGTGGGGCTCCGCCAGTGACTCCAATATAATGATAGTACAAAGGGCGCAAAACTACATTCTAAAACAAATATCAAATGCACCATGGTTTATTAGAACAACAGAGGTCCATGACATTCTTAACATGTCAATGGTTAAGGAGGAAATAAATGAACATGGTACCAAATACAAATGCCAATTGCAAGAGCACCCGAACCAACTTGTAGGACAGCTTACTATACCTGAAAGTATACGCAGGCTTAAAAAGCTACGGGATATATTTGATCAACTCAGTCAGTAAGAGGACTGACTAAATAAAAGAAAGGGTTGCCTCCACTGCACTCTACCTGTCACTAGCCTACATCTCATCTGCTCATAGTCTTCATGACTGATCGCAAGATACAATTTAGAAAAAAAAATACAAAAAGAAATGGATTTGCATGAAACTCCACATACAGATAGGACTTTTTATCTGGAAAAACTATGATCGTTTGGAAATGCGATTGTAAACAGTGGCAGCTAGTTCGAACAATCTTTTTAAAATATATTTTATATATAACCTGTATGTCCTCCTCCTGTGCTTCCTCATGCACATTGCTCACAAACAGTATCCAACCCTCCACTGATCGCTGAGGTCCGGGTGTGTTGCCATCACCTTCCGGAGCAAGGCTGTCATATCTGTGAATGATATTATTGTTAAAATTTGTCAGTATGTTGGTAAGTTCATAATCATGGGACAGTCTTCACATGTTTTCATTACCATCTGAATTCATGTTTGTACCGTAGAATACATTCAGAATCAGAATAAGTAGACTTGTTCATGTTGACTTTAAGAATCTTATTTACTTTATAGAGTGAAGACAAGGATTACTAATTTATCTCTTGCTAAAATTAATGATGTATGTTTGGTTGTAATAATACATGTTTAATCCTTTGACTGTACACACACCCCCACACTTACGCCGCGCGGGCGAGGAAAACAATAGAATTGTTATTTTTTAACCGCAAGTCAATGGATTATTATGATATGACCATTTCTACTAAGGCTATGGTTATGATGAAAGGTTTTTGTTTACCTTCCTCTATTACCCCTCTCTGCAGCACCCCCACCGCCCGCTTCGTTACCGAATCCTCGTCCCTTACGTTTTCGCGCTTTTTCCTTCAATCTTGCGATCCCCTCTGAAAATCAAGTTTAACTTTCAGTAACAGAGATTCACGCACACATACAACGTGTATGTACACTGAAATTATGTGTAACAGTAATTTAGAGTCATGAAATGAGTTCACAATTATTTGAAAGTAACCTAAAAATGCAATACAATTTTCTATCAAAATATTAACTCATTTTAGACTTGGTACTTCCTTTAGACATGATAAGAACATAATTGAGCTATGTCAAAGAAAAAAGATCCCAATTAGAAGCGGTTACACAAGAAATGGTGAAAAGAAAATTACGTACGTTCTCCATCTTCATCAACCTCAAATTCCTCTGAATTCTCAATATCCAAAACGTCTGCCATGCTTATTAATAACTACAGTTGCTGTAATTGTAACTTAGTAAAATAGACGGGTAAATCACAATTCCGATGAAAATTTCACATAAACGAAATATTTACACGAACGTTTGCATGCGATGCCGTGTCAAACATTTTTTTTTTTTGTTAATTTGTTCATGACCATGGGTCCAGTGTTGCCAACAGCACTGGGCCTAATGTCGCCATTTTTCACAGCTTAAGTAGCCTAAAATAGCCGAATTTCAGAGCAGGTAGCCTAAAGTAGCCCAAAAGCCACAATAAAGTTATGAATAAAATTAAGATGTTGTTATTATATACAGGATGTTTTTTCTTCTAGCCAGGATGGGCAAATTCTGGAATACAGGTCTGAGAAAAAAACGCTGAACCATGAGCTGAATTTTGAAGAAACTAAAAAGGGCATTAAAAAATATTGTTTTCGTAGATATGAATGTTTTTCAAAAACATTTTTCGATATTCTGCTTCTCCGTCACAATATGAATAAAATTATTTATGACTATGGTCACAAGTTGCTAAAAGTTATCAAAATGTACTTCTAATTGCTTGTCAGAATGCTAGGACATGATTCTTTCTGACTAAACATTCCCCCTTATTACAAAACATGGTTTAAAACAAAACCAGGTTTTAAAATAGCCTTGTCTCTTTTTATTATATGACGTTAGCAAGTGACAGACTGACAGTAAAACCTAGGTTTGCTTTAAACCATGTTTTGTAATAAGGGGGATTGAGTTCCCTGCGAGATCTGCTCCACCTCGTCAAATTCCCAAATGTATCTTTTAAATACAATAAAGTATGGTGTCCGCTACGTTAGGCGTGTACCAGTGCCAGATGTGGGCTTGTTAGTTTCTTCAAATCAGTATACATACATACGTGGCATTTGGAGAAATATACACTCGCGTGAGAACCCGTGCGTGATTTTCTCTGCATGTAGCAGATACAGTATGAGGCACGCACAAGTGGAGTGCACAGATAGGTAGTAGTGGGGGCACGCTCGCGCAAATACACTTTTGGCCAAATCACAGGCGTAACAAACAATGTTTGTTTGTTACGCCTTCACGTCTCAACTACTCAACGGATAATCATGAAACTTAGCATGCAAATAGCCTATGGCATGGAAAAGGACATAGACTACTTTTTATCCCGGGAACGTGGGTGAAACCGCAGGGGACAACTATATTTCTTACGATTAAGCTCATTATTTGTGATTTGGTTTATTACCTTGTCGTTGAGGTAGCCTAAAAGGCGACCAGTCGCCATCCCGAATTTTTCGTCGCCAATTTACATCCTGAGTAGCCTAAATGGCGATAAATCGCCTACGTTGGCAACACTGCATGGGTCCTTCAGTCGCATAAATATTTCACTTTAGTTTTAGTTTTAGAGACAACTTGTAAAGTCACGATACACATAATTCATTTCATTTCACTTCACTGGTGCACATGGATTGATCTTTATTGGATAAAATACCACCGATAAATATGCAATATAACTCAAAATACAAGAACTCTTGAAAATAAAACGAAAACGCAACGTCACTTTGCAAGTTTCACAGTTTTACACAGAAAGGAAGATTATACAGAGCATTGACTGGTTTATTTTATGTCAATATCAGGTGTTATTTTTATAAAAATATAAAATGTCGTACACTTTACTCACATCGTGAAAATCCAGGAGATTTTCATTAAATTGAAAAATAAATAAGGAGATAAGGAGACATGTCCAAAAATCATGGAATCTCCTGGAAAAGAAGGAGAGTTTGCAGCACTGGTTGCCATGCCCTGCCCTTCAGGGTGACTATCTCAAAAATGGCAAATCCGGTAAAAAATCTGCCATAATCTGCCAAACGCGACTCCAGAAAATGCCAAAAATATGCCATCATATTATTGCCTCCATGGGGACGGAAATGAATAAATATTGCAAAATGCAATGATCAAAATCCTTCTTAGCTCTGGGAATCCAAGAAGAATGCAAAGTTCGCTCGTATTTTCTCTTCATCATGTACGGATCGCACACATTATATCATTAAACGCTACGTTTTCTAGTGGCAGGGAGGGCCTCACATGGCACTTCAGGGCACACAACAAAAATCTATAGGAACTTCGATCAGTTATGTTAATAAAAAACTAAACTTTATTACTGATTCATTACCGTTCATAATTATTAAGTTCATTAAGTTTATGGGAAGTCCCCCGTACTATTGGATGAGGCAAAAGTTGCCAACTCGGTAAGAAAATAATTTCCTAGCAAATAAGTCAAAGAAATTAAGTAAATACTCAATAAGACAGAAAATTATAAGTTTCCTTGAAATCTGCCAAATTCTGCCACTTTTTTAAATCGTCAGCCTATTCTGCCAGAGTTAACATTTTGAAGCCAAATCTACCAAAATGGCAGAAATCTGCCACAAATTGTGTGACCATCTGCCACAAATGGTCACACTCCTGCCCTTCTCAGTACTACCAACTTCAAAAAATACAGTGTTCCTATGTTAATAATACAGTAGATTTTAATAAAATGTGTGGTAAGCTAATAAATGGAAAAAGTGGCAAAATTAAACTGTGTATGAAATTAAAATAATATTAGTTATGTTAATCATCAAAAAACATTTAATCATCATCACATAATTCTACATTAACATTACAAAACTTTTAATCGAATAAAATAACAATTTTATCTTTACTTTGATATATTAAGAGCACTCAATTCGCCATACTTTTCATACAAAACCTCTGTACTTATTATCATCATCATCATCATCATCAGCCTACAGCAGTCCACTGCTGGACATAGGCCTCACCCAATGCGCGCCATTTCGCCCTATCTTCGGCTCGACGCATCGACTTCCTACCAGCAGCCTTTTGCAGATCGTCGCTCCATCTCGCTGGAGGACGCCCTACACTACGTTTGCTGAGACGCGGTCTCCACTCAAGAACACGTTTTCCCCACCGGGTATCGGTTCTTCGGCATATGTGACCAGCCCACTGCCACTTCAGCTTGCTAATTATATGAGCTATGTCGATGACCTTGGTTCTCTGTCGGATAACCTCGTTACGGATCTTATCCTTCAGAGAAACTCCGAGCATAGCTCGTTCCATAGCTCGCTGAGCAACCTTAAACTGGTGCACTAGCCGTACCGTGAGTGTCCACGTTTCGGCTCCGTATGTCATAACAGGTAGGACACACTGGTTGAAAACCTTCGATTTCAAACTCTGCGGTGACGAGAAGACCCTACGAAGTTTTCCAAACGCTGCCCAGCCCAGCTGGATCCTTCTCTTGGCTTCCCTCTCAAAGTTGTTTTTACCTAATTGCAGAATCTGCCCGAGGTAGGTATATTCTTTTACAACTTCGAGATGGTGGCCATTTACGACGATTGGTCCCGGATCAATGTGAACATTGATCATGACTTTGTTTTTACTCAAGTTCATGCCGAGACCAATACGTCGCGAGGCTGATGCTAGGCCGTCCAGCATCTGTTGTAGCTTCTGCAGCGACTCCGCCATCAAGACTATGTCATCTGCAAATCGTAAGTGTGAGATGTATTCGCCGTTTATGTTTATGCCCATCCTTTTCCAGTCCAGCGTCTTAAACATATCCTCCAATACGTTTGTGAACAATTTCGGGGATATGACATCCCCCTGTCTCACTCCTCTGCGTAGTTGGATGGGTTTAGACTGTTGGTCCTGTACTTGGACACTCATGATTGCGGCATCATAAAGACATCTCAGCACTTCGATATAACGATAGTCTACTTGGCATCGCTGCAAGGATTCCAAAACAGCCCAGGTTTCGACGGAGTCAAAGGCCTTCTCATAGTCCACAAAGGCTAGACACAGGGGCCGATTATACTCGTCTGACTTCTGTATAATCTGTCTCACTGTGTGGATGTGGTCTATAGTACCAAATCCTCCTCGAAACCCAGCCTGCTCCGGTGGCTGAAACTCGTCGAGTCTTCTGGCAAGACGGTTTGTGATGACTCTAGAAAACAGCTTGTAGACGTGGCTCAGGAGTGAGATAGGCCTATAGTTTTTACGTACTTATTATGGCGTTATTAAACATTTTTCGTTAGATGTTTTGAACAAATTAGTATCTTGTACACTATATCTAGCCGTGTATCTAGGCGAAATTAAAAAATAGTGTGAAACAAGTTCAGTAAAAGCCTCCGAAAAACAGCGTTTTTGCTCAAATTTTACCTGAACTTTGGCCATATCTAATGTAACTATAAATTTTAAAAGTAAAGAAATCATTTAGATACCAGTCTTGCAAATGTATTGGAGATTCTAAATAACTAACTTTTTTTCACAACTTGACACAACACAGAGGGCCGCCTTAAAATCTTTTACTTCAACTAATGAATGTGCAATATGTACCTATGAAGTGAGAGCTGGCTGAGACGCTGAATGAACTACTATTGTAATCAAACAAAATATATATAAAACTAGCTGTCCCTCGCAGTTTCACCCGGGATCCCGGGATAAAAAGTTAGCCTACTTATGTCTTTTTCCATACAATAGGCTATCTGCATGCCAAATTTCATGATGATCCGTTGAGTAGTTGAGGCGTGAAGGCGTAACAAACAAATAAACAAACAAACTCACTTTCGCATTTATAATAATAAGGATAATACTAGCTGTCCCCCGAGGTTTCACCCGGGTTCCCGGGATAAAAAGTCTATGTCTCTCCATACATTAGGCTATCTGCATGCCAAATTTCATCACGATCCGTTGAGTAGTTGAGGCGTGAAGGCGTAACAAACAAACAAACTCACATTCACATTTAAGTTAGGATAGGATTAGTAGGATATTCTAAATTAAAGAAATGCTGATTAGATAGTTAGATTATGGAATATCTTCATGGAAAGTGGCATCACCATAGTATAATGTCAGAGTAGGTGATATGATAAACACACATTCACACACATTCCTGAAGAAGTGAAGAATTTCCACAACAATGTACACGGAAGCCTGAAGCCGGTCGTCTGTTCAGGCCCAAAACAAACGACAGTTTGCTTGTTCAAAGTAATTAATTATCTTGTGGTTCTGCTCTAGCTACATTTATTTCACGACAAGATTATACTGATAGAAGCCTTGGACTTTTCATTACAAGATGTAGAATCCAAGTTCGAAGCTTATAGCCACAGAATCCGCTAGTCCGGTCTGTGGCTGCTGATTTCTTTCTAAAATAATATTGATGTCAAAAATAAAAGAAAGAAGAAATTATGAAGAAATTGATATTTATAATTGTCAGCATATTGTCAGTAATTGGATTGCAAGCAATGTCAATTTAAGATATAGAAGATTGTTTTATTTAATTTTTGTATTTGTTTTAACAGAAATCATAAAATTTATAATGAGTGTTTATAATTTGTGGGATAAAGATATAAAAGAGCCAAAATTAAAGACCTCCCCTTCATCAGAATGGACATATAAATCTCCTGTTGCTACGCCCCGCTCTGCATCGCCGCAAAATAAATCAGCAGATGTAATATACAATAAATATATAGAAATTATTCATTCAAAATCAAACATCTCAACGGAAGCTAAACAAACAGAACATTTAAATAGACCTTTCGACTTTTTCGACGATGAAGAATTTGCATTTGGTATAAATATACTAAACAATAATGTAGCGTGTGTTGGAGATAATAAAACAAAGCTCATACAAATGGGTAAGCACCAAGACATTGCATTATATTTTTAGATTAGTAAATCGAATCAAATTTATCATGAAATTAAAAGTACATGGAGGCAATACGCTGGCTAAATTGTCCCTGGAAGAGCTGAGGAGCTGAATTTTGAATAAAATAAAATGAGGAGTTTGGATGTTCAGAATAAAGCTGTGAATTTTTCAAGTTTTTATTTATTTATAGCTTCGTAGAATAATATAGCTAAAATATTTCAGTGATTCACGACCTTATTGATTCATTTGGCACATTGAGTTATGAATGTTATTTTTATAATATGAATGAGCCATATTTGAACGTTCCGCTAATTAAACCGTAATACTGACTATTTTACTGAATGTACAAAAATTGTTCATTATAAACAAAAAATATCAATTTCACAATATGCCAAATGAACCAATACGGTCGCTAATCACTGAAATATTTAGCTATATTGTTCAACGAATGTAAAATTCAATAAAAACTTGAAAAAAAAATCAAATTTCCCGCCTCATGCTGAGTTTTTTTATTTAGGACAACAAACAATTGTACAATAAAGCATAAACATAAAAATAGATTGTAAACAAAAAGAGTAATTCTACAACTAACACCCGTTACCACTAAGAATGTAGGTAAGTAAAAACACTAAAAAGTCGATTTTAACCAACACCCGTTACCATTAAAGAATGTAGGTAAGTAAAAAAAACTAAGAAGTCGATTTTAACCTACTTCTAGGTTTCGTATCGATTTGTAATTTTGCAAGTATATGTAGTTCGGGTTATAATGATTTGATACCATCGAGCAGATCTAATGATGGGTCCGAAAGGTAGACAGGTAGGTAACTGGAACTCCAAAGAGGAATAAAGTATGTTTTAGCCTTGTTTGAACTTGCGAAATTGATTTGATATGCACACACACATATGTGGGTTTCAAGGTCTGATGATGGAGTAGGAGGGTAGGCACTGGAACTCCATAGTAGACCAGCGTATCCTAGCCATGTTTGGGGTTGTTGGAATGAGGGCTATCGTTTCTGTGGTCACCAGCTGACCTCACTAGCGAGTAAGGTCCTATTGCAATCGCTGGAAAAGTATTATCTTGCGCGGTAGGGCCAATAATTGATAATAACCAAATAATCATTATTACATTTAATTTCATTTTTATTATTTGTTGTTATAGCAGCAATACAAATCGCGGGATTTGTATTGCTGCTATAACAAAAAACCATTTTTTTTACCTTGAATGTTTTGAAATATTTAGCGGATATCGAATTTTTTTTTTCAAAATCTAGGGTCGTTTTCATCGAGGACTTTCTTTTTTTTCCGAAATGGTAACACTGCTGTCCTGTCATTCTGTCAGTGAGTGACAATTCGTAGTTTTCTCAAGTTTTCTGTCGTTTTTATTCTGCTTTGATTTTCCTTGAATTTTAATATTTTTAGATATTTACCGCTGTTTCTGATAACACAAAAACAATGCCGGAATTTCCAATAATGGATTCTATTATTACATCTATTAATGGTATGCTATATTTTAAACTCTCCATCGTTTTCATTGCGGTACTCAATTTGGTTACATAATTTTAGTGAGAAATAATAAAGTTATGTATGTTTGACACATATTTAATTATAGCCACGAGATGCCCTAAATAATGTACTTTGCTGCTGTTACATCACTTCAAGGATTCTAATGACAGAAATATGAATATCGAGGAATCTTTTGTATTTGGTATAATTTGTTTGGAGTTTAGTGTTACATTGTGTTTTTATGGACGAGTGCTGTTATCCTTAATGAATATCCTAACCTACCATAGATAATTGTTTGTAATAACATTAATACCGTTATCTGTAATTTATTGACTATGCAGTTTGTACTGCATATATTTTTGATAAATCTGATAAGTGTCTGATAAAAGTGATTATTTTATAAATAAATAATATAAACCTAGTTTACGTATGATGTTACAATATCCACTTATGACTGGAGAATTATGAATTCCTGTAAAATAATTGTTATAACCATGTAATTATTGTCATTTGATCCATGAGATCTTGAGCCTGGATCATAACCCTCCTCATCTTGTCTTTATTTATGTTTGTACTTACATAATGTCCCTACATTGTCAAATCTTTACACGCACTACATTTTAAACCATATAGCTTAGGCATAGCATCTGCATTTGAAATGCCATGCATAAGTTCATTGGTTCCCACAACCTACAATACACTTCAACTATCAGTGATGGAAATCATAGCATATTGCTAACATACTTAATCTGGTTGTAAAGTTGTTGCCGAGAACCTACCGGTAGGTTTGGACATGTTATTTGAAACTAAAAGACTTTTCCTCTTTGCATTTTACACACTTTGTACCATTATTGTCAATTCTATGGACTGATTTCAAAGAAAAACACTGAAAAGCTCCTCAAATGGGTTGCCAGAATAAAACTTGTTTCATGGACAGCATTAAATAACACAATATATTAATATTTGTTTCATATAATTTCAGCTCAAGAGCCATGGCCAGACAACGTCAAGTTGTTCCAACCGTACGAAGTAGAGCAGATATTGCTCCCGGATAATGCCAGCTGTCTCGCTGTACAGGCTTTTTTGAAGGTATTTCTCATCATCTATATGTTTTTTTTTTATACTACTTAGGTAGCAAAAAAGCATATGGCCTGCCTGATAGTAAGCGGTTACCGCAGCCCATGGACGCTTGCAACACCAGGGGTGCTACTCGCGCATTGCCGACCCTAGTTGGTTCTCAATTTGTTTGCAATCTGTGCAATATGTATGCTATCATCTCAGGATAGAACTGACCTAGAATCAGCAGTGTTACTGTCTTACTTCAATATCAATTGTTTTGAGAAAATAGTAGATTATACATATCAAAGACTTAAGATATAATTGGTTTACTTTGTAACCTGAGCAAAAGTGGACTGTAATATGGCATAAATTAAATCAAGTGTTTATTTTGGTAGAGCCTAATGTGCTGCAGATCGTGGGTTCAATTCCCACACAGGACATGCATTTGTGTGCATGAACATGTCTGTATGTCCTGAGTCTGGGTGTAATTATAATATTAAGTATGTATTTACAAACAAAAAGTAGTATGTATTATATTGGTTATCTGGTTTCCATAGTACAAGCTCTGCTTAGTTTTGGGATCTGATGACCTTTCTGAGGAATGTCCCAGGATATTTATTTATTATTTATTTACAGATGTGCAACCTGCCATTTGAAGTAGAAATGCGTTGGAATGCAGAATTCATGTCACCATCAGGCAGAGTGCCGTTCATAAAGTGTGGAGCATTTGTAGTGTCTGAATTGGAGCCAATTGTGCAGTTTGCGGCCAATAAGGGTGTCTCGCTATGCAACAAGCTTTCAACAGAGGAGAAAGCGGAGATGAGAGCCTATATGAGTCTCATTACTAATGTCCTGGTTAATGCTGAGGTACGTACATATTTTTTTTTATACCTCAAATTCGGTAATCAAGCTTACGGCCCGCCTGATGGTAAGCGGTTACCATAGCCATATAGACGCTTGCAACACACGAGGCATCACTCACGCGCTACCGACCCTTCCCCCTCCCCAATGAGCTCTGGCGACCTTACTCACGCGCAGGAACACAACAAAGTTATTTGTTATTCGGCTGCGATATTCTGTAAGGTGGAGGTACTTCCCCAGTTGAGCTGCTCTTTGAGCTTATAAACGCTATGCTAAACCTCTCTAAAAAACATTTATTTGAAACCAGGATACCGATTATCCAATTTTGATTTTAATATCAAAATCTAATTTGGTCTGTGAAGTATGTAAACCAGGGTTGTAATTTATTTATTTTATTTATTTATTTTTATTTATTTAATCAAAAGGAATAATAATAATTTAATGGATATGAAATTTCGGATCTGGATATATATACATATGGTTAATATTATACTGTTTCCAGATACGGTTATATATATGAAATTATTTCGGATATCCGAAACTTTTATATCAGATCCGGACAAGATTTCGGATATCCAATAGTTTCAGTAACGGACTCCATAACATTCCTGATGTAGACTTGGTTATTATTGTCGTGATATCTGTGACAGTTGTACATATCGTGGGTGGACGAGGCGACATACAACGCGGTGACGCGCGCGCGCAACTCGTCCGTGTACCCGTGGCCGCTCGGCTGGCTGCAGACGCGCGCTAAACGCAACGCTGTCGCTAAACGCCTCAAAGCGCTGCACTGGTACGACAAGACTTTGGATCAGGTGTTGGCTGATGTAAGTATTTGTGATATTTTATTTTGAAGTTTTATGGTGTTTTTCGCCACCTTTGTTAGTTTTAAGTTTATTTAGTATAATATGTCAAGGCTAAAGTAATCCAAAGGAGCTTTCTTCCGCGGACGCTCAGATTGTGGAATGAGCTCCCCGCCGTGGTTTTCCCAATGGAGTACAGCATGGGGTTCTTCAAAAAGGGCGTGAAGAGATTTCTTCAAGGTCGGCAACGCGCGAGTGATACCCCTGGTGTTGCAAGCGTCCATAGGCTACGGTAACTGCTTACCATCAGGCGGGCCGTATGCTTGTTTGCCACCTTAGTGGTATAAAAAAAAAAAAAAAAAAAACTGATAATAAAGAGACATTGAGGAAAAATCCCTTAAGAGTAGTAATATCGAGAAATCCAATTCCGCAACTAGTAAGTGCGTTGCGTTTACACTGATTTATAACAGTACCGACCAATCACTGCATCGAAATGTGTCCTTGACTTAGCCCATCAGAGTGCATTGTGGGTGGTGGGGAATTGGCGGAATAGAATTTAAACAAAATGAAAGTCATTGCGTTTTTTTGGCTTATTTGTTCGATGGTTTCGTTTGAGTAGCTACATGTGGAAGCCTAAGCCACCAATATTGTGTCTATTCTCAAACGAGTAATGTAAATTTTTCAGGTAGAACAATGCTGCAACTCTTTAAGTCAACGACTCGGCGAGAGGGACTTTTTCTTTGGAAATACGTAAGTACAATAATACTTAATACCTTTCTTAGGTTATGATTGCCATTCTGCTTTAAAAAAAATTAAGATTAAGAGACTAGTCGTTTTTTATTTACGTATATAACTTATTAATTGAGCAGGCGTGTATTGGAAATTACTTAACGCTGGCCAAACAGCTCGTTTGTATCAGCAAACAAGTTAGGTGATACAGTTTCAATAAAAAATTGACAAAAATCTATAATTCAGTAGCTTCGACTTTCATAAGTAACCTACTAGGGCAAACGCAGGAGTTCTGAACGCCAGTAAAATCGGAATTGGAAAATTCATAACTCTTGCAGTTCCTATTTTATACCTCAAATACAAAACGTGGATATTCAACGATTAATAATCATCTTTATCCCACTGAAATAGAAATTAATTTTCAATAGCTCCAATTGCCCTTAAATATCCCCCTACCTAAGTACCTGTTCCCCCTCCCCAGTCCATCCCCCCTAGACGCACTATTGTTCGGGCACACGCGCGCGCTCCTATCATCGTCGGGTCCTAGGGCGGCCATGATCATCAAACCCATCACCAGCGTGTTGTTGAAACATTGCATCAGAATGGTTAATGCTACTAAGATGCAGTTGACGGTATTTGCTTCAAACATTTACTTATTATCAGGGATGTTATGGACCATAACCGAATCTATCGGATATCCGAAATAAAAATCTATCCGTACCGTATCTGAATCTGATATAATAGTTTCGAATAATTTTGGATAAGAGCGGAGTCTAACTGAGACACGTTATGACAAATTTTTGCCCGGCTGAGTCGCACGTCTTTTATTTTTACTTAGAAACTTATATCCGTAACTGAAATTATCCGAAACTATCGGATATCCGAAATAATTTCATATCCGTAACCGAATCTGAAACCGGTATAATATTATTCATATATCCGTATCCTTATCCAGCAGGGCTATTTTAAAACGCTCGGATTCGATATCGGAAACGGATTCAAAAACTACCGAGGCGATATTTGGATTCGCCTCGGAGTGTTTTGAATCCGTTTCCGACGTTTTAAAATAGCCCTTCAGAATTCCAGATCTGAAATTTCATATCCGTAACATCCCTACTATCAATAAGTGTAGCGATGTTAGCTCAGTGGTAGCGACACTAACAGGCCTCGAATGTCTTGCCGAAGGTCCCGGGTTCGAGCTTGAATGAACTTAAGCTGTCGGTGAAGGAAAACGTGTGGAAACCATAGCACGATGGTAGGGTACTTTGTGGTATCCGCCTGGTTGACTACGACCCTCAAGTTGAAATAGTGCCGAGCACCTATCGGGTGTTCCGACAGCTGCACTTGAGAGACAGTTCCTTCCAGGTTTTGTGTGCTTACCACCTTCGGCCACATCATCACATGGTGAGATTGTAGTCAAATACGGTAGCCGAGATTCAATCCTATTGAGTTATCGTTCGATTGAAGTAGCACGGGAATACGAAATTAAAACGAATGTTTAGTTGGACGATTTCTAAACTCCTAGCGACATTTGGATCTTTTCTTATTACCCCTCCGAGCGCCTTATACAGACCGTTTGTGTTTAAGGGGAACCGCGGCCATTGTGCGCGAAATGCCACTGTGACGTATAAGACACAAGGTTTAATATTAACTGTCATTTAGTTACTGTTCCATATAAATTTTAACTCTAGTAGGTCTTTCTTGTCTGGTCGTGCGCGCGACCAGTTACGAGTCGGGCTACAGTACATCATGGCCGAAAGTCGTCGAGCATTTCTATGAACTCCCTTATCCTAAAATCTCCCTGAAATTCCTCTCCCATCCGTACCCAGGCTCAAGAAGACAACCTGATCACCCAAGCGTTCCAAATCACCCGACGTCGCCTATCACCCGAACGCACTGTATCTGAACGTAGCACAAGGATTAAACGTTCCAAAATGTGTTTGAGGAACGCTAGCAGAGACAGCGTTGCGTACAGCGGCAAAGATGTTTTTGGCAAGTATTCTTTATGGGAAGTACGATATTAGCCCAAGTACGAAAAATTCAAAAAAAATTCTTGAATATAGATTTTTAAGTACAGTAGTACCCAACTGATAAGGCGCGTCGTGAATCTTCGATCGCACAGAAAAGAAAGTATGGCCCCGAAGATTAACGAAATAATGCTTAAAACTTACAATCAACTTTAGATCACTACTATAAGGTTCATAATACAGTGCAGCTGTTAGTTCCGTCTAACTCGCGCGTGAGGCCCCTCCGCACGGCGCGCGCTAACATGGCGGCAGCTGCCGACCAATAGCGGTTCCCCGCGCTTTGAAAATGTACAAAAAGCATCTTCTGCGCAGGTACATCGGTAAGCCATATCAGTTGGGTACTACTGTACTGTATTTGTTATCGCGCCAAAACAAACAAATCTTAAATATTTCAATTTTCAACTTTACCTATAAGACTTTTTGGTTGAATAAAAGCATAAATTTGACCTATAAAGAACTATTCTTATGTTAATCTCAATTCAACCCTATATTAACACCCTTAAAAACGAATTCAGGTTTCAAACCGTTCGCCTCCAAACAAATAATAATAATGACGTCGAAGGAAGGCGAAATTACATGCGAATATGACGCGAAAACGAAACTCGATCAACAGATGATTTACGAAAACCGTTGCAAATTCATTATCGAGATAATCGACGAAATAATCGATAAGGTCGACGAAATCGCATTCGATTTCAATGAGAAATTAGACTCTGATAATGAGAAAAACGATTTTGAAGTTATAGCTTTTCCGAATATAAAAAATGGATCGCATTATGGTAGTATCGACACTAAGAATGATTATCTAGATACAATTGATGAAAATGATATCACAGATGTTATATATTCGGAGAGAGACTATGAAGTACAGATTATAAATGATGATATTGATGCATGTTACCATGATAATATTTGTGATTATGATAAAGATATTTGTGAACATAATAATGATGGTTGTGATTATGATAATGGGGTATGTGAACATGATGCAGATGTTTGTGATAATGAAGTTTATTGCGAGCATGATAATGAACGCGATCGTGATAATGATACTGATGGTTTAGTAAACGAGAAATTACTAGCGACAGAAATACTGAGTGATGTTTTGAAGAACACTTATTTGGGCTCTGATGTTGATACCAGGTATAAGGTTTTGTTTATTTTGGATATAGGTGTACTGCTTAAGTCAAACGGTATCCAGAGACCGCCTCTGTTAAGTTGTGCAGCATGCAATAAGTAAAGTTAGGTAACAAAAGACATTGGTGCCGATTCTGTTGTAAATCGCACTAAACAAATTTTAGTCACATCACATCTCTTTCTTACAAACATTGAAAAGGATAGAACATATTTAAGCCTGTCAAATTAGTCTGCCGTCTTCATTTGCGGGTATTTAGACGGAACCGCGATAGATGGCGACTAAATTTATATTGAAAACAAGCATTTGACAGGACTAAATTTCCATCCCTTTCGTATGTTCTTTGTTAGAAAGAGACATAGAGAGACTAAAATTAGTTTAGTTGTAAACAACAGAATTAGCACCAATGTATTGTATTCATTTTCGGCAATGAGAAACCTACGCCACCCTACACAGCGCTAGATGCAGCCTACTGACAGATAGACGGACGGACGGACGGACGGACGGCGGAGGCTTAGTAATAGGGTTCCGTTGGCACCCGTTGGGTATGGTACCCAAAAAAGAAGTTAGAATTAATGTTTTATTTTCTTTACAACAGTAATAATAAAGATTCGTACGTAACAATGAGCTGCAGTGGCGAAAAGATTTCAATAACTAACTCTGAATCGGACTCTTCGAGGACGCCATTTTCCTCAGGTTTCGCTTTTTTTTTGTTTATTTTATTTTTTAGTAAAGATTTATTATTGAATAGGTGGGATTCATGTCCAGAAAAAGAGAGCCTCAGTTTTAGGCTGCGATTTTCTACAAATACTGAAACAAACTTGAATGAACAGTGAAATCTACCTTATACTTAGATTTGAAATTCAATTTGGCTCACGTTGCATAATGTGTGAGATGATTATTTGATCACTGTATGATCTGATCCAAAGTGGACTTTATATACGATATTTGGCATAAGATATTTTATCCATGTTCACTCTGTGTGGTAGTTAGATTTAATCATCTTTTATGTTCAAAGTTTTAGTTTTGATTGCACCCATAGAAATAGATATACCTAGAAGGAGCGTCGCCATACTACACTCTACATAAAATACGCCATCTTTGTAGGTTGGTGTACGTGACAGTTACGTTTTACGCTCGCTCTGCGTCATTCTGCTTGAACTATTGAATAGTTCAATTTTATTGGAATAGTTACTATTCCAATAAAAATCGGGAGTAAATATTGAACATTATTTTTATCGACGCGTCAACAACTTCGACGCTAAATCTGGATATATCTTTAATCAAAGATTACAACCCTATTCCAAACGACAAAAGTCCGGATGACGATTAAGAATGTCAGAAAAGTTCACCTTATTGCTTTACTAATGAGGTTCATATTATACCAATAGAATTACAGATTATAGGTTCATTTTTCTATGACATTCTAATTCATCTGAGATATATTTTTAATAGGGGGTAGGCAAAGGTCACAGTTGTTATTCCATACATATTAAAATAATATGATTATTATACAGAATCGATCGCAACTCTCAAAATACCGGACAACGAAGAGGTAAGCGTAGAGAGTCTACTGAATTACCTACGCGTGAGGAATGCGGCGTACAATAACTACCTACAAGTTGCGGACATAGATTAAATATATACTGCCTGAGATTCTGATTTAAATAAGGGCATTGATCATATATCTTGGAGAGAAATATAATAATATGGCGTCATTATTTTGATTTGAAACATAAAAAAGTTTTTAAGTTTTTTTTTTTTTACTATGTATAAAATATAGGCCTGTGTTTGAACACAATCGGACCTTTGTCACTGTCGGTGATGAAGTTCACAAGGTTTTTAAAAATAATTATGATGCCATGTTTCTTAAAAAACCGTCGCTGCCCTCCATTTTGAAATCAGAATCATTATGAGTGCTAGTTAGTTACGTTTTTAAATTGTAATGAAGTTTGTTTTCAGAATAAAATTCGAAAATTTATTTAATTGTTGATTTTTATTTATTATGCAGAATGGCAATCTTAACGTGAGTTTCTCTTTTATTTATAAGTAGATATTTTGTGTCATTGTCGACTCTGTCTCAGAATTATAGTTAGACATCTACACACACAGTTTTTAATATATCTAATATGCTTACATTTTGGCCAGTCACTCATTCCAAAAATGTTTCACTCCATAAAAAAATAAAAGTGAAGAAAGAGATAGCTGTGTGCGTGTAAGCGAGACGTACTGATCTTTGTTTTCCACGCAGACTTGCTTTGTTACTGTCATTTTAGTCTATAATTCTGGGGCAGAAATAAGTTATCACGTAACTATTGACTCATAAATAACTAAGTTCTAGGTCCAAATTTGTATGTCACTTAAATATTGATTTTTCTGTTTATAATTAGAATAATATATTTTTTTTGAATAATTGAAAGCATATTTGACTCATTAACTTAGGGATTCTCGTCCTTAACTGTATGACATGAATAATTTGGAACATTTAGCAGCTTGTTTTTATATGTTGTAGAAAATATCTGAGTTTTACAACCACTCATCCAATAGGAAATTTTAGACGTGTCTATAAGGGCAACGTTAAGGGTTGAAGCCACCCGAATATGCCCCCCTAAAAACGAAGCTAAAGCAATATTGCTAACGCAATTCATTTTTTCGAATTCTCGGCAGATCCTACGTAATTTCAATATTTTTTGGTATACTAGTCACTCATTATACATAATTCAATTCAATAAAATATTCGGAATTGATGAATTGCATAAGATCTGTCGTAAATTCGAAAAAATGAATTGCGTTAGCAATATTGCTTTAGCTTCCTTTTTAGGGGGGCAGGTCTTAGGAGACAGTTCATCCCTTACTTTTAGAATTATTGCTTTAGGCATTTGTAGATTTAAAAAAAAAATACAGTCCACATTGACCCGCATCATTCATAACCTCAAATTTCCAAATTTAATAACCTATATTTCTCCACAGCCCAACAGAACTAGACGCGCTAGTATTCGGCCATGTTTTCACGATAATCACTACTCGTTTACCGTGTCGCAAGCTCGCAGAAGTGGTAAGAAAGCGCGAGTCGCTTGTAGCGCTTGCTAAGCGCATCGACGAGCGCTACTTCAAGCGGCCATAGCGCGAGGTCTACAGGGACATATCGACAGCCTTCGCTAGCCCTTGAACGCCTTGTCCTTTCCCTGTAGTACATTTGGACTGTGTGTGTGTGAATTTAGGTTTGGTGTGTGAGATTCGGTGAAGTCTTTAGTCTTTGAGACGCCATTTAACTTAAACGATCGCATATATAAGACCCAAGTGATGATTGTGTTTTTTAAAAACTAAACTCTCTTTATCTCTTTCTAACAAAAAAACATAAGAAAAGGATAGAAAATTAGTCCTGTCAGTTGACTGCTTTAATTTTCCATCCTTTTTCAATAATGTTTGTTAGAAAGAGACGTGAGAGGTTTGTGTGATTTGGAACAGAATTAGCACTGTTTTGGTAATAGTAGAAATGGTTCTATGTTTGTGAATATTTCAACAATGTAAGTTAAAAAGCGTTTTATGGAAGAGACTGTATTGTTTAAAAGATAGTAGGTATCCATTATTTTTGCGCTCAGTGATCCTTAGCTTCAAATGTCTTCTGCGAAAATTATCTTTTAGAAGTAAGAAGGCGTTGAACGTAAAGTATACTCAATCTTATTGCGTATACGTATAAGGTCTAATCTCCATTGCATTACTGTCTTATTCGCGGATCAAGTTTCGAGCGTGAATATAATGGATATCCAACATTGTGTTGTAAGGTCTATAGAGTACATTTTCGTACGCATTTCTCCTGTAGATATAATCTAATAATTCTAACTCAATGTATATAATATCAGGCATTTGTAAAATATTTTGCACTGTTGCTAAAGGTGAACGCACACTTATCCGAGCCGAACGCATCGAAAGAAATGAATTTTAGAATTTGAATATAAAATTTTATTTCTGAATAAATTATATTCTTATATATATAATTACCAGAGTTCGGAATTAGGTGACTATATTTACCTACACTTTGAAGAACAGAGTGGAGACTTCCATACGACTACATTTTTTTTTTCCCGGGATTCGGGAAAAATCTTAAGTAAATTAAAAATAAACGTTATTTGACATAAATATTAACTATTTTTACTTAAGAATTTTTACGAAAAATCTTAAAATAAATAGTCTTAATACATGTGTTTATCTCTATCTCTTTCTGTCTTATAAAGATACAGTTTTTTAAAGCGAGATAGAAAATAATGTCGAGCTGTAGCCGCGTGATATTACTATCTCTTTCGTTACTCAAACGGAAACTGCTACCTGTATACTTTTTAGTTGTTAGCCAGAGAACTATTGTTTAATTCTCGGAAATACAATTGGTTTAAAAGATAATACTCAAAGTGACTTAATTTTTATGTAAGTTATCTTTGATGCTATCAAAGTCTCAATATTTAATTTATATTTTCACGATAAAGTGATACCGGTTGAAGTTGTGATAGCCTTGTTCGTTATTTGGGTCATTTATTCGATATAAAAAAAAAACAATTCAATTGCTGAGTCTCAATTATTTACTACGTAGCTTAACGTTTTTAATTACGACACGAAAGTCGAGTCAGAAAGTTTCAGAAGTACCGATATAGTTAGTAACTGTTAAAAAATTAAAACATATAAATACATAAAAGAGTAGATGCATTCGTTTAAAGATCACGGAAAAATTGCCATGACTCTGCAATCCATTCGAAATACATATCCTAATAATCTTAACACATGTATTAAGTAAGACTATTTATTTTAAGACTTTTCGTAAAAATTCCGAAAATTTTGTGGTTGCGCGAGTAGGTAAAAATAGTTCATATTTATGTAAAATAACGTTTATTTTTAATTTACTTAAGATTTTTCCCGAATCCCGGGAAAAAAAAATGTTGTCGTATGGAAGTCTCCACTCTGTTCTTCAAAGTGTAGGTAAATATAGTCACCTAATTCCGATCTCTGAATTAATTACAGATTCGGACGATTCGACGCGGGCGAGTGTGCGAACTTTCAGAAGATTTCATATACAGAATTCTAAAATTAGTTTCGTTCGATGCGTTCGGCTCGGAAGTGTGCGTTCACCTTTTAGGTGTATTTTAGATATATTACTATTAACTTCTTATCCATATTGACATAATAAGTTAAGTAATATAAGGTATCATTACGGCGACAGGCCAGTTGGCTAAGATTCCACCTATCACGCCGCAGGTTGTGGGTTCGATTCCTAACCAGGACGTGCATTTGTGTGCATGAACATGTCTGCATGTCCCGAGTCTGGGTATAATTATGTATAATAAGTATGTAGTATATCAGTTATCTGGTTTCCATAGTACAAGCTCTGCTTAGTTTGGGATCAGATGACCGTGTGTGAGGAATGTCCCAGGATATGTATGTAGGATATTAAAAACTTACTAATTATAAGCACAAATAATTGTTTATTGTGTAAGTATGCAATTGATTCTGGTCCCTAACTCTTAATATTTAAAGCACAAATTTGAACTGTAGGTAATAATCTTGATGTTTCTCGGGCAAATAGTACTTACAATATCCCGAGCGCACAAGCAGGGACCGTCTTAGCTAAGCGGTATTACCTATAGAATAAATGCTTTTAAAACTAGATTTATTAAATAAAATCTTAAACAAAATGTAGGTATCCATTAATAAATAAGTAACCTAACCTTGATAATGTCTACTTATTTTTATATATATAATATTTGTTGTGCAAAGCTATGATAATGTTTATTTTGGATAATTAATTATGTAAATATTAAAACTGTCTACGTATTACGGTTCGTGAGATACAGCCCACTGACAGACAGACGGACGGACAGCGGATGCTTAGTAATAGGGTCCCGATGGCACCCTTTGGGTACGGGAAACGGTACCCTAAAAACTAAGCCTAGAAAAAAAAACAAGGACAAACCTGAGGCATTGATTTATATTGTCACGCGTCTCGCTCACTCATATATGCTACAAGTGAGTAAAATTGAGATACACAATAATATGCGAATACTTATCGATATATATATATTGCAATTGACCTGTATTATGTTTGTATCTATTATTATTTGCTGAGCATTTAAATGTACTCTGTTGTATTTCTATGCATTTTATTGTTGGATAATATTGAGTATTAAGTTGTATTGTGCATCATAATAATTATTATTGTGTTTATAATAAAATAATTTGGAATTTTTCATGGTGTTTTAATGTTATTTATGTTTTTTTGACTTAACTAAATACATACAAATTCAAAAATAGTTATTTAATATAGGCCCTAATAAAGCACTTGCGAACGTTACAATTAATGCTACCACCGTTTCGAAATACACTTTAACTGAGAAACATTGAATTAGCTAATAATTCTATGCTGTGAAAATTTGAAAGAAACTGCAGTCACGTAGCTAACTGTAACGGCTTACCAACAGGTGGACCGTATCAAGCATACTATATGTATTAGCTAATCTATTACCCATTTAAGGCTGCGTATAAAGCAAAATAACAATCTTAGAATTGAAATTTTCCCAAGTAAATAGTATTTAAATTAAAAAATATTTTTATATGGGTATTTTCATTATATACGCGAGGGTTCTGCCTGAGCAAAAACATAATGGAATGAAATTTCCTCGATAGAAAAAAATCACAAAGCTACCTCTAATAATAATGAATTTTCGGTTTTATTCGTTCATGGTGTATCTAATTAAGACAAAAATTCGATAAATAATATCACTAACATATGACCTAGGGCTGCTACTAACGATTTTTTAAAATATTCTATACTTTACGAGTTATTTAGATAAGAAGCGCTTCGTTCATTTTTGTGCCGCGAAACACGCTATCTCCATCTCATCTCCACGCGAAGATTAGACATAAGTTTGTTTCATCTGACATTGCGATATTTTTCTGGCTTGGTACGCACTCTTAAGAGATAGGTACCACAAACAGACACTTTCACGTCAAACTTATAACACCCCTCTTTTTGCGTCGGGGGTTAAAAAAAACTTTTAGCGCTGAATTATTAACTTTAGTTTTGAACAGTAGAAGTAAGTAGTAGTGGTAGTAGTTAGAATCGCGTAATAAAAATAAAAATCCCGAAAGTACCGGTAGTCAAATTTGATTTCTCGGTTCCATTTTACTGACAAAAGAACCGGGAATTCCCGGTACTTTCGAGACCGGGATTTCCCGGTTCTGAACCCTACTAGCGTCTGAAGCTTAAGGTCCGTGTCCTAAGTCATAAACTGTTTGTTGGTATTTAATAAAAACTTTTAGACGGTTGAATTAAGAATGTTTCGTCTACACATGGTCTGCATACATTACACTTGCAGTGAGGTATAAACTTAACAGAATCGGGATATATCATAAAACACGAGTTCGGTGACACATGGTATTTCATTAGATTTCTCAATAGTTAATGTTCATTTCGATATAATAAAGGAATACTATGATAGACCGAGGTTTCATGAAATATTGTGAGTACTATTTCAGAGTACCTAGGTAATCAAATGGAATTTCACTAGACATTGGTAAAACATCCTTGACGACTCATCCTATGTGAAATATAGTGCGTAATAAGCTACATTATGAACCTAAAAGCGCGTAAGCGGTGCACTAAGAGTCACTTAACGAGCAAGTCTGTTGAAAAGCCAAGTTATTTACAAACCGGTTTTTATTGCAACCCGCGGTTCCGGGAATTCCGGTTAACCGGTAACCTGATTCCGATGCCTTAGCCTAGGTCCAACTAATGGTAATAGGCCACCGTTGCAACACTAGGGGGATTACCAATGTGTTGCCAACAACAAAGCCAAGAAGCAACTTGTCTGAATGATAGGTAAAAGATTTTTTTTAAAATAAAATGCAAGAGTATTTATTGTAGTGTCTATTTTTATTTGGTTTTCATCACAAAGACTGTTGCAATAAACATAACACACACAACATACAACCATATTTTTACATAAAACCCATCCATCCATCCAGACTTAAAACTTTTACCGCCTAAAAATTTAAAGCCAACACATGGAACAATCTACAAAGCGTCTTTAGCGCACAGCAAACATAAAATTACCGTCTTTTTTTCACACTTAATTAATCATTTACATTTTTTTAAACCATCGACTTTTTCCATACATCGTTCATTCAATACGAAATAAATAATAATACATAACGATTTCCGATCGCACTTTACACATTTTTAAAAGAAGTTGCCTTATTGAAAAGTACGTTCGAAAAGCGTAATAAATGTGTAAAATTATATTTTGGTCAACATTTTTTGTTAATGTTTTTTGACGAGCTTCAGATGATAAGCTTTTTGTTCCAGAAGAGTTAGAATGTTCTAGATTGTTCTGGACGCGTCTAGATTCGCCTGGTCTGGTTGAGGATCATCTGGCGGACGCTGAAGGTGGAAAGTCCGAGACCTATTGCAGCGAGTAGCAGCGCAGACCGGGACATCATTTTCTCACGGTTCGCTGGCTGTGGACAAAAGAAAAATACAATTTAATGGGGGAGAGCTAACGTGTTGCCAACTTATATACAATCTGGCTCTCAAGTGCAACTGCGAGAGCTCCGCTAAGAGTTTGGCATACAGTTTGAGACATCAAAAGATTAAGACTATCCTATCAACAGTTGTTGGATGTCATGGCTTCCATTCTAAAATCTGTCTCCGAAACCCGGATAGTAAAATGTCTGATGTAAAGGGATAATAATAAAAATAACTCGCACATAGATTCTGTGATAGCCGATATAGTACCGTTATTTCTGCTTTAAATTTCTTGCAATTTTATTTAGGAGCCTTTATGTTGTCAAAAGAATAATCAAAGAATTTTACAATTAATCAAAACAATTTTTCATCAAAAAAACTGTTTATATTTTTCGTGAAAGTAACTGAAAATACCTTTGTTTGCGTTGGACATTGAAAAAGTCATGTGAATTCTATTACGTACGACTATTTATAAATGCAGAGGCGTCTACGTACAGTCGTGTGAAGTGCCAAATGGCGCTTATAGAATATCTGGAATTTCAGTATTTATGTGATTGTAGATATGTGTAGCAATATCTACAAGTTTCCGTGCGGGGACCGTAATTGGGATTTTATGGAGATAATCAGAACCATTAGACACCGATGGAGAGTAAACTGACTAACTTCAATATTCTCTAAGTTTTTCAATTGTAGTAACAATGCCATTATCAACCATAGAAAACTGCAAGAGCCTAGTGAGCAGACGAGTTAATAGGGTACATGTCTCATTTCATAAAGAAAGTCTATATGTGCCTTAAGTATCGCTTGCGTTTATCTAAAATTTCACCATAATAAGTGATGATAAAGCCTGTCCTGACATATTGTCGCTTTGATCTGACCTTACGACAAAAAACTGGCTGTCAAGTTCATCTGTTGGAATCCATCGATAGGTGCGACGAAGTTGTAATTAGATGACTGTTTGGGTTTTCGATCAACATATTGACGAAATACATTTTAAATTTATAATCCATACATCCTCTAAATCAAAGTCACGAGTTACAACATGTTACCTACGAAAGTATAATAGCAATAGCGACTTACATAATGATTTTGGCAACTGACGAGTTGTTTTGTAATTAGTGTAGAAATGTAGATAGATCAATGGACCGTATGTTTTAGCTTATACTTTTAGGATTCACTTTATGGAAGTAGACAACATTAAGGAAAGGTAGACAGCTTCGTAGATGAGAGGACGATATTTAAAAAAATGCATGAACAACTAGGACGAGGAAAGCGAGATCGATCATTATGGAAAAGACTTGCTTATGCTGAAGAGAATGCTGAGGTTCAGTGCCTAAGATGCATAAATCGGTTTGAGTTTAAATACTAGTTAAAATTCCATATTTTTCAACCGTGAGACGTTTTGTGAATGAATTAATAGATCACTATAACACTGATTTAGTTTAGCGTTTTAGCGTTTGTTTCTAGCCCTGTCCTTTTCTAATTAACTAATTAGTAATTAAATTCTTTAGAGGACTTTTATTTCCTAACAATAACAGGTAGTTGCAAAGCATTAATTATACTCAGAATTTTTTGTTTTATTTCTCCGTTTAAGTTAATTTAATGATAATAAATTTATAATATTTACGTTATGAAATACTAAGATTAATTAATAGGTAAGTCGTTCTACTTTGGTAAAATCACTTATCTTTAATTAGTAATTGCGAATTATTACAATATAAACAGTATCACACACCGTCCAAGCAAAAAGTATGCGATAAAAAGTAATATGTAAATAAATCAAATATTAATAATGTGGTTTTGACCTACTGTTCCCATTTATATCGTAAAACATAAACAAATTAAAATTATTCCAATGAGTATATATATAATCATATCTCTTGCAATGTGATGACTCTGAAATTGTGGCTAAACGACAGTCAGTCTAAAATTTGGAATGGTGGTGTTCAATTTCCCTTTATCTTATTAGGTGCTATGTGATCCAGCAACTATATTATCAATATCCTATCATAAAGACTTATACATAGATGTTTTTATCAATTTATTATCTGGTATGACACAAATCGGTGCAAAAGTGCGCATGCACTGCGATTTGCTACTTCACATAAAGGAGTCTATAATAATGTATAGTTCATATCTTGTCGCGTGAATAAAGTAATTGATCGAGAGTAATCTAGCTAAATGAAGCTAAGACAAAATACGAGCAAAATACCACAAGCCTTAAAACCTTGAAATTGGCACCTTGGTTTCTTATATGGTGTTAGCATCCGCTAAGAATTTTCCAAAATTGGATAAAATAGGGTGTGACATCTCGCGGCGAAAAGCTAGTTCCCAAAACAGTATAGGCAAGAGAATATCTTTCTAGCTTAAATGCAACCTTCCGAACCGGTATTAGAGTCAGACTTTTCATAAGTGCCTGCGAAGGTCTATTTGAATAAATGATTTTGAATTTTGAGCTAATAATTAAAATTAATACTATAGTGAATTGGTGATATTTATAAGATAGGAATGGAAAGAGGCCTATAGGTGCTATAGTTTACAGCGGATTGCCTTCGTGCAAATACAGTTTACAGTTAAGTTTCCTCGAACTGAAGTGTCATGAATTATTTAAAACAACTTTAAATTGTACAGTTCTGTTTAATTCGAATGAATGAAAATATAAACATAGTTTAAATGTTATTGAACTCGGATACACAGAGTTATAAATACACGTCGTTGAGCCAGATATACAGGGAGGATACTACAATAAGTGAAACCACGTAGTTCTCTTAAATATGAACAACTTTTACTCACCACTTACCAGCTGTTTCCTATATTTTAGCCGAGTAGACATTGACCTTTTGTATGAAACAGTTGTTTTTTTTGCGATTTCAAAGTTAGTGCCATCATAAAAGTTGTCGTATTTATGAGAATTTTACGTGGTTTCATTTATTGTCGTATCCACCCCGTATAACTCTCAGGGGATGTACTAAGGGGAAATCTATAAAAAATATTGCCGTATTTTCTACGTTTATTAACATTGGCATCATTGTCAAAATATTTTAACATTTCGGTGAAATTTGCTGTTTGGAGGCGAAAAATCAATTAGCTAGGTCTCATCTCTGTTGTTAAGGTTTCGAGCAAAGCCCGGTCACCTAGTACTTACTATTACGGTCTCGTACCAGTTGGACTTTGAGTTTGGAACAAGTCCAAATACCCGAGACACCTCAATGTGACCTATTTTTGCAAATAAAAATAATTGATTCTTGCCCTCCAAATAGAATTAATTCTTGTTTTTATAAACATAGGACCAAAATAGTATTTTTTTTTACAATTAAATTGGCAATCATAATTTACCTAATCATAGTCGTTAGCCCTATGGGCGCTTGCAACACGCTACCCATAATGACTGTCATCATTATCATCAGCCTATGATGAATGTCCCAGTACTGAGCACAGGCTTCATCCTTACACACATGCCCACTGCGGATCGGTGGAGGTAGGCTAGTGGTCAACCTTCTGTTGGAGTTTTCAAGCCGCCTAGGAGGCCTTTAACTAGCTTAACGACTATAACAATTGATAATCGGGACCAACGGCTTAACGTGCCTTCCAAAGCACGGAAAACGGTTGAGTTGATAGGTACCTGGTGATAACTTAACTTTGCCGATCGATTAAGAATGGCTAATCATTCTACACCACGAGCGCGTCATCCATAATCTCACCATGGTAGGTGATGATATGGCAGAAGATGGTAAACACACAAGGCTATAAATGGGAACTGCAAATGAAATGAAATGGCTAGCAAGCACAAAGTGGATCGTATGTCAGCTCGCGCTGTATTTATTATTTACACAAATCAAGGCAAAACATTGATTTCTTTGTGATTTCCCCGAATATACGACCAATGTATGTAAATTGTTTGATCCTTTCAACAATGGCGATCCAATTTACATAATTTAAGATGTCAGGTTCATTGCCAGTGAAAAATCATACTTTTTCTTTTCTTACTATCCTATTAATATACATAATACATGCGAAAGTGAGTTTGTAACCTCTTGACACATCAACGGCACGACCGTGATGAATTTTGGCACGCGGGTAGATTATAATGTGGAATAGCTATGACACTTTTCATATCGGGAAAACAGAAGAACCTTCGGAAACGCTGGTGAAACCGCGGAGAAAAAAGTACTTATATAGTTTATAATCGGTTATGTTTGTGAATCACCGTACTTCTAAACGTCAAGTGGTAATCAATCTGATTCTTAGAACTGTGCATTAGTGAAACCAGTAGGGTAATAGAGTTTCGATAATACTCATGAATAAATAACAAATAAACAAAGTCTTACTAACACTGGATAGCGTGTGCCTATACAAGATAATTCTAACTAGGGCAAAATAACTCAATTTACACACAAAATACTGCGTTTGGCCGACATCTATTACGCAATTACCTTGCAATATCGAGATTATTTCAGATTGTTATTGAAAACTGGTATTAGTGGTCTGGCTAGGACCCGTTTCATTCCCAAATATAGAAAGATCGGAAATATTAATAATAATATTCTCAGTCATTCTACTCACACGGTGTTCTCATTCCAAACTAAGTAGAGCAAACCAGACAACTAATGTAATATAAATATGTACTTATATAGACATATACTCCTGTTCACGCACCTCACTACCGTAATACGCGGATTGGTAGTTTTTGAACGTCACCCCGTCTATAGTCTATGATACCTACCGCCTCCCTTGTATTAAAATATATTCCGCCTAAAATTTGAACCGACACTTCGTCCGTTACGTCTTGCACGATAACTACGCAACGTATTTTTATATCGCATCATTAGAGACATTTACACGCATTATTTGTAAATTCTTTATTTTAATATAAAAGAATAATTGTCGCAAGAAAGCATTTTCATTACTGCTGAGAACGAGATCTACATCGCGCGTGTCACCAATTCCAACCCTGAGCTATCGACATTTGGACCTTCTGACGCCGGATCATCGTCATCAGCGTACCTTGGATCGAGACCAGACAACGGAACAAGAGGACATCAGTTTGGTGAGACGTGCTAGCCAGAATATCCTATCTTATCCGCGTCCTAATTCACCTGTGTAATACCGTGCTTATATCACTTCTAGTGCTTATTATACGTTCTATCTAAATCGTCATAGTTGTGTTCATCCACAATATCGCTGCAGTGGTAGTTAAATATCGTCCGTTAACTAAGTACCTAATCCATTGTTTGTCTACTCACTTGTCACCAAAATGAGTTTAAATCCGCCTAAATCCCCGCTTGTAACAGATAAAAACCTTGATAGTGTGCTGCGGGATGATTTAATTAGACAAAGGGGTGTTGTCAAGGGTAGATTAACGAAGTTGGTAAAATATGTAAGTTCCTTTGAAAAACAGGTCTTAAACCGCTCAACGAAAACTGAGTTAAAATTGCGCACAAATGGAGCTACTACCTTACTTACTGAATTTAATGAAATCCAACTCAAATTAGACAGAGTTCTTCCTGAATCCGCATTGGAAGAGCAACTGGATATCCGAGATGAATTTGAGAATAAATACTATAGTTTACTCGCTCAATCTAAATGCATATTAGATGAAGATGAGGTCGCTACTAGTTCTTGTTCTAATAATGCGCTAAAATCCGTCAAGCTACCTATAATTACACTGCCAACCTTCGACGGTTCATGTGAGCACTGGCTGGAGTTTCGAGATACATTTTTATCACTTGTGCACAATTCCAAGGAAATAACTAATATTCAGAAGTTTCATTATTTAAAGTCGTCTTTGAAATCAAGCGCACAATTAGTAATTGATTCCTTGGAATTCTCAGCAGATAACTATGTTGTTGCATGGGAGTTACTGTTAAATAGGTTCAACAACAACAGATTACTCATTCACAACCACGTTAAGGCATTATTTTCGATTCCTACGCAGAACAAAGAATCACCCAGTGCTATTAGGAATTTGATAGACACGATTTTAAAAAACCTACGCTCTTTGAAAATATTAGGAGAACCCACAGAGTCATGGGACACTCTTATTATTTATTTAGTCGTTTCCAAACTTGATCAAGTCACAGAACGCGAATGGGAACAGCACAAAATTAATTTAAGATCAAATCAAAACGGTGATTCTAATTCAGAGCGATTAAAAGTGGACGATTTGCTATTATTCCTTAAGAACAGGGCAGACATGTTGGAAACGCTAAATGTCACGCATAGTCAAGGTACACAAAATACGAGTAACCGCGATGTTAAAAAAACTACCGATACATTTAACACGCGTACGGTGCACAGTCACTTATCTACTAATAAGCCGTCCGAACAATACAAACGAAAACTAGCCTGTCTTAAGTGTGATGCAAATCATCCTCTTTATTCATGCGAACTGTTCCTTAATAGTCACTTGGATGATAAGTTACATTTCATAAACGACAACAAGTTATGCCATAACTGCCTACACCCGGGTCACACAGCTAACACTTGTAGGTATGGATCATGTCGCAAGTGCAACATTAAACATAACACAATCATCCATAACGACGGTGAACCGGCGACTAATGAGGAGCAACAAAATCCAGGCACTGCAATACACAGTGAGCCGGCTAACGCACACACGAATTATCACCTTGATGACGTACATTGCACGCATACGTCTTCGTCGTCGGTACAAAATGTTTTGTTGTCTACCGCTATTATTGAGATATGTGATAATATCGGATATTATCATAAAGCGCGCGTTCTCTTAGATAGTGGTAGTCAGCGTTCATTTATTACGCAATCGTTATGTGAACGATTAAATTTACCATTTATACAGTCCGCTCAGCAAATACGAGGTGTCGGAAATGTCATTCAACAAAGCACGCAAAAATGTAATGTTGTGATTAGATCGACAGTAGGTAGCTATACTACGCGCATACCATGTCTGGTGTTACCGCATATAACATCGACACTGCCCTCTGTACCTAAACACAACAAACGTTTTAACATTCCGAGCCATATACTGTTAGCCGATCCCAGTTTTTATGAAGATTTAGACATCGATATGTTATTAGGTGCTGACGTATTCTGGGACTTGCTTAACAAAGGGAAAATGCGATTATCAAATGGCCCTTTCCTTCAGGAAACTAAGTTAGGATGGATTATATCTGGCCCTTTGTTTTCTGAAACGCGCGACACAGAATACGTTCATTGCAATTTCACCGAACATTTAGATAGTATAGATTTACACACAATTTAAAAACAATTCGAATCAAATGCCTAACTAACTGTGAACTATATTATCTGAAGTGAAAATCAACAATGTACACAGTTTATATTCGAGTCAAAATACAAGTTCTTTGTTTCCATATCGCAGGTTTTCTCAGTTTAGTCGCATTAAACGTACCGCCGCTTATGTGTTGCGTTTAATTCACAACGTGCGCAATAATACAGACAAGCGCTTAAGTGTTGATGAATTGAGTGATTCTGTCAGTATGTTAGCAAGGTTCTGATTATTACAATGTCTTATTGAATAGCACAAAACGAACAATACAAATTATTTACCTACTTAAATTCAATTTATTTCTTGTTATTATTATTGTCTGCTTATTTGTTTCAACACTCGCGCGATTTAACTCGAATTAGTTAGCGACCTATCTACCGACGCACATTGAAACGGTTTATTTCTCGCCCGTCGAAATCATGTAGGACAATGGGAAGAATGTTGTTGGTTTGATGGGGATTTCGCTAAATTCATTTCAAACTGCTCGCCTGATATTGTCGACTACGCAGTTATTTAGATATAATATTTAATTTTATACCGCCTTACGCGCCTCATTTTGGTGGTTTGTGGGAGGCAGGTGTAAGGTCTTGCAAACACCACTTCAGACGAGTTATAGGTAACGCGCATTTAACTTTGAGCACTATTTGAGATATTAACACATGTAGAAGCAGTCCTGAATTTCCGTTCACACGTCCTATATCCACAAATCCACGAGACCTTATTCCCTTTAGCCCGGCCCACTTTCTGGTTGGCCGTCCACTCACAGAGCCTGCAGCGACGGATTTCCAGAGCACACCATCACATCGGTTGACAAGCTACCAGTTGGTCGCGCAGATCAGACAACACTTCTGGTCCCACTGGTCCACTTCACGAAGAGTACTACCATCGAAGAGTTATCACGAAGAGTAGTCACCGGGTCGTCGTACAACATTAGAAGCCACTGCTTCCAAGGCCGGGGGAATGTTCACGCACCTCACTACCGTAATACGCGGATTGGTAGTTTTTGAACGTCACCCCGTCTATAGTCTATGATACCTACCGCCTCCCTTGTATTAAAATATATTCCGCCTAAAATTTGAACCGACACTTCGTCCGTTACGTCTTGCACGATAACTACGCAACGTATTTTTATATCGCATCATTAGAGACATTTACACGCATTATTTGTAAATTCTTTATTTTAATATAAAAGAATAATTGTCGCAAGAAAGCATTTTCATTACTGCTGAGAACGAGATCTACATCGCGCGTGTCACCAATTCCAACCCTGAGCTATCGACAACTCCCATCCCAGGCTCCCAGCATCAGAACAAACAAAGAAAAGAAGGGAAAGAAAACACATTTGTGCGTATAAGTCGTGCGAGACCAAAAAAGCACCTACTTAAGCTTATGTTGCAAAGCTGTTTTTCAAATAGGGCCAAAAGTGATGCCATGCCATTTTACAGGCATAAAGAATATAATAAATAGTAAAGGCAGATATTTGTGGGTGGTCTTCGAAGAATATATAACCAACTCCGTTGCTAATCCCCTTACATAGCAAGGCACAGATAATAAAACTGCATGGCAAGTTACTACAAGAGCACGAAAGAGACAAGAATTCGAGTTCAATACCCGTAACGCAGGATTCCGGAACCATCACTCGCTAATCGAATGCCAATGTCTGACCTCAAGGTCGGTGTGACGTAGTCTGTAATTGTGTTATCATTTATTACGTTCTCTTTAGTTTAAATACGAGGTATCAATGGAATGATTCACAGGAAGGAGTGGATTGTTTAAATGGGGCTACTTAAGCAGGAAAGGAGAATAAGTCTCAAAGTAATTTGATGAGAATGAAATATGCAAAACCTTTAAACGATAGATCAAATAGAAACCCAGATTCTCACTACACCGCAGCTTAATGCAATAGTCATACTAGACCATTTAGACTTAGATCAAGTTCAACATCAAAACATGGTGAGATTAAACAGTCTTTTTGAACATGTTGACAGTCATGTCAGCACAAGCCAATATTCTTCTCCATTGGCAAGTAAATTTAAAAAAACCATAATAGGTACTTCAGATAGCTGCAAGATTTGTCAGGAAGATTGAGAGAAAAGAGCGAAATGTTTAAATTCCTGTTTCTGATCTAATCAATACTTTAGAATGGTGTTCCCCAACGGATATACCGGTCCTCAAACAATCGTTTAGTGATTTTCCAATCGCGTCAAACTTGGCTATCGACGAAGCAATCCTAAAATAGAACAGTGAGACACACGGCGCCAAATTAAATTATCTAACACAATATTCGAGAAAAATGATAAGACTTGACTGATTGCATAAGTTTTATCAATCGGATACTTAATCTAGAGATAAGCGTGGTATGTGAAATAGCGTCGATAGATCAGATATCCATACAAAAGAAATCAAGACGTTTGCTATATGGAATTTATAAAGAATTTTGGCAACGAGCGGTATTTAAAGAGGTAGTGAAGTAAATCAATCAGGTATTTTTGAGTTTCGAATAGATAATTTATATAATTCATCAGTGTCTACAGTGAATCGTAGTATCATACAAAATTGCAATGATATAATAAGAAACAATAGAATTAGACCAAGTATTATAAGTAAAATAACCATACATAATTTAGATAAGGCCTAACCCTAGTAAACTCTTATAAGAATTCTAAGAGCGATTGTTGACGCCAAAGGTGTATGAAGTCAACAATATTCTACAAATGTTTTATTTGCTAATAATAACAATACTTAAAGCAATATGTCTTACGCGTCAACACTGCAGACAAAGCTTCAAGCGTTTGACGCAAACTGATTTCTTTTAATCGTACAATGATCCAAGGATCTCCGTAAACCATCTGTTCAAATAAATAGTTTCATGATCTTTCTAGAAACTCATAGATATTAGCATAAGTCATTGACCTTAACATCAACTGTTGCTATGTGGTGATATGGGTGTAGGTAAAAACGTTTTATTTAGAAGGAAACGTCTAATACTTTGTCTGACGGGATCTCGCTTCAAATTATCAAGAGAAGAGATTCAAAGCTCCAAACGACATTACTTTCAGCCGCAATAGATAGTCGAACAGAACTTCTATAAATAATAGAGTTGCTCTAACAAGAAGACCCCAAAATTCATAGAAATTGCCTGTAGTTAACTCTTTATTGAACACTAGAGAGAAAATAATAAACAAAACAGAATTACTGCACAATGGGCTAAAAAGCTATCTTATCCAGGCACTGGTTTTAAAAAAATGATGCACAAAGTATCGCTCATTAAACCGGTGTAATTAGGGATTGCAAAATCCGGTTTTTTTTCAAATCCGGATTCCAAGTTTATCATCACATATAAATCCGGATTATCCGGATTTTTCGAATTTCGGTATTTTTTTTTTTTCAATCTTTTGTAATTTTAAATTGTACGCGTAGTTTTATGCTAAACTATTAGTAGTTTGAAGATGGGTGTTCTATTTTATTGTTTTTCCATTGTTTTTGTATAAAAATTAAATAAAATTGGAAATATTCTAAAAAATAAAATATGGACTTGCGTTTGGTCACTGAACCGTCATTAAGGATAATGACGAAACCTAAGTTGGAGCACGCTTACCCAGATGAAACCTATTCACCATGGCCTTAAAAGGGCCTAGATTGTAAGAGTCAGGTAACACAGACGCCGGCCGGAAGCAAGTTCCACTCCCTTGCTGGCCGCATGACAGGTATGTCAAAAAAACGTACGGGTGAAAATTTTCCCGGCTTCTTGTGGTTCGGAGTAAAAGTGGGGATGGTGGTTGGAATAAGGTTGAACAATTCCTGCACTCACTCTCCAAATATATCCTGTAGAAAACCGATAAGGCAAGCAACCTTTGTTCGATCGTCGAGGCTCGTGAGTTACGTCCTAATTAAAGTCTCATCTCCGATGAGTGAGATGAGATGATCTCTTGGTGGCATCAAAAGTTACCAGATTGGCATTGCCCCAATCGGAGACTGCCTGTAAGGCCACGTTCAAACGCTCTACCATGGCCTCTCGCATCAATTCGATCTAGTCACTGGTAGCTCGCGCGCTGTAAATATAGACAACGGTACTATCTTCTGCGTAAAAAATACCAGGCTTCACCAGATCGTTAATATGCAGCAGATATAAGGTTGCAGAGAGAACTGAACCCTGAAGCATTGATTACCAAAAGGTCCGACGAACACCCGTCTATGACCACATGAATAAACCGTTCGATCAGGAAATTGGAAACCCAAGCGTACAGACCACCAGAGACTCCATATCAAGGAAGCTTACTTAGAAGGCCGGTGTGCCAGACCCGAAATTAAAAAAAAACTGAGATCAGCCGATGTACAAAATGCTTTCAGCGGTAACCCATCTAGAACTTCTAGAAATTCTTGATATTACGTTGTGCAGAGTTGTTACTCGCACCACGCGCGCGTCGCCTCCATCTAAGACTCACTGGCTAACTTAGCTACTAGCTAGATGGATGAGCGGGAGCAACTAGCAGCGTGTGAGCCGAGCGGTTTATAGAATTTATTATAGACCTTATAGGCACCGTGAACAGCACGGCAACGCAATCGCACGAACTAAAGCGCAGGAGTTTTAAATATGATGCGGATTTGTGCGTCAAGAGTAATACTGACCTACATCTACTGGATATTCAATGATGAGAATTGTAATTAACCATCAACTATTGTCAATTATGATTTAAGAGTAAAGATCAGTTACGAGGCGGGAAATATGAATGTTTTAGATTTTTTTTTACCTTCGTAGAACAATAGGTATAGATGTTTCAGTGATTAGCGACAGTAGAAGTTCATTTGGCACATTGTTATGAATGTTTTTTGTATAATATGAGCCATATTTGAACATTTCTCACGGTTTCTCTAAAAACCGTAAAACTCACTATTTTGGGAAATGTACAAAAATAGTTAACCTTAAACAAAAAGTATCAATTTTACAATATGTTAAATGAACTGCTGGTCGCGAATCACTGAAATATCTATCCATATTGTTCTATGAAGGTAAAAAAAAAAACTCGAAAAAATTCAAATTTCCCGCCTCGTAACTGATGTTAACCTTAAATTCGAAAAAACCGGATTTGATTCTGAATATTCGGATTTTTAAATAGGGCCAAAAATCCGGATTTTTCAGTCATTTTCGAATTTCGAAGTATCCGGATTGCAATCCCTAGGTGTAATGTTTAAATTGACAATTGCGGCATTTTCCATATCTAAATCGCAATAAATGGATAATGATAACAAAGCGAACGCAATTTGGTTGTATCTAGTTACCACTGGCTTTGGATAATGGTTCATGCAATTTGTGTAGATTGAGTGACCCGTCACACGTCGTGCCAGGGCCGCAATGGCGGATTTGATTACTGAGTGGATACAATAAATATTGCTAATATGTCACCCAATATCAGGATTTGTCATTGCGTGGTTCAACATTTAAAAGGGTTTAGGACGTCCAGTCAGAGAAGTCTATCCAGATATGGCTACCACAGTATTTCAAGAACTAGAGCACCTAGCGAATGTCCTAGAAATTGTCGCTGATTTGACGAAATTCGTTGCCAAATATCAGAAATTGTCGGTCCTTGGTTTAGAAATCTTTTTATATGGAGTCGTCACCAATCAATTAACACACCACCCGAACTTAAGATTCTAAAACATCGCCTGGATCTGTTTAGACGTTTCCGAAACAATGAGTTCTACCTCATTATAATTAAGTAGATATTTTACAGATAACCATTATTCACCTAGCTTAAGGGGGTTCCAGTTTTTGAAGATACATTAAGAATTCCATATTATTAAGTTGATCTGCAGTTACAGAAGTAACTCCTGCGCATCCATGATAAAAATGTACAGCAGTTTTATTAATGAAGACAGTTTTCAATGACGAAGACTGATCGTATTAAAAGAATTTACGTTGTATTTTCAGAATATTTGCATGCTAAATTCGTCGCGACATAATTTTGGCTCTTATCCATACGTTGATGACCTTGTTGTAGTGCAAAACAAACTTGCAAAGTATTGTCTCTTCAATTGTAACGCTAACTTAGTTTTGTTTTCAATTCTTAGCAAATTAGTAGTTAAAATTTGAGTATTGTTTGTCTGTATGGTTAATTAGACATCGTAATAATTTGTTAAACCACTTTACCCGTTTACATTGGGTCTTTCTCATACCTAGCACTATCTATAGGTATTGATTTATTTTAGAAAATATGTTTTTCTCACCGTGTTTAACCATATTGTATCAAATGTATTTATCGTCGGGATTTCTGCGACTGATCGTTTATTTCGTGTGTTAGGCTCCTAGCCGAAAATCTTCGCACAATCAATCTTGATTTATCACGAGCGTTTGCGCATGTCACAAGGTGCGCAGTAGCGTACAAAAGTAGTAAGTTTTGCGCAACATTATCTTTGGTATTGTTAATGCGTATATTTTCGCACTCAATAATTTATTATCAGTTGAGTCCTGTAGACAAAGTTCATCCGCGGAATAATTGAGGCGGAATACTAGACATCGATCCAAATATACATAATTCATTCAAAATGTCATTAGGTCATAATGATCGTAGATACAGTTATTTGAGCCTACTTTTAGAATTGTTAGCAAATAAAAAACTTGTTCGGATATAATATACACATAAAAAAAGTCTTCCAAAGTAGATCCTCATTTACTATCTTCTAAGCTTATTTATAGAGGGCCAGAGGGCTGACGAGAAATAAAAAGTAGTATAAGGCACGGCGCTTAGGAGGGAAGGCAGTTTCTTGCTACTTTTAGTCTGCAGGATCATCTAAAATGCAGTTACTGATAACAAATCTTCTAACATGAATGATTGATTTTCTTATCAACAAGTATATCGATAAAAGTGCCTTCAACTTTCAATACAATGTTGAAGCCCATGATAATGAAATTCTTCCTAAAATAGATCTTTAAATCGATGACGACTGCAGACGAATTTATCGATTATAATCCGATTATGGCCGGACAAAAAACATTGCACTGCTTAATTTCAAGATATAAATTGAGCATAGTGTATACACTACTCTACTACATATTAAATTGTGAATATTGGACCGAGATAACGAGGAAGTTATTGAGCGGCCAAAGTACAAGAAAAATATCACAATAGAACACAATTAAAGGCACATGTTGACGAAAATACGTCACACATGGAACAATTTGTTTATGCCAAAAGCAGGTTCACCATCGTTTGGATTGGATCTTTGAATTTAAAAGAACGGGTTACTAGATTGACTGAGGTTTGTGTTAAGGGTACTGGGAGCTAATGGATGAAAGCGGCTTAGAACCATGAAATATATCCAATTAAAACAGCTGAGAAGGCGACAAACTGGCAATCATGTAAAACTGCAGCAACACACCGGAAGGTCCCAGGCGATAGGTGGTGGTAAGGTGTTAGTGAGCCAGGTACTCCAGGAAATATTGTTTATGTGATACCTCATCAAAAAAGGATGCCCACTAAACAACGAGACATTCAAGCAACGATTTGAACTCAAGGTAACTTCCTGTATAGAAATAGTATTGTCTTTAAGTACAGAGATGCTTCCTGCTTCCGACATAGTATTAGAGAAGGACAGCTATAGATTGTGAGAAAGCGTGATAATATAGGAAAGACCTTGATTGAAACATTTGCATATAGAGAGTAATCAACCATACCAGAGGGTATGTAAGAAATTATAACGACCACTTAGGCCAAATTGCGATGAAGGAATCCCAGAAGATTCTGCAATTATCCATTATACAGGTCGTTGTTTTGGTCAGCGACGAGCGACTCAGGGTCTATAATACAAATGATACTGGTGCTAAAAAAAATATAAAAAAAATACTTTATTTTTTTTAAATAAAAAAAATAAAAAAATAAAAATTTTGAAAATCATGTAATAAGCTAAAGTGTAGACATAATACTCAACCGGAGTACGAGGGAGTAAAGGGGTGGGGCGATGGCGGCTTGTGCCTAGCTCTAGTCTGTGCATGTGCCTAGTAACCATACTTTGCGGTAATTTTATTTCAAATTGAATAAGGTATTTCTCGTCATATTTACAGTATTTAATCGAATTAAGTCCATTTTTGGGGAATATATATTTTGTACTACCGCTCCTGGGTCGCTTGTCGCCGACCAAAACAACACCCTGTATATGCTAGAAAAAAACTGTACTTAAATGCAGATAATATTCCAAACCTTTTCAAATGACAGACAATCAGTAATTTATTACACAATGATTTGAATCCTTTCACTGCTTCGCGAAGCGTATAGCAACTCTCAAGTATCAAAATAGCCTGTGGTTTACCTTGAAATACCTCTCAAATTATTTGAGTAGGTATTAATTTAAAGGAATATGCTCTATACGAAAGCTAGTATTCGTCTGGGTGGGTAAAACCGTAATTTTGATCTGTCGCAAAGCATCTACCGGTATCGACGGGTAGACATGAAATTCAGCTATGTCGGGCTTTGTATCTTTATTACCACATGTCGCATTATGGCGAATGCAAGTTTGGACTTGATTTGAGCTATCTCATTTTATAAAGAGTAAAGATTTAATTGAACAGTTACAGAAAACTTACAACAATCAAGGCTTTGCGCAGCCAGAAATAACTATTTATCCTTATAATCAATTACGACATTAGATTCATGATTTCGCAGTCAGCAACTAAGTTATATCATTCCGATATCAATGTATTCATAATGCAATTAGTTGAAGGTCATTTCAGCGGACAGAATTTCTAATAGCTGATAATAAAGTTTCACCTTTGATATTTGATAAGATATAGTTATGTCAGGCTAACATGGCGACAGCAGCCGACCAATAGCGGTTTCCCGCGCTTGAAAATGTATCTTCTGCGCAGGTACGGTTGGATACTACTGTATGTGTGTTCCATCTAAAAAATTGTCGCACTACTGACCGCTTCTTTATAGGTATAGGTAAGTCTTTGACTAGATAGTTTTTTGGGTGCCGATTTCTGGTGCGACATGCGTAGTACGGTACCATGAAGAAAAGCAGTGAATCTTATATTGCAGTTACCTATTAGGTGCGGCACAGCTACGGCAGAAAAGCTATACACTACACTATTCGGTTTTGTGCCAACATCTTTCAGTTCCTCAGGTTCGTTTGGAAGTTTTATAAAGCCTGAAGCATTAATTCAATTTACGCACTTTTTTCTGTGACAAGTTCAATTAAATTCGCCGATTTCAATCACAAACTAATTCAATTAAAAGCTATTAATGTTTCGATAATTCATTTGGGTATATAGTGAAGTTGTTTGGGAGGTTGTATGAGTTCGCCATGTGATTCAATTTTCCGAGAAAAAGAGAGAAGAGTTAAGTGGTTCGATTCGATTGGCGCAAGACTGAGCAATGCGTAAAGGAAGTCAATAAAACTCCATATTATTTTACTTTCGATGGGATTCCCGAATATTGTACACATTCCAAATGACTGGACTCACAAGGACTGGAGACATCTGGAGTCACATAAGAGGTCAAAGTAAGACATCCATCTCAGAGTCTAGCTAAACAAATTCACCGCAGCATTATTATCTAGATGCAACAAGTGTTTGCGGTTATTTGCTTCGCGAATAACCATGACCTAGTGCAAGTTTTGTATACTACAGTTAATTTCTAAGTAGCTAGGAGTTAAGAATATTATACAGAGTGTAACATCGTAACAATAACGGATAACAGGATTCTGGATTAATTTGACGAAAATGAAATATTTTAATCATGAAATTAACAGATGATATGCCGCCTGCAAAATTATATGGCAATTTTTATGTAAATGTGTTTTATTTTTGTCGCGTCGAATATTCATAATAAGACCGTCGCATAATTTAAACGCTGATGGGTCTAAAATAATTTCTTAATCCATGTTACCAGTTTTCATTACTATGTCACTTACACCTGAATAAGTAAGTTGGGAAACGCTCGTAAGTAAAAAATATGATGTCTATTGTCTATAGATTTAGATATTTGGTAAGTATCCTGAAATATGTAGAGTATTAAAGTTTGACTATTCATAAGTGCCTGTGAAGGCCTATTTGGATGAATAAATTATTTCATTTCATTTATGCTCAGGAATGCGAGCGAAAGCTAGTAAGAAAATACTCCACGACCAAGAAAATCATTTGTCACCTAATCAAATTTAACCAAGCTTGTAAAATCACGTTGTGAAAGACACGTGTCAGCTGCATCCAAACAAATGCACACGCTTTTGTTTCATGGGCACGTGTCAGGATTGAGTCTATTTATTTATAGACTGTGGTTAGTACTGTATGTGGAGGTGGAAAGACTGGTTTGAGTCCTTATTGCGTAGGAGGAAATCTAATGACAGATTAGAAATTTTACCTTTTAGACCTTTTAGGAGATTTCTGTCCAAGATATTTTTTTCGGAGAAAGGTTGCTTGCCTATCGATTTTCTACAGGATATATTTAAGAGTGTGCGCAGGAACTGTTCAACCTCTATCCACCACTTCTTACAACGAACCGGACAAGACGCCGGAAGAATTTTCAGCCGTACGTTGTTGACCGAAAATACGGACACAGCGGATTTCATCCCGATTTATAATGCGAACAGCAAGGGAGTGGAATTTGCTTCCGGCGTCTGTGTTCCTGACTATTACAATCTAGGGACTTTCAAGGCCAGAGTGATAGATTTCTTTTGGGTAAGCGTTCACCATCTTAGGGTTCGTCATTGTCCTTCATGGGGTGATTGGGTAAGCGGATATTTATCAGGCTCACTCAACAATCCCTTGATTAAGCTGCTTTTTGACTAAACTAAACCTTTGGTATGGGCCTGTGTTTGACCACAATGATGTGGCCGAAGGAAAGCACACAAATTCTAGAAGGAAATGGTCAAAGGTGTAGCCACGTAGACACGAAATTAGGAGGCCAATCTCATTTGTATGTGATGAAGTCAAGACCTGGAAAGCTGTTACGGTAGATTTACGGTAGATTTGAATAGTAAGTGGGTACTACAAAGTAAACTACCATAATGCTTTCCTGTATGCATGTTTTCCTTAGTTTCCAAGCTCATTCTAGTATTTGAATCAGCACCATTGCCATGGCATTTCACGTCACTATCACTGCATTGTGGAAAATCTAATGACAGATAAAATACCTTAACGGCATAATTATCTAACTCAAAAAATTCCTGATTGTCTGAAATAATAAATGCATCTGGGCTTATCCAATGAATCAATGTTTTTTAAAGATGATTTAATTGGTGACGTGGCCAAAGGTGGTAAGCACCTGACATCGAATCATTAACTCAATGTGGCTTGACGTTAATTTCGTTTCAAATCTATTCTGCCAATTCGCTGGTTTTATCAGAGCTATGCCAAGTCCAATTCATAATTCTCACCTCTTTTAATAAGTGATAAGAAGAAATTTTGCGAAGTGATAATAAATAATGTCTAATTACTTCTTGATAAGAACGAAAATGTTTGTGAAAACTAATGACCAAGCACCAACATCCATGTCACAAATCTTCCATTAACAGAATCTTCATGAATTAATTGGAAGAAGATAAAAAGAAAAAAAGGAAGACATGTTAAAATAAATACTGGCCTGAATATGGAGAATTTTTAATTGGATAATGGGAGCCCATAAAAATTGTGTTTAAAGAAATATTGATTTCTTTTAATGATTTAACCCCTTAAGTAAGGGTTAAAAAATAACAATTGATTTCTATTGTCATATAACCCGATCGGGCTATGATCGACAGGAGGTTGAGCAAACAGGCCTTCAGTAACAAAAGATTATTCGTGTATATAGTTACTAGAAAGAAACCATCAGAAACCTGCCTATGCACAGCAAGTTTCATCGCAATCAGATGAATGGATATATGTAACAAATAAACATGGATTCTGGAGATGGGATTGTATGGCCAAATCCGAAACTATGAGAAACAGAAAAGTAGTATAATGAGCTAGATTTATGAGAAAACAAAAATTACATATTATATGATTGTCCCAAAATTATTTTGGTTTTTTTGGGCCATTTTTTTTCCGTTTCAAAATATGCCACCCTGTCTCAGTTACTGTGCCGGTTCAATACACAGGAGTAATTTAATGTCATGACAGAGGTCAAAGGTCAAAGTTATACATATTGTGTGAAAATTGCAACAAGCTATCTATTTGGATAAAGATACAGCCCTGTGTCAGATAGAAGGCGATGATAGCTCAGTGGTAGTGACGTCGGATACCGAGATGAAGGTCCTGGGTTCGAATCCTACAATGAGCTTGAGCTTTCGGTGAAGGAAAACATTGTGAGGAAACCATAGCACGGTGGTAGGATACTTTGCAGTACCCGCCTGGCTGGCTACCACCCTCAAGTTGAAAATCTGTCGCCAAGCACCTTTCGGTGTGTTCCGACAGCTGCACTTGAGAGCCATGTCCTTCTAGGCTTTGTGTGCTTACCACCTTCGGCCGCATCATCACTTACCATGGTGAGATTGCGGTCAAACACAGACCTATAAACAATAAAAAAAAAAGACAGCATAGGCTTATTTATCCTGTTTTTTTTTTACTGTAGTCATACACATTCTCACCATGGTAAGTGACGATGTAGCCGAAGGTGGTAATAGAGGGTCCATAGAGTACCCTTTAAGTATGGAACTGTGTATGAAAATGCAATACTTTACAAAATTCTTCTTGGAATCCATTTGAAATAGCAGGACTTAATTCCTTTACTTTACATAAAATTTTAGATATTATAGATATTGGAAAAGAAGAAAAAATGGACATAGATAGTAAAAAGATAAGTACACAAAGTTATTTTTCTTAATTTGGTACAACTTATTTTGTCCATGTGCTACTAGCATTTCTGGATGTACATTATATAGTTTTCTAATGAAGATTCAGGTGCTAGAAAAGCAGAAGAAATATGGATTAAGTAACTATTACACCATCCTATTTTTAGGATCCTAACTAGGATGGTTCTAACTAGGAAGCAGGAAGCTACTTATTACACTACACTATTTTGCTTTCTAAATAGGACGCGGCAAAGAGTATAGCAACTATACTAAAGCGGGACGGACGACTCGTAGGGATGTAACAAAGGTCAATTTAACAAATATAACGATACTTACATCGATGTTCTTCCGATGTTTTAAGTTTTTTATTCTCTCAAACCGATCACACAACTTAAAATTTTAATGAATACAAATGAGACCCATTATGTTAAAAAAAAAACAAAATTGAACTTTATGTAAGTACCAAGTATTAATTTATAAATAATGTAGTATTTTCAATGTACGGATTATTTTTCTATTATTGTTTTTTGATTACTTATGACCATACATTCATCCCTCAAAATATACACCAAGGCTTTAGAAGGGCCTTATATAATTATTTCAAAACATCGATGTTTTGAAGTACTTGGTTACATCCCTAAACGTCCTAAATCGGAGCGACACTATTACACTTTCCTGTTTAAGGAAGTAGAGCGGATGGGACCGTCCTATCTCACTACTTAGGACACTAACCGTTCTTTCTGCGATTACACGTTCCTATTTCCTAGTTAGGAAATAGGATGGTCTAATAGCTGCTTAACAAAGATTGGATGTTTGTTACGTTTTACATCAAATTATAGAGCATTACCTATAAATAGAACACTTTTTACACACCCTGTTATAATTAATAGAACACTTTTTATCACTGGTAAACATAAATATCCTTTTGGAACGCGGGGGAAACCCCAGGAGTAGATATATCTACATTTAAAACTAATAATTATAAAGAGGTTGTCTAAATGTTTGGATGTAGGGGGTAACCTCCGGATCCACTGAACATATTCTTTAAATTCTTTCGCGGATACGAAGATACAGTATTTTCTTTTTCCCGGCAACGCGGGCGAATCCGCGGAGGATTGTTTAACATGAATAGGGCTTACCTGCGAATATGTGAGTCTCAAGGCGTACTGGGCAATTTGTGTCGTTCTCATCATGTCCAAACCAGAGTTACTGCTGCAAATAAAAAATATCACAATTTAGAATACGACTGAATTCGAGAAATACACAGAAAATGCCACTTTACATAACCTATGTCAATTTATTTAAAATGTCACACACGAAAATTTTACACAATTTTGATGGAGGTATCACACTTAAATCGTTTAGTAAATATTTGCGCGGTATCTGGCGAAAGTAAATTAGAAATATTATTTTAATTCAAATTACGTACATGCACCCGCTGACTATCGCGAATGAAAGAAAAATCGAGACGATCTAGAAATGACATTGTGTTTTATAATGTTGGTCAATCTGTTGAATGAATTTCAGTATGTTGCCAGTCGTAATAATGTTTATGTCAAGTATAAAATAAACTTTTTACAGTACAGTATTTAGTTGCTCACAGAAATGATAGAATATGATTGTAATTTTATTTCTTGGTTTGTATCGAGACGATAATTATTTTAATACATTTGATTTGACTTGTGTGTGCTAAAGTGTGCTGCCAGAGAACCACACCTAAGTGAACCACAGAGAACCATTAATCTTGCATTGTCAAAATAATATTCAGTGAAGGAGTGAGTGCCAGTGTGTGCCAAATTCAGGTTAAAATATTTAGTTTTGTAATTTTACTTTTTATAATACAAGATGTATGTACTTTGCTTTTTTTTAAATATAATTATTTGAATCGAGGTAGAAAAAGAATGAAGATATAAGAGGAAACCGATCTCGAATTAGTTTAGCATGAACTCGCTAGATGACGTTATTCTGACTGTTCATTCGATTGTTTTATAACTCTCAACACTAGGTGGCAGGACTGGCAGGGCATTTTTAATTATGTGCCGTAGTTATGTGCCTTCTGGCATATTTTCCACGCGCGCGCTCTCGATTTTTTTATGACTGGTAAGTGTTAGGTGTTATACCCTCAAAATAAAGATACCCACGACTTTTTGGCGGGAGCTTGCAGAGTGACATTGCGTTTTCATTTTAATTTTCATAAATTCGTGTATTTTGAGTTTTATTGTGTATTTTCGGTGGTATTTTACCCAATAAAGATCATCCATGTGCACCAGTGAAGTGAAATGAAATGAATTATGAGTATCGTGACTTTTCAAGTTGTCTCAAAAAGTCCGTGAAGAGTTTTAGTACAATGACCACCATTGTAGTAAAATATGACTTTTATGGACGGTGACTGACTGAGGACTATATGTGAAAGTGACTGGAAACTATAATATAACTCGACACTGGCAGAAATGAGCCCTAATTTGGGCTTGGTTGCCAAACTTAAAAATAAGAAGAAGAAGAAAGATACCCACAATTTTATGTTATTACACGACGGCCCAAAAACGAGTGTAATGTGGGTTTCTTTATTCCACCATAACTTTTAAATGCCTGAACAGATTTGAATGTAATAGGAGGTAATAGTGGTAATAGTTAGAATCCTTATATCAATCCGAGTGGTACTGTGCCTCTACCATGAGTTTTCTACACTAACGTAAGCTACACACGCTAGCGACTACGGTGAATATTTTGTATAACGAGATACTTTTGGAAGCATTTCATACAAAATGTTTCACCGTAGGCGCTAGCGACTGTAGATTACGTTAGTGTAGAAAACTCATGCTAGAGGTACTGGCCAATGTATTATATTACTCTTTGGGTACTGGCTATATTCTTTTTACTTGTTAGTAAGTTCTTTGGCAAGGCAGAAGTGTTTTAATAATTTTTAAAATTATTTTGATTATGCTGTTCAAAACTCATTATCATTCTAAGATAGGTTACATCCATATGAATTAAATGGTAGGTACCCAGACGTAATTATCTTACGTTTATGTACCGAATATTTGTTTCTGAAAAAGGAACAGTCAGGAAGAAAGTCGCTTCTACCACAGAGTTAATAATACTACGTACAACTATACTCTTTTTCTTGACATGAATTTTTCTTCGCTACCTATACTATTCGGAAAACCATAAACAAGTTTTACAAATGAATAGGTAGGTATAATTATTTTTCCTCTGCATAAGTACACGCGTAGGCAAGTAGGTAGCTACGATACCTATGTACACTTTACTTCAGTTTGCCTAACTTATCTCACAAGATATAATCTGATAACGGAAAGAGGACATTGATATGGCTCGCGAGATGCTGATGAATATTGCTACATTTAGTTAGAGACAGTCACCTACTTACTTATTTTGCGTTTTCACCGTCTTTCCGTTACGTAATTTTTATACTACTCAGTCGGCAAACAAGCATACGGTCCGCCTGGTGGTAAGCGATTACCGTAGCCATATGGGCTTTTGTAACATCCGGGATGGGCACCCTGGGAATCACTCACGCGTTACCGACCCTTGCCCCCTCCCCGATGAGCTCTGTCGACCTTACTCACGCGCAGGAACACAACATAAAGTTATTTGGCTGCGGTATTCTGTAAGGTAGAGCTACGCTAGCTCTATCTCTCTTACGCCTGCAGTCTGTACCTACCTATTTTAAAGCTCGAAGAAGGATAAGGGCTCTTTACAGCTGAATTCATAGAAAGATCTTTGCTAGACCTTCAGTTTCTTTTCAAGTTGTGTAGGTAACGCTGCACTGCTTAGCTTGGCGGAACTGATTTTGAATCATGAAGTCCTCAGAAGGGGAATCATGGTTGCCACAGGTTGACATGGATTAGTTAGCAGATAGCAATTTTCAGCATTTTTTTTTAATATTTACAAAATAATAAATAAAAATATTTACAAGTAAAAAAGTTGTGTCAGATCGCTGCCCTGTGTGATCGTTTTTTTCTACACCAAACAACACAAAAATGCATCCATTGCCTATAATAGATGCTTATTACTTACGCTTAGATGCATATTTCTGCAGCTTCAGGCATTCTTGCAGGGTGGTAGCAGCACCGACCGTGACTGAAATGTCTGGAAGGTGAGATAGAGCCAAGGTATCGACTGTGGTATCGAAGCATGTAGCGTCCCAACCAAATATTGGCAAATATATCAAAATCTATGTAGAAAAGATTTGAGCAGCGCCTCTTGTGGACAGTTCACGTTTCATATAAAATGTTCTACCGTAGTCGCTTGCGAGTATCGTTTACATTTATACAGAAACTAGCTGTCCCCCGCGGTTTCACCAACGTTCCCGGGATAAAAAGTAGCCTATGTCCTTCTCCATACCATAGGCATAGGCTATCTGCATGCCAAATTTCATGATGATTCGTTGAGTAGTTCAGGCGTGAGGCGTAACAAACTAATAAACAAACAAACTCACTTTCGCATTTATTATACCTTAGGAGGATGGACAGCCAGTTTAACCAGCATCACACATGAATCTGCAGCCGCATAAACCTGCCTAAAGCAGAGCCATCTAACCTTACAGCAAACACCTGCAGGATGCTGTTGGTGCTCCCTCTCATCCTGTATAAAAATGAGGCCACTTTCTTGCGCATTATGGCGAAAAATCATCTCGTAGGTAACTGGAATAAAATTATAAAATAAATCTAGTAATGTTATCTCAACATTGGAACCTACCTGTCATCTGTGATTGGAAGACATACCTTAATAAAAACTTTCTAAAATATATTTTTGTACAAATAAATATTGACATGAACCGGTTGACAATCGTGATGATTCACTTATCGCACATTTCAACATAAATTGAATACCAAAGAGTTATTGGAAGGTCAAATTAATACCACTTTTGTAGAGGGAGATCAAGTCTCCCCCCTAGTATTCAGTGGGTACCTTGAGTGTGAAGAATGGGGGATTAACGTGCTTGAATTTGCCGCGAGAGGCGCTAATGTAGAGGTCTTTAGAAACTTCAAAATATGTACTGAATTTACTGTTTGCGAGCTTTACAACGCGGATTTTCACTAATTTATTCAAGATTGTTGTGAAGATTGTACCATTCCTAATTAATATGGCAGACATAATCGCTACCAACCATTGTTATAGGCGAGTTTTGTCTTTAAGGCGGCCCTCTGTGGCCGGCGCAACTTCAACGCAAGCATAGTCTAAAAGCTTGTTGTTTCATCCAACGTAATGTTTGACTACGAAAAAATAAGAGACAGCATCAGAGCCGTCAGTTATCAGTCGGTAAATTCCGCTGATCACTCGCGGCCGCTTCGCTAGGTCGTCATTCATGATTTCGCATATCATAAAACTTGTTCCAGGAGTATACTTCTTGTGAAAAAATCTTACAAGTTTGTGAAAAAAAAGTTAGTTATTTAGAATCTCCAATACAATTGCAAGCCTGGTATCTAAATGTTTTCTTTACTTTTACAATTTTTAGGTACATTAGATATGGCCAAAGTTCAGGTAAAATTTTTGCAAAAACGCTGTTTTTCGGAGGCTTTGACTGAATTTGGTTACCACTTATTTTTAAATTTCGCCTAGATTTAGTCCACAAGATTCTAATTTGTTCAAAACATCTAACGAAAAATGTTTAACAACGCCATAATAAGTACAAAGGTTTTGTATGAAAAGTATGACGAATTGAGTGCTCTTAAGTTCAGAAATGTAGGTACTTATATGTGCTCCTTTTTTTCGGATCAAAACGGGACTGCGAAGCACAGGCATATAATCAATATTTAATTTATTTGGGTATATTTATAAATTATTTTGGCCCTGTACCCCGCTAAAAAATGTTTTTCAAAGACAGCGATAGGATCTTACCGCATATCCAATTTCTTTGGATCTTACTCGCTAGTGGCGCTAACTGGTGGCCACAGAAGTATTTTTACCATAGAGGTATCATAAGAAAACTCCTCAGTGCCTCTAGCGGAATAATTATCGAACTAATTTCTAAAACTAGTACACCACAGAGCTTTTAGTAAATGCAAGAGTAAGGCCCTCCCCACACGTAGCTACTGAAACGTAACGTAACTAATACCTCTATGTTTTAAGTTGCATTAAATGTAATTAGTATCCCGCACCAAAAGGTGGCATAATATACATACAGCACAGCAAGCAAAAGTTTGTTTATATTCTTTATCTCGTCCCATTGGCCTTACTTTAGTTTTATTAGTGGCCGCTAATGGGCCAGAATGCCTATTGTCCTTTCTGCCTTGACAGTGATAGCTCAGACTTGTTACCTCACCTGCCAGCTTTAGAGAATGGAACTCCGACAGAACTCGGATTCTCTTGAACGCCGCGTTCTCTGTGTGCAATGATCAAAGGCGCCGAATAGATTACAGTGAACGCGGAACGCAGAACTCTGAACTCTAGAACTCTCTCTGTTGGATCGGCGCCTTACACTCAGGGTCCAGACCTGCTCGTTACGACCCCAATTCAGATAACGAACCTTATAAGTACCAACAAACTTATACTTATTTAGTTATTCATCCGTTTCCACGTAGGTATGTATGTTATCGTACGTTTTTATACATATAAAGAAGTTACGATACAGTCGTCAATCATCTAGATAGTTAACGATTAGATAAATAAACTATCAATGAATCGATGTTTTATATTTTCCGCCATACTATTTTTACAATAATTTTATATACTAATATAATAAAGTGGAAGTTTCTTGCCGGAGTCTTCTCAGTTTAAGTGTATTCCGAACCGGTGGTAAATTCAACTGTATGTACCAATTTAACGTTCATAAGTGCCTTACTAGGGCCTAAACTGAATAAATGACTTTTTGATTTTGATTTTGAAGATAAAAATTCTTTCACTAATAGGAAGCTACATTATCCCCGAGTATTATAGGCTTTTTATCCCTGGAACGCGGGTGAAACCGCGGGGACACCTAGTCGATAATGATCTTGAAGAACCCCAATACTAAAAACTTGAATAACCCCATGGGTGTACTCCCTTGGGAAAATCAAGGCTGCGCGCGCTGCTCATTCCAAAACCTGAGCGTCCGTTTCGAAAGCTCACATTGCTACAATTGAATTCAAATCATGGACCTGTCACGTAGGTCTTATTTTTAATTAACACCATCTATTCCTGATGCTCGAAGTAAGTTTTGGCTAAGTAATATGTACTAAGTAAGTACATAGCTAATGCCCTGGTTGACTATGGTCAGTGATGCTGTGGCCGAAGGTGTTCAGAGGAACCGGCTCTCATGTGCGTTGAACACACCGGCAGTTGCTTGGCGACAGATTCTCAACTTGAGGGTGGTAGCCAGCCAGGTGGGTGCTACAAAATATCCTACCACCGTGCTATGGTTTCCTCACGACGTTTTCCTTCACCGAAGATCAAGCTAATTGTAGGATTCGAACCCGGGATCCGTCTCGTCATTCAACGTTAAACTACCACTGAGCTATCATCGCCTTTTTTCCCTTACATTTTTATTTCGAGTGGTTTTTGTGGAGTAATGCAGCCACCGATGCAGCCGGCATTTGATTCTACGACATCTAAGTCGAAAATAATTGAACACTTTAAAAAAAATACCTAGGTACTGGCGGTATTCTTCAACATACAAACTTTTTAAATGGCAGATATACTGTTAATTAATTACTTGATGGATCTAAGTTTAATTGTCGAATAAATAAGTAAATAGGCAATTATTTAAGATAAGTAGGTAATAAATTATATAACAGGTAAACAAAGTTATCCATAATAGGATACCAAAGATCCGATACACCCCATAGAGATTAAAAAATAATGTATTAAAATAATTACTTAAGCCTACTTATATGTAGGTACTTATTGCACATTTTAAAGTAGTAATTCCTCAAATAGAAACATCGAAATTAACAAAACACTCACGAGCTTACAATAAAACTTCATTCAAGTTTTCCAACTTTATTAGCAACCAAGACTTACTAAGCTAAGAAAATGTTAACTACACATCACATAGTAAGTACTTAGGTACTAGGTACGTAGTGAAACAATACTTATTGAAAAACGAAAGTTACTAAAATATATTTCCTACTCTAGCGCCTATTTTCCCCTGGCCCGCTTTGAAAACGATAAGAAATATGAATAACACCGTGTCCTAGCCTCACATATGACGTAACAGGTGTAAGTGTATAAAACACCTGACTTCTAAGGCAAGACGCCATTTTCTTTTAGCCGCCATACGAGCAAGTTTTTCAAGTCGTTGACGTACTGTTTAAAAAGTAATTACAGTTAAATTTGTGTTTAAAATATATTACAATTATCTTCTTAAATTACGCTTTTAAATAATTAGTCTTGTTTTGTAGTAATTAAGGAATTAATTGGTGATATTAGTTTTTCTTGCAGTAAGTGCTTCAGTCTATCAGTGACTTGATTAAGCGCGTATTTTTTCTAGTATATCGCAATTTTTTAAATGAAAATGATGAAACGCTATTGGAGGAATCGAACGTTGTACAGATAGTAATTATGGTTCCTCGTTCTGTGATTGGTCACATGATTGTAGCGGCAGGGCGTCCATAATAACGAACGGACGGAGATAAACATGTGATTCAAGATGGCTGACATTTTCTGGGGGGATATTGTAGAGGAAGCTTCGGTGGTAAGAATTTTCCATCATATTAATAAAATTTTCTTCATACTAAACCCATAATATTAACTATTTAACTAACTTAACATTATGATTGAATTGTGTAAATGTAGCAATTTTTTAGTTCGGCATATTATTATAAGATAGGTAGGTACCTAATTACCTAACCTACCCACTTGATACATTCGGTACTATAAATTATGAAAATTAAAGATAGAGACAAGTTTAAAGAAAGATTTAACATACAGTTTTTAAAATAATTATTTAAAGCTTTATTTTCTGAACATAAAAATTACGAAATGAATTTCATAAAGCTGGAACTACATACACTTCTAATTAGATCTTTTAAATGTCAAATTCGGGCCATTCAAAATTTCAAATTCGGGCCATTCAAAATGTCACGTTTGAACTGGGTTTTTTCTTACATCGATAAATATTTACCCAAGAATAAACTTTATAATACCACCTCGGGGTCACATTGCTAACGGAAAGCAAATAAAAAACGATATCTAAGATTAAAAGAGCAGTAAACTTTGTATGTGATAAGGCGACATTATCAGAAATGGAACACGGTGTATTATTTAGTTAAGTTTTATGTGTTTAATTTATGGTGGCATGGTTATTTAATTTCTGCGATTACAAGATATTCTTTACCAATTATTTGTAAGGTGTTGTTAAGTCAAATGAATAATTGGCTAGTTACCGGCTTTCATGTTATTCTAAAATTTGTTTAAAATTACAGTAAGTTTAAATTTTACCTACCTAATTAATAATTTGAATAGTCAAAGTATTAAAATATTTTTAACGCTTTGGTTTATCTATAATTTACAAATTATAAATTAAAATAAAATAAATGAAAAAGAAAAGGTATATATTACGAAGGTACACACGGCTGCAGACAAACTATACATTTCCAGTATAAGCTGATCTCGCATTGTATAGGATTTCCGTACAATGGGAGGTCAGCTTATACTAGAAATGTATAGCTTCATCTGTAGCCGTGTGTACCAAATAATGAACTATATTTTGATACATGAAATCAAGTTAGCGGTAAAGGATTTTAAATTGTATAAAGCAGGCGCCCTAGCCAGGGATTCTAAATGACAATCAAACATACATAACAAAATGTGTTAGCGGAATATTTATGTAATATTAAAACGGTGTCGGGGGCCTTCGATTTGTATAACAATAAGATATTTTGTAACAATAAACTGTGGTTTGCATGCTCTTAGTAATTGCTTTTGTACACATGTGTGGCGTTTAGCTCCTACAATTCTGTAACTAAGTAACTAAGATTCTGTAAAGTTTTGCCGAATATAATATTTTCGAAGGTCAGTCCATATTTAAATAGCCATGTCGAGGAAGCATAAAGGCATTCCATTTTTTGACAATAGACTCAAATACTTTAAATTTTGAAAATTTGATCATGCTTCGTCAAACCAATTTACGTTTTGTTCTCTCTCCTAAATGCCTAACTCAAATGTATCTAATTACAATTTAAGGATATTTTTTTCAAAATAATTACTTTCTGGACCATCAATTTCATTAAAGAACAGTCGAATAACCTTTATTGTCACAACATATTTGTCATATAATTTTCATGCCTTTTTTTTCGGTTGAGGAATAGCATTTGCCCCAATTATGAGGTGGGACAAATACAGAGTTTTTTTCCGAAACGATGATCGGTAAAAATAGGAGAAAAAAGGTGATCTTGATTGAGAGAACATTTAAGTTCACTATCATATAAATTAATGTCTTTGATAATGACGTAGTTGTAGTCATAGCTTTAACACGTTGGCGCCTACTAAGTGCAAATGTATACTGAATTAGCAAGTTTAATTATGGTCATATATTAGTTATGTGTATTTGTCATTAACATGATTAATTTAAATGAAATGTATTGCAGACGCCTGTTAAAAAAATACAATTGGGTTTGCTTTTTCGTACTTTTTTTCTTTAAAATACAATAAGTTTAGCGTTCAGCCTAATACGATAACACAATGATAATTACTTTATTAACAAAACCACTATAATAAACGGATAATCGTCCTGACCTAAGAATAAATTCTCATTCGCTTTACTCATATCTTCTGCCGGTTAGTTTATAACTTTGTCATGACTAAGGTTTAGGACGAACTGTGTTAATAGGTTTGGGATGACCTTCTTCTAGGTGAACCAACGACCTGGTTATTGGCCGAGACCAGCCCAAGACAGTTCGTTGTGGAAATCAATGGTGGAGGTCTGTTTAGCAGTGTTCTGGACATCCTTGTGCTGAATATGAGAATGTAGATAACAGGTTCATATTTTAAATCTTGAGATTTATCTTTATCATTGAAATTAGTAGGTACTGCCTTAATATTTCAATTTTGAAAAGTATCACCGAAAAGTTAAATATACAATTTCAATATCGTAAGGTAGGCTTTTAAAACGAAATTACATCAACTCGCACTCTTAAAAGTCTGTTACCATATTAATCTGTTTGTACAGCTGATTTTCACAAATTCATAACTAAAATAATCGTTACCACAAGTTAATAAGGCTCAAAATGCACTGGATGCAACATTTGGGTTTGTTTGTCTTTAAATTGGTACATACAGCTGATACGTGAATCAATGAGGAATTCGGTTCTTTCCGAATGTATTATTTGAGTGGAATAACTTACAATACAAGATTTTTTGGAGAATTGTAATTTAACGTCATGCATGATTCATCATGGCTTGACTTCAACATAGTTTACAAGGATTTAGACTCCTAAGTAGAATAAAGCAAAAGTATCTAACAATCTAGCATAGGGTAAATAAAATAGAGATAGTAACGTCCTAGATAGATAGACGTAAAGCAGGAAGTAAGTACTTAATAACTTGATTCGTTTGAAATTAGAACATGAATCCCTTATCAATTTCCTTAATAAAATACATTCTGAATTTATGGTCCAATATACTACTGCTGGCATAAACAAACTCAGAGTCACTCACGCCGAGCTATACTCGATATTTCTCTACGTGACAGGGTCCAAACCGAGGACATTTGCAGAAGAATAAATGCGACGGATATGAAGTGGCAATGCGCTGGCCACTATACTCGAAGAGCCGATAACTGATGGGGAAGAATTGTTCCCAAGTAGCGACCACGATCTTACTACAGGCTATGCTGTGATATGCCCGAAGGAGTAAGCAAATCTACTTCACATGCTGCGTGTACTGTAAGCAGCAAGATAGTAGTTAATAAACTTAATTCTACTAGACATGCTGTGTGATACTTCCGATTGTGTGTACTGTGATAATTTTGATAGCAATCAATATAACTTAATTCTGCTGGAAAGCGTCTCACGGGACATCCTTCTACTTGGTGGACTGACGATGTCAAAGTAGCTGGGAGCCACTGGATGCATGCGGGGCCAAAACTAGTCGTTGTGAACAATCTTGGGCTGAATCTTGAGCATGGAAGTAAATTAGAAGACGGTGATGAAATGAAACTAAGTTTTACATACTAAGTTCAGGGTGTCCTCGTTCAATAATTAGTTTAAATTACCTCCATAATAGTTGTTAACATTGTTTGTTTATGCGATGCGTGACTTACGCGTAAAGACCTATCTACGTCGCGTCGTTCTATGCTTTATGATGTTCCAACATTGTAAATAATTTTCTAACTAAATATATATTTGCTCCAGTTATCAGTTATCTCTGTCCTCGTCTATTTTACAAGTTTGCGATAGAATTTTCTAGCTTCAACCGAGTTTTAAGTGATATCAATCAATCGAAAAACAGATAAGTAGCGTGATAAAATAATGTTAGTACCTACATAGTAATATGGATAGTGCAGTTTTAAAGGACCAAAATCTATTTATTGAAAAAACCCAAACAGACGGTTTGGAATAATTACTATCAATATTATATGTACGGTATCGCATAAACACAAAATTTCACTGATAACACATTTGACACATGACATAAACGTAAGTGTAGACGTTGCTTTACTAATATACTTTTTGTGTTTCGAAAATAATGGTGCCGATTCTGTTGTAAATCGCACTAAACTAATTTTAGTCACATCTCATCTGTTTCTTACGAACATTATTGAAAAAGGATAGAACATATTTTAAGTTGTCAAATTAATCTTTGCCGTCTTATTTTGCGTGTATTTAGGCGTGACCGCGATAAATGGCGACTAAAATATGGAGAACAAGCATTGAACTATTTTGACAGGACTAAATTTCTTACATCCTTTTCTTATGTTCTTTGTTAGAAAGAGATATAGTGACATTAAAATTAGTTTAGTTGTGAACAACAGTGTAATATTATACCTAGATTGTTATTAAAAAAACAAAAATCCAGTCAAGTACGAGTTCGACTGTGCGGAAAGGGTTCCGTATTATGATGATGAAACTGATTTGACGTAAGGTTTTCTTGTATGATGTGTTAGGGAACACTCTGGAGTTGACTTTTGAATTTATTATTTATTTACCATGATAGTACAGTTAGCCCCGGCTTAGTAATGGGTCCCATGTGGCAACTTTTGGGTTCAGAAGCCCAAACTCACGCAGTGACATTAAAAAACCCTACTCAAAATCATCATTCTACCACCACAGACTACCTCCACCACTTTTCAAAATAGGTCAACTTGCATAACTGACATGCATTACGTATTCCTGCTTAGTTATAACCAGACAAACGACAAGCGAAATATCTATGACTTTAAAAACAATGGGTCGAGACAAAACTCATGTAAATTAAGTTTAGAACAATTTGTATGTGACACCGGTTATTTGAATGGATATTTGCGTTTGAATAGGGTAAAAATGCTTTTCGTTCGGTGTAAGGTTGTACCAGGCAAGGCGTTAAACCTGATGTTGAAAACTTTTTAAATTGATTTGAATTTGGAAGCCAAACGTTTTAATTATACTGGCACACTACTACACGGCGTTAACCTGATATTGAAAACATTTTTAAATTGATTCGAATTTGGAATCTTAACTTGATTTAGAATTAGAATAGCTTTTCGTTGAGAAAGATAATCTTAATTTTTTTATATTGCTAATATTTGACAATTCAAGATTTTGTCACCCCACGCATTGCGTGTCCATTAACTTAGCCAATCGGAGACAAGTCTGAACTGTGTGCCATGCGCTAGTCTACGCATGCGCAATTATCGCACTATATCTAAGCATGTGAACTCGTCTCTCACGAACCGACTAATTTGATTGTCGGTTGCTCAAGGCAAGCCGTTAGTTTTGAACTTACCTTGACAACCAGGGAACCTGGAGTAAAGGTCTATGTTTTTTTCTGTAGAGGCTTGAGGTTAACCGTAGAATAAAAAAGCGTCTCTATCTTTCTTCTATTCATTCATCATGGGGGCTAATTTAATATTTATAGAGTGTAAGTAATTGATGTTAGCAAATGCTACTCTACAATCGATTGAGGAGTTTTCTTATGATACCTCTATGCTCAAAATACCTGTCAAACTGTTGATAATGCGAACCAATTTGAACTTTAAGTTCATGATTTGACCAATTTTTTATGAGAGATAATAGTACCGAGACTATTCCGCGAGAGGCGCTCTATTAATTCCATTATGGAACGCGATACCATAGGTTGCTATCGTCAATTATTTATACTCAGTACTTTTTAATTATTATTAGAGCTTTAAATATATTTCTCCACGTTTCGGTATATTAAGGCTTGTAGACTGCGCGCTTTCATACAACAAAGTTTAAAACCACAGCTTCAAACATTGTCACAGCAAAGCCAAGAATTTCAATAATATGCAACAAATAACAAACGATTACTTTGTATGTCTATCCCTGTAGATTTATATTCGATTGTTTTAGTCGTCGTTTTATGTAACTGTTGTATATTAAATACGTTGTTTTCTAGTGATATAATAACGTTTTCCTAGATATTACCGTGTTATTAATGTGACTTAGTGATTTGCGTTCTGTTAATGAAATTAGGCAATGGCCATCTTTAGATTGATCTAGTCCATTGTTTTTCAATCTGTGGGTCGCGACCCCTAGGTGGGTCACAAAACCTTAGTCGGGGGGTCGCCGGCAGAAGGAAAAAGGCAAGGTAGACTTCAATAAAATTATTTTAGTGAGAAGAATGGGCTTATTTAATTTTCAAAAATGTATCAAATCGTGGTGTTAACAATCAAATCATTTTCTAATTGAAGTCTATTTCTCTTTTTAGTTTTAATGTCCACCTTAGAAGAGAATGTCGAAAGGGGGTCGCCAGAATTTTTCAACCTGTAAGGGGGTCGCGATATCAATAAGATTGAAAAACACTGATCTAGTCTATATAGCTGCAATCTCGAAACTCGCTGTTAGGTCATTATTTTTCTACAATATGGCCGACAATAAAATGGTATTGCGGCAAAATCTTGTACTCTTTAAACTTGTATAGTTTCGTTTTTAATCTACATCTTAAAACGAATACTTAGTATCTAAAACTAATAATCAGTAAGTTATAAAGATATTGTCAATAAATCTAGTAAAATTGACCCTCATAGTTAATTATCTGCTGATAAATTATGGTCTTTCCTGTTAAAGGTTCTATATACAATTGCACTACTGGCAAGTTATCTATGTAAAGTATTACGAATACAATCTATGATAGATACCTAATTCAAAAAGTAAAAAGAATCTGTCTATATTAATTGTACCGCATGACGTATTAACAAAATATTATTTATTATATTATATACCTGATTTACTGCGTTTACTTTGTATAGGGGAAATCTCCCCTTCCAAGATTTCCGATATTCCAAACTCCAGAATAAATTCCGACTCGCAATTCAAAATTATCTACATTACTCATTCAAAATTATGTAAAATCATCTGCTAGAAAGGATGATACAGATTACATATTAATTAAATTACCATATCAATTAAAAATCTGGCATTTCTCATTCACAAATTAGAAAAGACCAAACCAAAAAGCCATATTACCATCAACATTGCTTCCGTCTAAACATTTAACAAAAGGGCATGACCAATAAAGGGAAAATCTACAAAATGTACCGTTAAAACTGTCCTAAAGTCGGCAGCACAAAGTAACACAAAGAGTAGCTATCCAAACCGAGTATAATTCGTTGGACAAATGTGGAGGCGTGGTGGAGCAATTCACACCTTGGAGCAACGGTGACATGTCGGCCGCAGTACAGTAGGTGACGCTTAAATAATAGGTACTGTGTGGTATTTAAAATGTAGCGACATCGCATAGACAGTTTTGAAATTAGAATGAATAAATGTGATGTTCATTAATTTTGTCTTCGGTTGAGTCGGGCAACCAAAGTTGATTTTAGAGACCTGTGCTTTTAATTTGGTGTTGTTTTATTTTTTGTTATAATGTGATGGTAGTTTCTAAGATAATAATATAGTAGATACAAATTAGAATTCGTACCGATAATTTAGATTTGAAATATATTGCAATTAAAATAAATTTTTTCGTTTACTTTTTGCTAAATCAACAATTGCAGGGATTTTTTGCATTAGGTCATATAGCTCCTGCAGTATCGAGGGGGATTGAGGATTTCAATTCACCACGTGAGCCTAGTGTGAATTGGCATACATTTGGGCATGCAGGGTTACGAGCCAGAGATTTGAATCTGCACTCTCTTTCTGGCTTCAACAGTTCTATATCTTGGTAATGTTTTTATATATGTGCGCGTCGTAAATAAATGTCCTTTTCTTTTCTTGTCATGATTTTAGATCAGTGCGTTTTCCACCAAGCCACTAAGGCTCTTCCGTACCTAAATGACCTTTAAAAATCTCTTTACAGATAATTAAACAACTAGTCCATCAAGATCATCATTCATCACAGCCATACAAGATAAAAGAAGCAGCCTATAATCTGTTAATGAAGAGAGCTATCCGTCGACAGTATTGCTGATAACCACTGTCATGGAGTTGCTCTCTTTATGAACGGATACTGGCTCACCATTACACCATGCTGGAGATCGGAACACTAGGGAATAACAAGATTTAGAAATTTAAATTGTATGAAGAATTGTATGTCTCTTACTGTAATCATATATCTTTGCATTTTAGTTTTTTAAATGTGTAACATTTACCAGACAAGATTTTTTGCTTCTTGATTCAAGATTACCTTCTCTATTGGCTTCTTATAAGATACTTATTAAATATACAAAGTGCGCCTGTCAACAAATATTTCAAGAAAGTACTTAATCTCTGCATACAAAAGATTTTTTAGCGTAGCGAAAATATAAATAAATATATAGTTATAATAGCGATAATTTAAATAAGATATATATTTAAATTTAAATTAAAGTATATTTTCACCAAATGACTGCATATTCTGCAACATCTGTTCTCATAATTATGTTTGTTTAGTGATTAAGACACATTTGAATAAAGATAATGTCTGCAACCCGTTTCTTATCTTTGACAATTTGATAGCTCTTAAGTTTTATACAACATATTATATTGTTTTATTGTGTTTTATAATTTGTATAATGATACTCTCGTTGTATCTTGATTTCTTCATAATTAATTATACTTATGTTTAAATAGTAGATATTATTGTCAACAAGCATATTGCGTCAAAACTGAATTATAATTTTTGAAATGGTATTACATTTTATTTATTTATTTTAATGAAAGTACAGCGACTTAGATTTGAACCTATTAATTTTAAAGAGAAGAGGAGTCTATGGACCAGAGTAAGGGAGCGTAAATGAATTACGTGAGGTGATTATGGCGATTTTTCCATCTCCACTCCCCCTTCGGTTAGATTTCGTGACATTTGGATCGACCCCACTAATCTCACGTGAGATTTTTCAATACATGTGCTTTTTTTTGCGTAATTACGTTAATCAGTGCTTGTATTCATTAGATTTATTTAAAATCTACAATACTTTGCTTGATTATTTTATTTATTTTAGAACTTAGTCACATCACAGTAGTAGAATCACAGTTCGAAAATGTAACCTAGTGTTCTCGCAATTTTACATTGTTAATTGCGGAAAATAATTATGTGATATTTGCCGAGACCCCCCCCACGTGAGATTGGATGAGCTTTCGCTCGACCCCCTCCCTCCCCTAAACGCCTCACGTAATTTTTGGACACCCCTAAGAGGTATCTAGAAGAGGTCTATATCCAGATATAGACGACTAAAGGCTGGGTATGATGATCCAATCTACAATATTTCTTTCATACCTTTGTGTGTACCTTTCTCATTTTGCCAGAATAAAAGTATTTGAAAACATATTTCGTTTTTATTCAATTCTCTTTTCTTGTAATTACGGTCTTGCTTATAGCCTATAAGGGTAAAATGGGTAGGTATACAGGGTATATTTGACGGCTTCAAACTGACGATTGAAATATCTTCCAAAACCAAGTATTAAAGTAACCTCACAACTAATCCCATTACAAACTCAGTTAATACCGTAACTTCATTTAATGAAGATACTACACATACCTGTGTACATATAAAATTCTTCGTTGTTATCATGTGATAAGGTGAGACGTGATCCTATGGCCTCTGATAACGGCGATAAGCAAACCAAACAGTGATAATAGTTCACCTGTTGCAGTATCACTTATATGTGGCCTATTAAATTGAATTTGTAATACCATCTGGTCGTGGACTCGGGTAAATAATTGAGCTTAAGCTTTCGGTAGAGGAAAACATGGCAAGGAAACCATAATACGGTGAAGACTATTTTATTTGCCTAGCCGGCTAATTGCCTTATGTTGAACTAGTTTCCACCCTGCTGTTTTATCCCGAGTGACTTATAGCCTTTTCAAGAACATATTCTAGCTGTGTGACAATTTCATCCAAATCTGTTCATCTGTTGATGCATGATTACACAAACATCTAAACATCCAGATTAGTTATCACTTACTTGTGATAGTCGTTAAGCTAGTTAGATGTCTCCTAGGCGGCTTGAAAAATTCAACACTAGTTGACCACTAGCCTACCTCCACCGATCCGCAGTGGGCATGCGTGGTGGAGTATTGCCTATTCCCTTTCACCCTCATTTTTGTGAGGCTTGTGCTCAGCAGTGGGACATTATATTGATGATGATGATGATGACTTAAATATTTACACTATAATAGGAAAATGGTATGCCTACTTTGTACTATAAAAAAACATAATGAACACATAAAATACAAATTTCACAAAGAGAATAGCTGATCCATATCACTGCTGGTTGGTAGTTAATACTAGATTAAAGACTTAATAATACACATGTTTAGTCCCTATACTTTTTACCTACGTACGTCATACTATTCTTTGAATGTATTATCTTTGATAATTATCAATAAATGTAGATAAAATTATAATTTATCATTTGCTATTGAAATCAATGCAGTAACCTAACAAAATGGCTGAAACAAAGTATCATTTTATTGTTTTGTTGTTGTATTTAGTGAATATTGGTGAAAGTTTTGATGTTTTGTGTGAAGATGGATTTTGTCGAGTAAGTATTATTATAATGACTGCAACGTGCATTTACTAGTGTTATTAGTTACTCAGTTGTGAATTGGAATACAATTATTGAATAAATGGAATAGCAGGCAATGCATACGATATTATAATACAAATTGCCTGTTTTCCCTTCGTCCAATACCTTGATGGTAGAACGATTGGAATACAAATATTATTCTTTAATTGTATTGGTAGGAACATGATTAAAACCTTTCAGGTTACTCTAATAAAAAATAATACTCTAAAATTATACAACATTGGGATGTGGTTGCCTTCATCAAATAATATCTGTTCAGTATTGCTCAACGAATTCAATTCAATTCAATTCAATTCAATCATTTATTGTATCACATTAATATATACACAACACACACAGTTAAAAGTAGGTAGGTATACACATGTGGCCTATCTAGGGCATTGCAATTAGGGAATGAAAACCGGTTTCACCGAAAATCGTAAAACCGGTTATTCGGTACGGTTTTGACCAACAAGAAAAACCGGTTTCACATAACACCAAAACCGGTTTTTCGATTTTTTTCGGTTTTTCTTTCAATGTTTGGAAAAACTAAAAAAGGAAGATTTGCCGCCGTTTTTTAAACTGAGTGCAATGCAGTGAGTATTTTTGTGATGAACTGAAGTGTGTTGATGTGTAGTTTATTGAGCTGGTAAGAAAATAACTTCAAATAATGATTGTTTTTATGATAGATATAAAACATGTAAAACTTTTTTTTACAATACTTAGGTAGCAAACAAGCGTACGGCCCGCCTGATGATAACCAGTTACTCTAGCCTATAGATTCTTGCAACATAATGGTTATCACTCGCACGTTACCAACCCTCAACCTTTTTGAAGCGGGGAGCTCATTCCACAGCCTGAGCATCCACGATAGGAAGCTTCTTTGAAACCGCACAGTATGAGAACATTTTGGTTCCAATGTGTGAGGATGGACTCCCCATCGGTGACTACGATGGATCAAGGTAACTAACTGGGCATCAGGTCAATCAATTCTTCAGAACACTGTTGGAAAAGCGGTTGAACACACATAAGAAGGCAGTCTCTCCTCAGACTAAGGGGCTTTAAAACACTTGTGAGCTCGGGATCATCGACAATTCTAACGGCACGTCGCTGAACTGAGTCTAAATACCCAAGCTGGTATCCAGGTGCCCACAGAAGACAGCATTACTTCATTTGGGCCAGACTTGCGACTTATATAGTTGCAGTCTTGGTCTCGATAAGGAGTACTGCTTCGCTCTATTAATCACACCGAGTTTTTTGGATACCTTGTAGATGACTTTGGAACAGAACGTCGCTACAAGTATTAACGTGAAGGATCCCAATGCTTTTCATGATGTTGAGGGACATGTTCTAAAAATGAGGAGCCACAGCAAATGGACTTCTCTCAACGGTGAATTGCAGGCTTGCGTGTGATTTAGTGGGGTTGAAATAGACTACGTTTAGTCGACCCCAGTCGGAGTCACTAGTTTGTGTACTCTCGATTTAAGACAAGTCCTTCGCGCCTTTTCTCCAATATAGAACGTGAGATATTTGCTCGGTTCGTGTAATGAGCGTCCCATGTAATTTCATCTGCATAGCAATTAATGCTGGCAATAGATTATTCATATGCTAGAGGAACAGTGTTGGGGATAATTTAGAGCCTTTCGGGACGCCAGCATTAATGTCATGCTATCGGAGCAACTACTATCAACGAAGGCTCTTATGTATCTGCCAGACAGCAAGCAAGCAATCAGTCATGATTGGTGTTATTTTTTACCCGTCTGCACGACAGCAAAAACTAGGTATTTTTTTTTTATCTAAGGAAAACATTCGTATAATAATAACCACGTTTTAGTGTACACGCAAGTTGCTGTGCCGCTACAATATGCCATGTATATTACGTGTGAAATTAATATTATAACTTACGAAACATAAACGAACCATGTAGTCTATATAAACGAGTATCTGATCTACAGAGTTAAATAAACGATTATTTCCATAAATTTTATGAAAAAGAGATGGATTGATTGTGTGAAAGATGATATTGGTAAGAAACGAGTAAATGTTGGTATAACGGATAGAAGAAGCGTACATATTGCGCCGATCCCAAATTATAGGGAACAGGACAGGCAAATGGTGATGGTGTCTTTGATGTTTCTTTTATACCCACTTCATTAACTTTAACTGACAATAATTCCTCAGTTTGCGATTTTTAAATCTTAGGCACGGTTATTATCTATAATTCGAGCTATAGAAATAACGTGAAAAAAAAACGAGCGAACATTAAAAAAACCGGGTTAAAACCGGTTAACCGGTTTTTTCATCTCATAACCGAAATAAAAACCGGTTTTCATTTTGCCACGGTTTTGCATTCCCTAATTGCAATACAATCATACAGATAAATAACCTAAGGTAATATAATATAATAATAATTACTTAGATGCACCGCTACATTCTAAGAAATCTGTCTGAAAAAAAATCATCTAGCGAATAATATATTTTTTTTTATCAATATGTCTTTTAAGTTCTTCTCAAAATGTATATCTTTTATTAGAGAATTTAGAGAGAAAGAGAATTATAAGAACAAGATCCATAATAAGATAAAGGTGAATCTCTAACATCACTTGTTTAGTTGTTAGATTTGTCTGGATTTATGAGAGCCGTGGTATACTGAAACAATGATTCACATGGATACTTAGTTACGATTACTGACTTGACCTCACTGATAGACTTACAGGTACGACACGGGCTGCACGGCGCCAGCGGTTGACTGCGGTATCAATAATGCAACCCACTCTGGGATATGGTTGCCGTCGCCAACTATGTGTAACTGCTGCGAGTTCTGTTTGCCGTTCTATGGTAATATTATACTAATATAATATGTCAATGTAAAGTGAGTTTTTTTGTTTCTTACCTCTTGACGCGCCTGAACGACACAACTTGGTGAATTAAGCCTGAAATAATATATGGAATACTTTTTTATTTCGGAAAAACTTCAGATCCTTCGGGAATTCAGGTGAAACCGCGTAGTTTCTAGGAGTACTTAAAATATCAATAATGCCTGTAGTTACTAAAATATATTTAACAATATCGAAACGTTCAGCAAAGTTTCATCTTGACTTAATGATGGTTTTCAGGTGAGGGAAACCACTGCAGCACAGGAGGACCAGGGCTAGGAACCACTGTGGGACGTTGTGGAGATGGGCTCTCTTGCGATGTAGACGATACTGATGGAGAAACTCGCTGTAAAAGGAGTAAGTTCTTCATGAGCAGAGTTCTATGAGGCGGAATTCGATCATGATCAGCGGAGTAGTACCAAATAACAATGCACTGTGTTCCTTTCGCTGCCAGCACGGCGACTACTCTTTATAGCTTCGGTTGGATAAGTTTGGCCACTATAAAGAAATCCAAATTTAGTCTTGGGAGAGGGAGTTGCATTTCTGCTCTAACTGACCTTGTGCTGTCAGTAAGTAATTGCTGTCTTTAATTCTCAACATTTTTTAAGTAGCATCTGTATTCAAGCCGCCTTGGCTCTATCCTATTCTAATCGACTCGACCTATCTTAGAAACCATAAGTGGGTGTACTTACCACCTAGGATACTTTATAACAATTATGTTATTAAATATATTTTAATTATATAAATATATATACAGTGGAATCCAAATGCCACAGCGACCAGGATGAGTACGACGCAAGACATGCTACTGGTGATGTTGGTGCTCTGGAGCACCGGCCACTTTGTGATGGCAAGGGGAAGTATGCTGCTTACGACTGCGTGTCTGCACATACGTGGGTAACTTTTACTGAGGACCTTACATACAATCACCAAACCACTATAATAATATTATGTTTGTAATTAAATAATATTTTCCCTATCTCTGTAATAGACGAAAGGGACTAACTTCCACAACAAGGGATAACCTAGTGTGTAAGCTTTTATATCTCGGAGTGGACTATTTATTTTGACATTTTGTTATATGACTGAACATTATCCTAATAATCTCAGGTACTAGGTATATCAGTCTGATTTGAAAAATATCATTTAGGCTTGGATACATGGCTTCTTTTAATTAACTAAAACTGCTGCTAAATCAAAAAATAAGGATGGAGAATGCAAACTATTCATACATTTTGATCAAGCTTAGCAATAATATTTTTTCGCGATTTAACTGTTGGTCCCATCATAAAAGTTGTTCATATTGAAGGGTGAAACCGCGGGACACAACTAGTGTCATATAAAGAGTACTACTACCTAATCCTAAAAATACATTTCACCAACTTTTCAGGTGTTTCTGTCAATCGGAGGATGGTGAAAGGCTATTTGGAGAAGTGATGTACATGGGTGCTTCAACTGCACAAAATATGCACTGTGGTTAGTATAAATATAAAGAAGAAAGAAAGAACAGACAGAAATTTTTTTCATTTATTCTGAAATAACACAAAACAATAAATCTACTATTGATAAATGGAACCATGAGTTAATTGACGTTAGCAACCTCCAGTGTCGCTTTTGCGTTTACGCGTTTGCGTTTTTGCTTTTTAATATAAATTACATCATGAGATATAATATGTAATATATATATAACATTGTGAAAAGCCGGGTTCAGGCCTGCTCTTGGCTTTGCACTCAGGGTAAAAAGCCCGAGAATAGGGCCCCGAGGGGGACCACAAACCCAACGACTTATTGTTTATAATACTACCTACCTAAGTATTTTCTCTCCAAAACTCTTTTTAATTTCAAGAGTCATAATAATTGTTCGTTGTAAAATAAAATGAGTTTTTTTTCTACCGGTTTCGATAACCAACAGGAACCAAAACTTCACTTCAACCCACTTTATCTTATCAGGTTGCTCCCGTATCCACGAGAAAATACAAAAGACCATATCACCAGGAGTTCCCTTACCAGTCATAGGACCACGGTGCACATCGGATGGCAATTTCAACCCTGTGCAATGTATTAATAGAACCTGTGTTTGCGTGAATAAAATTACCGGAGAAGTTTTGGAGGGAACTGGTAGAATGATTGACTTGGATCAGAAACCTCTGACGGCGTTATCGTGCTGTGAGTATGATTTGGTGAATCTAAACTGTGATGTCTTAGTGGTGGAGCATGGCAAGATGGTAGATTCCATTGAAAAGGTAAGATTAAAACTGTTAGGAATTCAGTTTAAATAATGTACCAACAGTATTATTATGTGGAGTGCATAGATACGGTGATATTGCGATGTAGGTTTGTGGCGCCATCTATCCATTGATGGTATAAACCTTTGTATAGTTGATAGATGTCGCTCGCTACATACCTACGTTCAGAAAGACGCAGTTTTAATTTCCTTGCCATATACCTATATCGAAATTCACGTATAGATTTACCACTGGTGGTTAGCAAACAAAGCCTAGATTGGAACTTGTTCTGTGTTGCAGCTGGGACACATGTGTTGGTGCTAGACTAACTCTCTTCCTCCTACTCCTCCTAGATAATATCTATTTGTGGCATTATCTCCACAGACGAGGCAGATCTAGACTTATTTCCACAACTAAGCGAAGGTGAACCACCATACAACTACACCACGCCATGTTTCGAAGACATGCAGACCAAAATTGACTTCATTAAAGAGAGCGAAGAGGCGGGATATATCGTAGAATTCTTCTCTGAGATCACTGAGTGCATGCCAGATGGAAATTATGGAAGGGTATTGAAGACTTGGAACGGGACGTGAGTCTTATATTTGTAATATTTTTTTGCTGAGTCACGTCATACGCTACGGAAAAGATATACGTTCGATAGGTTTGCGTATTGAATCTTTTGCAAAAGATAAATACTACTCAGGGCATAAGGCGATGATGGCATAGTGATGGTGATATCGGATGCCGAGACGAAGGTCCCGAGTTCGAATCCTACAATGAGCTTTAGCTTTCGGTAAAGGAAAATATCGTGAGGAAACTATAGCACGATGGTAGGGTACTGTGTAGTTGAAAATCTGTTGCCAAGCTAAAGTTGAAAATCTGTCGCCAAACACCTATCAGTGTGTTCCGATAGCTGCACTTGAGAGTCAGTTCCTTCTAGGCTTTGTGTGCTTACCACCCGGCCACATATTCATTTTCTTTACAAAGATGGTTATAAGTTTCATTCGACCAATTTAATTAAATCAAAATAACTTGCAGGAAAATATGTGCCAACGAGCGTGGTAGACAAATAGAAGATTATAGCGCAGAACCTAACACAGCCGAATATGATTCCATGGATTGTAGTAAGTAAAAGTATATGAACAGGTGTTATGAAAAAAATGATCGTAAAATTAATATGTATTTTGAACAACACTGTAGCGCTAGAGCAAGGATAAATTAAGCGAAAGCGTGAGGAAATAAAAAGGATAATAAAAAGGATAATAGAAATAAAAAGGATAACCTCAGAGTAAATCTACATATGTATATCTGTGCAAGTATGACACAATTATGACGATAGCGCCATCTAGTAATGATAGTAGAAACTTATATCTGCCTGTAGTGCCAGAACAGCAATCAGTCAGACTGAGATTCAGCTGTTCCATGTCACCTGACTCACCGCTGTCCCTCGATATTATTTTCTGCAGTTCACAGTGTGACATAATGGTCACATAGGTATAGGCTACGACCTGAGGCTAGTGCCAATTATTATAGGTGTAGGTGTACTCTACTCTACTTTGTTAATGGTATTTTTTTTATCACAGATGAGTTAATTTTTTTCCATCAACTTTACAGAGTGCGCAAAAACGTCTCTAATAATGGGAACTTCGTCCGAAAAGCCTGTGTGTTGTAAAAACGGTAACTTCAGAAAAATTCAATGTCGTCGTGGTGAATGCAGATGCGTGGATTCTGACGGTAGACAAACCGAGCGAGAGTCGACAGATGTCACTACTTTATCATGCTACTCAGCTGATTGGAGGACTTGTTGAAATATCGTTCGCTAGATGGAGATAGTGTAATTAATATATTTTTTAAAGGCTGTAAGCGCTCAGGCCATATGCTTGTTTGCTACTTTAGTAGTATAAAAAAACACGAAACCTGTACTAAAATGTATCTAATTTTAAGACCGTAAAAACACTGAGCAAGTCGTTTAGTATTATGACATTTATGACATAAAATTTCTTTTTCTTGAGTCCCTATATCCCATCTATATCCCTTTCTGTTGATGATGATCCCCTTATCATCAGCCTATCCCACTGCTGAGCACATGCCTCCTTTCACAAATGAGGGTGAAAGGGAATGGGCAGATACTCCACCATGCGTGCTCATACGGATCGGTAGAGGTAGGCTACTTTGGAGTTTTCAAGCCGCCTATACTCTATTTCACATAGTCGTCAAGGTCAAGGGTTTTTTTACCAATATCTAGTGAAATTCTATTTGATTACTCTGAAATAGTACTCACAATATTTCATGAAACCTCAATCTATCACAGTATTCCTTTATTATATCGAAATGAACATTAATCATTGAGAAATCTAATAAAATACCATGTGTCACCGAACTCATGTTATTTGAAATCTACTATAGTAGGCCTCCAACTAGCTTAAGGGCTATAAGAACTATGCGATAACCGGGAACAATGGCTTTACGTGCCTTCCGAAGCACGGAAACGCTCGATTTGTAATACCACTAGGCGGTCACCCATCCAGGTACCGACCACGACCTAATCATGCTACACCACGAACACTTCTGGATACTTATTGTAAATCATTTTATTTAGCAATGAATTACAGCATTCCTTTAAAAATAAGAATGGAATGATTTCCAGCGTTGCCAGAGTGACTTCACGATAGAATACGCACAGCACCTAAAAATAGTACGAAACTTAACTTTTGAGTACGCAGTGAATAAAAAATTATTTCAGTAATTTCTCGGATATAGTAAGTTTATTAATTGCATTTTGTAAGTGCTGTTTGTACACCGAAACCGAAGGAACCACGAAATAACAAAAACAAACCAGCCAAACCACAAACAGTAAAACAGAATGATGAATCATAAGACGAAACATGGAATACAAAAGAAACAAACACACTGGGGCGCTAGTGCTCATTTTGTGCTGAAACGTGCTTTACAGAAAATAAAATTATTAAACTTTTTTGATTTGATTTTGAAAATTTGAATTTTTTGGCTTGAAAATGAGGTGTTTTCTTAAGATACTATGGTCAAAATTCCTGTCAAATTGTGTTACTTAAGGGGACTTTTTGGCGGGAACTTGCAGAATGACGTTGTGTTTTTATTTTAAATTTCATAAATTCATGTATTTTGGGTTTTATTGCATATTATCGGTGGTATTTTATCCAATAAAGATCATTCATGTGCACCAGTGAAGTGAAATGAAATGAATTATATGTATCGTGTATTTTCAAGTTGTCTCAAAGAGTCCGTGAAAAGCTTTAGTACAATGACCACCATTGTACTAAAATGAAAATGATATTATATAAAATTACACGTATGAAATGGCTGTATGGTTGAAAATAACCCTTGCCTATCCTTTTATGGATGAATAAACTACTACTACTACTGTTACTTAAGGTTCAAATTGGTTCGAATCATCAACAGTTCGACAGGTATTTTGATCATAGAGGTATCAAAAGAAAACTCGCCATAAAATAGTACGCAAATTGCCGAGAGAGTACCTGAGAACGCTACCTAACGGAATAGTACGCAATCCGTACTAATGCGTACCCTAATGGCAACGCTGATGATTTCATGTAACATTTTATTTTTTTATTCTACGGTTATTCTTTCTTTTTTTTTTTTTTTTTTTGTAAATTTGTTCTTGACCATGGATACTAAGTCCTTCAGTCGCATACATTTTATTTATAATATCTCTATAATATAGTCCGCACATTCACTTTCACATAGTCTGCATGTTCAGTCACCGTCCAGTCATGTTTTAGTAAAATGGTGGTCATTGTACTAAAACTTATCACGGACTTTTTGAGACAACTTGTAAAGTCACGATACACATATTCATTTCATTTCACTTCACTGGTGCACATATATTGATCTTTATTGAATAAAATACCACCGATAATATGCAATAAAACTCAAAATACACGAATTTATGAAAATAAAAATGAAAATGCTACGTCACTCTGCAAGTTCCCGCCAAAAAGTCCGTTATTCTTTCGTTCATAGGTAATTCCCTGAGTAAAAATTCTATAGTTAACAAAAATTACCATTATAATGGTAACTCGTAACTCCCACCCACTGCCTTGCCTTCTATTTCTACTCTATGATTTCGAAATCTGACAGCTGCAGTCAAGTATTGTCTTCTTTCTCACACTCACTAGAACTTAATAAGTTTATCCTGCTGTCATTCAAATATTGACACCATGTCAAATCAAAATGTCAGTCAATATTTTGAAGTGTTTTTTATAAGATTAATCTGTGCCTGTCGTTCGAGTGAAATGTTTTTTTCTTGTATTTTATTTTACTCAAAGTCTTCTCAATAATTGCTTATAGGCTTGAATCGAATATATTGCGCAGATATGTAAACAAGTATTCAAACGAAGTGTCTTGTAGTTTTAATTGATATTGTTCCTATACTTTGCTTGCGGCGTTAGTAAGGTTAGAAAGGCAATTCGTCATCAATTCTTGCTTGGCCGCATATGCCAAACTTATTTTTAGTCTTCGAAAACTAATAAAAGTTGACTTGAAAGTGTTTTCTAGTGCCCGGAAGTGTTTTAAGTAATATTTGAAGCCTTCGAGTTAAAATGGGTATAATCATATCGAGATTTCGCGTAAGTATTTGATTGATTTGAAATAAGATTTTGTAACGTAGCCAAAACTATTTTGATATCGTCATATATTTTTGGCGGCATTTCAACCGCTCGTTCGTGACCTGCACGGTTAAAAATGAGTTAAGACTACTTGTTGCCGTGTTTAAATAGTTAGTTTGCAGGCCCTGGCGTTGCCTTCCTATTTATTACTCATTGCTCATCACAATGATGTCATATTATAAGCTTGTAAGTAGAAACACGTAGCAAAGTTCAGATGAAGCCCTACCCAGATGACCCAAAAAAAAAATGTTTCCGCATCTCTACCTTTATAGCTCTAATAGCATGATCCATGGTCCCATCATCACTTACCATCAAGTGATGGAGTGCAAACCTATCCAAATTGAAATGAGGATTAAATTAATAATTTTCCACAGCTAAATAATCCACAATAACACTATTATTTTATACCTACTTTAAAACCACAAAGGGAAACTAAACAATACAAATATCACCACAGATTTATAAATATAATATACAACAAACTACGACAGATATTTACGGTATTCTCATTACTTATGTATACACATTTTATGTATTAATACTTTAGCCTAATTGGATACTACTAAGTCTGTATTACTTATCTAGGACTCAAATGTCTGTATATTTAAATATAGTTGATATGGATATTTTCTATTTATGGTAGCTTGAGATACTTGAATATGAGTTTAAACTTTCTATGTAAAGAATTAGGGCCTTAAGGCGGCGCAACTTCAACGCAAGCATAGTCTAAAAGCTTGTTGTTTCATCCAATGTAATGTTCGACTGCGAAAAAACAGAGACAGCATCAGAGCCGTCGGTTATCAGTAGGTAAATTCCACTGATCACTCGCGGCCGCTTCGCTAGGTCGTCATTCATGATTTCGCATTCATAAAACTTGTTCCAGGAGTATACTTCTTGTGAAAAAAAAGTTAGTTATTTAGAATCTCCAATACATTTGCAAGCCTGGTATCTAAATGTTTTCTTTACTTTTGCAATTTATAGGTACATTAGATATGGCCAAAGTTCAAGCAAAAACGCTGTTTTTCGGAGGCTTTGACTGAATTTGTTTCACCCTTTTTTTAAATTACGCCTAGATACACGGCTAGATATAGTGCACAAGATACTAATTTGTTCAAAACATCTAACGAAAAATGTTTAACAACGCCATAATAAGTACAGAGGTTTTGTATGAAAAGTATGACGAATTGAGTCCTCTTAACTTGTCGCGCGCACGACCAGACAAGAGAGACCTGCCAGAGTTAAAATTTATATGGAACAGTAACTAAATGACAGTTAATATTAAACCTTGTGTCTTTAAACATCAAAGTGGCATTTCGCGTACAATGGCCGCGGTTCCCCTTAAACACAAACGGTTTATTTAAGGCGTGCGGCGAGTTAATTCAACAACTTAAGTCATTTGAGTTCTCTCCCTAAGCATTCTATCATCTGATACATTGCTAAATCAGCTTGCTGATTGATGAGGTATGTCAGTGAACTTATCTTTTGTTGGAAAATCTCACTGTGGATTTTATCCTTCAAAGCAATACTGAGCTCCTTGCCTAGCTCATTAATTGCTCAAATGTTTGGACGAGTCTATAATGTCACTATCAGATCTCATCAGGTTCTGTAGGAGACAGCCCTTTTAAATGAAATGCCATTTTTTTTTAAAAGTAACAACAAAAAAAACACTATTTCAAAATCGTTGTAATCAATACATTTAGTCAGTAATGACAAGCAAAAAGGATTTAAATTACATTAAATAAAAAATGCTATGCAAAAATATATTTTAAAGAGTCCTTGATAGCATCTAAAGTTTCATAACAACAAATGTACTTACGTCATTCATTAACAAATCTGTGCAGTCAAGGATACATACATGTATACTGTATTAATGACAGCATTGTATTGTTAATTATACTGAATTGTTGATATTCAGTCATTGTTATAGATTCCTACCTAATTTGTTATTATAATCAACAAATATGTGTCAGGAAATTGTCTGCAATTTTTAACATTAAGCATTTATTTTTATACTTTGTTCAATACTTTTTGTACAATATAGAGTATCTATCTATCTATCTGCCTGGAGCAATTTTGCAGTTCAATAAGCCTCTAACAAATTGTACTCCTTCCAGTTTCTGACCTTCCACATCCAGCAATAGTCTGGTTACCTAGCCAATGCTGTCGTTACTCTGATTTGTTAAAGATCTGAAATCTTAAAGAAGTTTTTGGTTATGAAATGCCTCTAAGGTTGCATTTTTTGAGAAGCCGCAATAAATTGCGTGTCTCAGGTAGCCTGCCAGGGGAGTAGAATAAAGTACCCACCATGCTATGATTTCCTCATGATGTTTTCCTTCACTGAACCTTCATTCACCATGTCATATGGTACTGCCACTGATTATCATGACATTACCTTGAATCTTCAATTGTAACATATAAGTATTATAAAAGCCAATATGAATTTGTTTGTTATGCTTTCATGCCTAAAACGCTGAACCGATCGTGATGAAATTAGGCATGCAGATAGCCTATGGTATGGAGAAGGACAAGGCTACTTTTTATCCTATGAATATAGGCGAGGGACAGCTAGTATAAGATAAATGTGAGGTCTACTGTAGTTACTGATACATTAAAGCACTGGGGACTATCAAAGACTTATTAAGGCGGTTAACATACTGCCACGCACCACGCTGCATGTTGCGTGTCAACGCACCTACGGGCGTACTCGCGGGAGTGCAGATCTGCATTATCGTGGAGTTTTTTACGCACTCACGCGCGTAGTTGCATTTTGTGACTTCACGGCGGCTCTGACTCATTCCATCCAAAATCACGCACGGCACTACGAGACTCGGTGTGCCATACCTTGGTATGTAGGCGCGTGATCTGTATGAATGCGCGTGGATGCATTTTCTGTGTGTTGGACTGTGCGTCTTTTCTATACAAACGGAGATACTTACAAGCAACGTTAAAACACGCATTTCCGCCCTACGCTGCGTGATGCATGGCAGTGTGTTAACCGCCTAACATCTAGAATCAGCTAGATTATTTTAATAGAGCTGTAACATTCCATGTTAGAGAATATATTTAATCTAGAACAGCTAGAAGAGCAGGCTTTCCTTTCACAATTTGTTAAAACTAACTAAACACTACCTTGTTTTATTCCTTACATGTTCTTTGTAATGAAATAAACATATGTTTATTATTCTTATCAAGAAGAATGACTGATAAATCCATTCATTGATAAATCAAACAAAACAATATGATGTTAGAGGCAAATTATTTGATAAAAAAAACATTTAAATTATATCTTGTTACTCATAATTTATTACTATTCGTTTGTGAGAGAGATAGAGCGTAGCGTTTATTCGCTCAAATAGCAGTTCGACTGGGGAAGTACCTCCACCTTACAGAGTACCGTAGCCAAATTATGTTGTGTTCCTGCGCTTGAGTAAGGTCGCCAGTGCTCATTGATAAGGAGAAAGGGTATCGCGTGAGTGATACTCCGTGTGTTGTAAGCGTCAATATGGCTGCGGCAACCGCTTACCATCAGGCGGATCGTACGCTACGCATACAGTTTAATAACTAACGTAAATCTTCTCGCACGGTATGAATGGTATGCTTATAGAGTAACAACATGGAACTTTATGTGGTTTTCCCAAGGGAGTACAGCATACGGATCTCCATGAAGGGTCTGACTGAAGAGATTTTTTAAGGGTTGGCAACGCGCTATTGTTACCCCTAGTGATGCAAGTATCGATAGGCCGACTACCTTAATAACCGCTTACCCTCAGGTGGGCCGTTTGCTTCTTTGCTACCATCTTTATATATAAAATTCTTCTGAACGTGTGTATGTCACTGAACTCCTCCTAAACGACTGGACCGATTTGAATGAATTTTTTTGTATGCGTTTGGGTGGCGTATGGTTTAGATTCACAAATAGGGTAGGGTAGCACTACGCGAACGAAGTTGTGCCGGGCAGCTAGTAGTAGTATAATTAACTTTTTAACAAAAAAATAAACCGCCTTCAAAGTACACTAAAAAGTATAAAATAACTCTTATCTGACACTGTTTTGAAGTGAGCGAAATCGCATGACGTGTTCTATAGAAAATATTTCGCTGACTTCAAAACAGTGTCAGATAAGAGTTATTTTATACTTTTTAGTGTACTTTGAAGGCGGTTTATTTTTTTGTTAAAAAGTTAATTATTTTAGAATTTTTAGTTTCATTATATACTGAATACATCTGCGTAACCCTTTCGAGTGTACAGGCCTGATGTTTTGTTGTGTGATTGCGTAAACAATGCATATTTATGCGATAGCAGAAATCGCGGCTGATTTACTGTAATTTTTTTAAGTGTTCCGTTGTCTATCTCCGAAACTCATCATCAGATCTATATGAAATTTATATGGGACCATTTCGGAATATACCCCTTTCGAACAAAAAAAGAATTTTGCAAATCCGTCTATATATGACGGAGTTATGCCCGAACATACATAAAAAAAAAAAAAAAAAAAAAAAAATATAAACATCCGAATTGAGAACCTCCTCCTTTTCTTGAAGTCGGTTAAAAACTATTGAAAAGAAAATAACTTTCAAATGCTTGTTAATGGTCAAGCATCAACTTTCAAAAAGTTGTTCAAAAATACTCGTCTTTAAATACAAATATTTCGTTTATTGCATTTTGATCTCTAAAATTTGGTGATAAGATGCAAAATTAAAAGACACTTTCAATACTGTGACGTTTGGTCATGCTCTAGTAATCGCGAACTTACTTTCGAGTTAAAATAACGAAAAATATTTATGACTAGCTATTGTTTGCGAATTTGTTCATATATTTACGCTACTTACAATAGTGACCGCAAAATGACCACAACTGGACATAGGCCTTGGGGGGTTTAGTTACTTGGGACTTTATAGGCGCTTTCATAGAGTCTACTTTGCATTCAGCGTCTTCCTATGACTAATACCTGCGAGCATGGATGCATCAACAAAATTATAGAATTTTTACGACAGATCTAACATTTTAATCTAGTTTATCGATGTTTTTTATCACGGGATCTACGTACGTATGCGTTTATTTTCGTCCAAATCTGTTCAACTATTAGCGTGATTGAGTTACAAATGACAAACAAATATGATTTTCTTATTTAGGTATGTCATAATAGTTAGGACAGACGAAGTAAACATATATTTGCTTCAAGGCCTATGTTTTTTATTTCTTATATGAAAAATATAAATAATAAGTTTACAAATTCATATGATAGGCAAGTATACGAACTAGCTGCCCGGCACAACTTCGTTTGCGTGATGCTACCCTACTCTACCCTACCGTACCCTATCTAAACCATCCAGGGAGTTAGTCGATAATATAATCTAGATACCGACTGCAACGCCATCTGCCGGGCTGATTTGTGAATCTCAACCATCCAGGGCGCCGTTTTAGGAGTTCAGTGATATACACACGTACAGTAGAATTTTATATATAAAAGATAGTATAGAGCTTGTGTTACGAAATAGATCTATTTACAACAAAAAGCTGATAGCTATAAATTGTTCATATTTAGAGCACGAAGAAATGCGCGAGCTAATAATCCACATTTTGTGGGGTAGGGTTTGGTGGGATTAGATACCTGGCCCAAATATAATTTCTTTAGGAAAATTGAGGAAACTATAGTCACGACTACGCTTTAGGCGTTTAGTTGTTTTACGCGATGATAGCACAGTGGTGGTGACGTCGGATGCGGAGACGAAGGTCCCGGGTTCGAATCCTACAATGAGCTTGAGCTTTCGGTGAAGGGAAACATCGTGAGGAAACTATAGAACGGTGGTACTTTGTAGTACCCACCTGGCTGGCTACCACTACCACCCTCAAGTTGAAAATCTGTCGCCAATGTATGAATAAGGGAATGTTCCTGTAGTGAGTAAGGTTGCCCGAACTCCATTAGGGGGCGCTGCGTGTGCGGGGACCATCGGCGTTGCTTACTGCCGGAACAGCGACTTTTCTCAACCACACTCCGAACCCCTTCTGGGTGTGAAGAGACGGTCGGCAGCGCGGGAGTGATAGTGCTGTAAGCGTATACAGCGTGGAAATTTTAGACGGGACAGTGAGTGCAGCTACCTTAAGGGTTGAAGCCACGCGAATATGGTCTAAGGAGACAATCCCTTACTTTTACAGTAATTGCTATCGGTATTTACAGATTTCGTACTAAATATACAGTTGAGATACAACGATGATTTTCGAAACAATCCTGTCTAGGATCATAAGGGTCTATGGGGCCAAGTTAGGGTACAAGAAAAGTCACAAATCGAAAAAACCTTTCCCATACATTTTGTTTTGTTTTTTTTTATGCCAATAAGGTGGCAAAGAAGCATACGGCCCGCCTGATGGTATGTTTTCGTAGCCTATGGACGCTTGCAAAACCAAGGGTATCACTCGCGCGTTGCCGACCCTGAAGAAATCTCTTCAAACCATTTTTGATGAACCTCATGCTGTACTCTATTGGAAAAACCACGGCGGGGAGCTCATTCTACAGTCCGAGCGTCCGCGCAAGAAAACTCCTTTTAGCCCGCACAGTTCGAAACAATTCTGGTTTCAATGTGTGAGGATGTGCTCCTCGTCGATGGCAAGAGTTGCGATGGTGGAAGGTAGCCGTGGACTTCCAAGTCGAAAAATTCTTTAGAACACTGATGTACAAGCGGTAGAACACACATAAGGAGGCAGTCTCTCCTGAGGCTGAGGGGCACTAAACCGCTTGTGAGCTCGGGATCGGTAACAATTCTGATGGCACGTCGTTGAACCGAGTCTAAAGGCCTATCTGGTATCCAGGTGCTCTCGCCCATAGATGACAACAGTACTCCATAAGAGGCCGGACCTGCGACTTATAAAGTTAAACAATAAATGTGAAAAGTATTTGTTTTTATTCTTTAAGTTCTTATTCTTCAAAAATTTAGGTATTGTCTTTTAAGACCAAACCTATTTGCGTTGCTTCAACCCTTAAGGTAGTTTGGCCTTATTCAACCTGAATAGGCAACCCATCAGGCGGGCATTTTGCTTATTTTCTTCCTTGGTAGTAGTGTATTAAAGTCGCACTTTTTTCACAGCGCAAGAAAACAACATCAGAAGTACTAGAAACACTAGAGACAAAAATAAGAGGCATAGAGCAAGATGGACAATGCAAAGAGCAGACACACAAGAGAGTCATAGGTTACATGATGGCGTACTCCGTGGGGATCTACGTGCTGTTCGCTATATTATACTACTTTATGTACGTGGGGAGGAGCCAGCATTGGCTGCATTCTTTGTTGTATGCCTCGCCGCTTCTGGTGTTGCCTGTTCTGTGAGTATTTATTATTAAGTACATCTGTTTTACACAACCGATAACCGGTGGGGAAAACGTGTTCTTGAGTGGAGACCGCGTCTCGGCAAACGTAGTGTAAGGCGCCCTCCAGCGAGATGGAGTGACGATCTGCGAAAGGCTGCTGGTAGGAAGTAGATACGTCGAGCCGAAGATAGGGCGAAATGGCGCGCATTGGGTGAGGCCTATGTCCAGCAGTGGACTGCTGTAGGCTGATGATGATGACATCTGTTTTAGAGAGGTATCGAGATCTCCCGTTCAAGATTTCAAGTGGAAGTTGTCCAACTCTGTGTTCTAGCCATCTCTTGTTAATTTTCATCATAATCGGTTTGGTGGTGGTCATAACTCGTTATCGATCGCTTAGTTTTTTATTTGGAAGTTTAGATATTATAATAAAACTAGCTGTCCCCCGCGTTCCCGGGATAAAAGTCTATAATACTCGGGGATAATGTAGCTTACTATTTGTGAAATAATTTATCGAATCCGACTGGTAGTTCTAGGGATTAGCCCGTTTAAACAAACAAAACAAACTCTTCCGCTTTATTACAAGTGTATTGTTGAAAATGAAACAATAATAAATAAACTACTTTGGTGAAAATTACAACTCAAAATTACGCACGCACTAGTTACTTGGCCGTCCTTAACTGAACATTATTTTTCAGTGTAATATTCCTTCGATCGACAATATCTTGGTACTACAACTGGACGCTGGAAAAGAATCGAATCAAGCTGAACAAAATGAGAGAGGAGAAGAAGAAAATATTAGAGGAGGTCATGAATACTGAAACTTACAAGGTAATGTAGCATTTTTTTTAAGAGTAGAGCATAGCTTTTATTCGCTCAAGTCATTGTATCAAGAAGTCATTGTAAGTTTTATCAGCTGATAGAATATGTTGTACATGAAACAACTGTTACTGCTGGAACGTGTTTTGTCGCTAATTTGTGGAATACAGACAGATATAATTAGAAACATAGATAATAATTAAGTGTTATAGTCCGTTTGTCTATGAATATGTGATTGAAAATGCATTATTGTAGTGTAAGGTGCGCTCTTGTGTGAAAAAAAAAAAAATATTGATAGGCCTTTGTGGTCATTACATATTTATCTTTATGTGGTAATAATATGATAAAAATTCAAAAAGAATTTATTCAATTTAGGGCCTGATAAGGCACTTATGAACGTTAACAAAATGACTCGACACCAGTTCCAAAGTTAGCAACAAGTAAGTTTTTTTTAACTATGCATAGGCCTGTCTACAATCTCACCATAGTAAGTTATGATGTGGCCTAAGGTGGTGCACACACAAAGCCTAGAAGGAACTGGCTCTCAAGTGCAGCTATCGGAACACACCGATAGATGCTTGGGGACAGATTTTCAACTTGAGGGTGGTAGCCACCCAGGCTTCTACAATGACTCCTATTACTGCCCTATGGTTTCCTCACGATGTTTTCCTTCACCGAAAGCTCAAGCTCATTGTAGGATTCGAATTCGGGACATTCGACGTCGCTAACATTGAGCTAATAGGATATAGCCTTAAATAATTAGTTTTATGAGAAAACTAGCTGTCCCCCGCGGTTTCCTCCGCGTTCCCGGGATAAAAAGTTGCTTATTTCCTTTTCCATACCATAGGCTATCTGCATGACAAATTTCATGATGATCCGTTGAGTAGTTGAGGCGTGAAGGCTTAACAAACAAACTCACTATCGCATTTATAATATTAAGTTAGGAGAGTGTACTCTACAGTTTAATAGACATGATATTCCACCTTAGGTCGCAAAAGAGATCCTGGACAAGTACGGCAGCCCCGAGGAGCAGTCCAAGGCGCTGAAGCCGTTCGTGCCGACCCTCAATGTTCCCGGTAACGCACCTAGCACCCCGACAGGTAGACTCCCCTGTAAATATCCATCCTTTAGATTTTGGAACGATACATATTATAAAAGAATTTGACAACATGATTTTTGCCTCGTAAAATCTCTATAAGAGTGGAAGTGAAATCCCAACCTAGAGGCTAGTGGCCTGAAAAATTATATTGAGTCCGTTATTAACATTTTTGCTTTTGTCAATCAAACAAAAAATTAGGAAGATATGGTGTGTTGAAGTTCCGCGTGACGCGATGGTACACTTTTCACAAACAAGTGACGTCATTCCCGAACTTTGACGTGCTTTATCTTTGTAAATTTTTATTGATTTGGTAAAGTAAAAAATACGTGTCCAATATTTATTGATAATCTAACTGACGGACTAATTAGAATTATGATTTTGTTTCTCGGCTGCTTACCATACCTATTACAGCCGACTGCACGTGATAACCCGAATTTCCCCTTATAGATACTTCTATAACAGACGACTGCAAATGACATCCTGATTTTCCCCTTATAAAACCTCTGATTACAACTATCTGCAAGTGACGTCCCGATTCTTCCCCCTTGTAAACCTCTTATAACAGCCAATCGCAAATGATGATCTGATTCTCGCACTGTAGAAACTAATTACAGTCCACTGCAAGAGGCGTCCCGATTCTCCTCATGTATTAACCGACTGCGAGTGATGACTCAAATCTCCCTCTGTAGAATCTCTATTTACACCCGAATAGGGATGTTGCCTGGGTAAAAATATAATAATTCTAATTAGTCCGTCAGTTAGATTATCAAAAAATATTGTACACGTATTTTTTCCTTTGCCAAATCATTAACAATTGACGAAGATAAAGCGCGACTAAGTTCGGGAGTGGGGGCTCGTGACGTCACTTGTTCCTAAAAAGTGTACTACACCGTGACGTCACGCGGAACTTCAACAAACGATATCTTCATATTTTTTTGTTTAATTGACAAAAGAAAAAACACGTGTCTAATATTTTTTGATAATGTAAATGACGGACTAATTAGTTTTTTTCAGGAAAGTAGCCTATTGTCTAACTGTAACCTATCCATTGATTTAACAGTGGATAATATGCCATATGTCCACTTTGGCTTTGTTCACATTGTGATGAATCGACATAACATACATGCAACGCAAGCAAAAAGGCATGTGCGTGATGTCACAAATGGCAGCGACAGAAAATCAGTGCTGCTACCCGGTTTCGGAATAGCAGTGTTATACTGAGTCGCTGACTTGATGTCACTCAACACTACTCTGTTTTTTACGCTTTGTGTCTGTTATATGTAATGTAATATGTGGTGTTGTGTGTATCTCAAAATAAAATTATTTTCTTTCTTTCATGTAGTAAGAATGTCAGAAGCTCCAAAAAGCGTATTACGCATAATAAGACCATAAAAATGATAATTACTTTAAAAGACTGAATGAGATTTCTCAGATTTGTTGTTATTCAAATTCAGACCAGCAGACCTATTCCAAAACGTCGGATTCGATATCGGAAACGGATTCAAAAATTTCCCGAGGCGAATTTCAGCAATTGCTATTTTAATTTCCGAAAAGTTTTCGATGAATCGAATTGATATTTTCGTAAAGAAACATCAAAAATGATCGAATTCGCAAAAGGGAACGGCATGTTACGGCGTTCTTAATTGGTCAGGGGACTCTTAGGGTTAGCTCACATCGAGACGTGACGCGAAGCGACGCGGCGCGCACTTCTTAAAATAACAATAGAATATAGAACTTTATTAGCCTACTAGCTACCCGGCGCAACTTCGTTCGCGTGGTGCTACCCTACCCTACCCTACCCTACCCTATCTAAACCATCCAGGGAGTTAATCGCTTGGCTCGGGAACTCCTCCAAAACGGCTGGACCGATTTGAATGAATTTTTTTGTATGCGTTTGGGTGGCGCCCAGGATGGTTTAGATTCACAAATCAGCCCGGCAGATGGCGCTGCGATCGGTATCTAGGTTATATTATCGACTGCAGCGCCATCTGCCGTTTAGGAGGAATTCAGTGACATACACACGTGCAGAAGAATTTTATGTATAAAGATTATACATGTAAACTTAATTTAAGTTTTTGTCATTTATAAGCATTATTATTTAGTAAACAAAAAGGTACACATCTCAGGTAGAGAGAATTTGGAAACGCCTCACGGGGCGGCGCGAGTCACTCAAAGTCAAAGTCAAAGTCAAAGCCATTTATTCAGTTTAGGCCCCAGAAGGGCACTTATGAAGGTCACATTTACTGAAGTTACCACCGGTTCGGAACTCGGCCTTCAACTGAGAAGAATCCGGCAAGAAACTCAGCAAGGTTACATTTTTTATATATGTATTTTTGTATATATTTCACTTGTCATGAATTCTCTCATTGAAATGTGCACCTTTTTGTGAAGTAAATAAAGTTCTATATTGCTATCTAAGCTTGCCGTGTCACGTCTCGGTGTGAACTGGCCCTTATGCAGTAGGAGTCTAGAGAAAATCTTGGTGTGTGGTCAAACCAAATCGATTTTTAGTACCCATACTGAATTTATTATGTGTTCGCAACACACATATTTTATATACATTATTATAGTAGCTATAATTTTATATAATCGTGTATTTGATTATATCATTAGGTTATATTATAATAATAAATAATATTAAATGTGTGGTTTTAATTACCCATAGTTAAGTGCCCGCATGCTAGGTACGACCTAAATCCTAGTCTTTTACTTGATTTCCATATCCTGGTACATTCTCACACGGCCATCTAATCCTAAACTAAGTGATAAGAATAGGTTTTCAAGCCTATCCCTACATTGAAAATTGAAACACTAAATAAGCCGATACTTTTGGTATACAGGGTGTTGTTTTGGTCGGCGACAAGCGACCCAGTAGCGGTAGTACAAAATATATATTCCCCAAAAATGGACTTAATTCCATTAAATACTCTAAATATGTTGAGAAATACCTTATTCAATTTGAAATAAAATTACCGCAAAGTATGGTTACTAGTCACGTGCACATTCTAGAGCTAGGTGCAAGCCGCCATCGCCCCACCCCTTTACTCCCTCGTACTCCCGTTGAGTATTATGTCTACATTTTAGCTTATTACATGATTTTCAAAAATTTTATTTATTTTATTTTTATTATTTAAAAAAAATAAAGTATTTTTTTAATATTTTTTTTAGCACCAGTATCATTTGTATTATCTACCCTGAGTCGCTCGTCGCTGACCAAAACAACGACCTGTAGGATAGACAGAAATGGGTCATGTCAGACAGAGATAAAATGATACGATAGACAGAGACAAGTAGGATAAAGGAATCTAGAAAAATATTCCAAATGTATGGAAAAGACCATAAGAGCGTATTCGGTGCCTAGACGACGCCGACGAGTTGAAACCAAAAAAAAGGCTAGTGGTTACAAGGCCTGCACAGGCAAGGGACTATTGTGTGTGTATGACAGTTAGTGGGGGACAAAAGTGTAGAACAGCATCGCATACGTGAACTAAACGCTTGGTTCAACATAATGTGTCCTAAAATAGTACTCTGTTTGACTATATACTTCATGATGTCCTGTTATTAATGATCGAAATTATCACCCTCGAAAGCTGAGCTTGAGCTCAGAAAGAAATAGAAAGTCTCAAGACTTAAGACATATTTGTGGTGCTTGTATAAGTATAAAAATAATACCTTGTAAAATTTGATTTGGGTATTCCCCCTGGGTGCTGGTCAATCAACTGTGTGATCAAGGCAAGAACAAGAAGTGCTCGACTCTATGTATCTTTGAAGTTAGTAAATAAAATGCATTTTAGGGTTTATTTTTATGGGTATACCTAAAAGTACATATTTAATAGTCAAAGTCAAAGTCAAAGCCATTTATTCAATTTAGGCCCCAGAAGGGCACTTATGAAGGTCATATTTACTGAAGTTACCACCGGTTCGCAACTCGGCCTTCAACTGAGAAGAATCCGGCAAGAAACTCAGCAAGGTTACATTTTTTCAATGCATTTTTTATATATTTTTTGGACAATCTGACTATGTTTGGCTTTTTTTTTCCAAATAATTAACAATAAAAAAGATATACCTAAGCATAGATACAGACGAAAAAAGAACAACAATAAAATTACAATATAGTAAAACATGCTATATTTTTTTTGATCACACAACACAAAATCCCAAACAGAAGAATAAATTGACCTCTCATTCTATGGTATAAAAAGAATATTAGAATGGATTTTTTTTGATAAGAATATTTGATTTATCTCAAAACTTATCGTATACTCAGTCATGCATGATATTAACGTCACTATCGAGCGCTAAAATCCATCGACAAAACGTCGTCTGCGTCTCACTCTTGTTCTTTATGCTTAGGGGATTCCCCGAATCGTGTGTGCATCTCGAACTGACTCTATTATTCTTTATGCTTTAGGATTCCCGCGTACTGTTTATCGTCTCGTCCGTCTGTATCTAGTAGTTCGGGGACATTTGGATCACCGTGTGCGTGCGTAATCGTGGTTTTTAGTCGGATCGCTTCTTTTTCATAGCTTATCAATCACTTATTTTATCATACAGGGTGAAATCGAAGACATTTGACAATGTTTAAGGGAGGGTTATATTATTGATACATTTATAATTTTGGGTGGTTTTATGGGGACCTTTTAAAAAAAAAATTTTCTTTATCCCTTCCTGGAATTGATATCATCTTCATATATAAAATTCTTCTGCACGTGTGTATGTCACTGAACTCCTCCTAAACGGCTCGACCGATTTGAATGTTTTTTTTTGTTTTGCGCTTGGGTGGCGCCCTGGCTTGTTTAGATTTACAAATCAGCCCGGCAGATGGCGCTGCAGTCGATAATATAACCTAGATACCGACTGCAGCGCCATCTGCCGAGCTGATTCAGTGACATACATACGTACAGTAGAATTAACTCCCTTGATTTAGATAGGGTAAGGTAGGGTAGGTAACTTTTTATTAAGATATAACTACTATATTATGAGTGTAACGTCCTATTATGTCAAATGATTTCCATTTCACCCTGTAGATCTATTTAAGTTCTCTTTAGGCGGGTTAAATACATCCCTAGCTACACATCTGGTGGAAAGCCAGGGTGGAGTCATGGTTTTTTTTTCCTTTTCTTAGTTTCGGATTAGATGGCCGTGTATGAGTGATGTTCAGGATATTTGATAAGATTCTTGAGTTGCAGTTTTATTTCTATATTTTACCGTGTTTTCCTGGACCCTTTGTGTTGTTTTGTCTTTGTTATCCCTTACCAAACATACCATGTTTTGATGACCTCTTTAATCCATAGTACCTACGTTAATATTTTCTCACTAAGTTTCTTAGCTGAAAATAAGGCGTGTTGTTGAGCCGTGCATGTGTATGTGAATTAAGTGTTACAAATATTGTCTTAGAAATTATTATTGACTAATAAATGTATGTTTGTGGCAGCGACTCCAGGTCAGCTGCGCCAACGGCAACTGGCGCTGCAGACATCAACTCCGATATCGAAGAATATGAATCTTGTCATCAATACTCCCATGTATAAGGGACAACGACTAAGAGTAAGTTAGCTATTCTTGTTTTAAGACCTTTGACCGCAATCTCATGGTAAGTGATGATGTGGCCGAATGTGTTAAGCACACAAAGCCAGAAGGAACTGGCTCTCAAGTGCAGCTGTCGGAACGCATCGATGCTTGACGACAGATTTTCAACTCGATGGTGGAAGCCAGCCAGGTGGGTACTACAAAGTACCCTGCCATCGTGCTATGGTAAACTCACGATGTTTTCCTTCACCGAGAGCTCAAGCTAGTCCCGGGTAGGATTCCAACCCGGGACCTTCGTCTCGACAACCGACGTCACTACCACAGAGCTATTATCGTTATTATGTGATCATTAGCCATTGTGTTTAAGGCATGGGGTTAGTATCTACATAATATTTATTTATTTGATTAATTATATGGTACATTTCGATTTGATTTTGCAATTATTTTAAACTAGTCTATGCCCGCGGTATCACCCGCGTCCTCGAGGGACCTATTGTTTTCTCGGCATAAAAATTATCCTATATATTAATCCAGAACATATTTTATCTGTATGCCAAAATTCATCCAAAGCCGTTCATTAGTTTCAGCGTGACAAACATCCATACCTCCATCCTCACAAACTTTCGCGTTTATTATATTACTAGCTGTCCCGCATTACCGATTTATAAAAAATTGCCTATGTCCTTCCCCATACCATAGGCATTTGCATGCATTATGATCGGTTGAGTAGGTAAGTAAAGGCGTGAAAGCGTAACAAACAAACTCACATTTATAATATTAGTTAGGATAGGATAAGTGACCAAACATAATGAAGAATAAAATAAAAAGTAATTTAAAAAAAATTAATCGACTTCCAAATACACTAAAAGGTATGAAATAACTCTAACCTGACACTGATTGAAGTCAGCGAAATATTTTCAATGGAATACGTCGTGCTCTTTCGCTGACTTCAATCAGTGTCAGGTTAGAGTTATTTCATACCTTTTAGTGTATTTGGAAGTCGATTTAATTTTTTTAAATTACTTTTTATTTCATAATTTTTAGTTTTTCTTAAATGCACTAGAGATTGACCAAGGCTTTGAGATGTTTTTCCTTTGACACCACACCCGTAGCTCGTATCAATAAGCCAGGCCGTCACACATATTTGTCCATATCTTGAAAACGACTGAACCGATTTTGATGAAATATGCACTGTTCCATAAGTTAAAGTAAATGTAAACCAATAAAAAAAGAATGGTTACAATCCGATTAATATCTTCGGAGATATGCGTGGACACATACATACAAACACCTATGAAATTTTGTATATTTGTTTGGAAGCCCTAATAGATCATCATATGTGAATATATTGCAGTTCCAATAATATTACATACATACGTGTCGAATTGATAATCTCCTTGTTTTTAAGTCGATTAAAAAAATAAGAGTTTCTTATTCTTCATCATTCAAATAAATTCTTATACATTGAGTTGACTCCGTGTTTTTTCCACGTGCTCGTAATACTATTGTGTAACTTGTTTCGTTTGTAAGATTTTCTTATCTAACAATATGCGATGCCTATTTGATATCTTGATAAGTGATTGCTAAGAAAACTGTTTCAAATCATGATAAAAATTAAAGTCTACAGATTTTGTTCTACTGCAATACAGTAGTACCCAACTGATATGGCGCGTCGTGAATCTTCGTTCGCACAGAAAAGAAAGTATGGCCCCGAAGATTAACGAAAGAATGCTTAAAACTTACAATCAACCTTAGATCACTACTATAAGGTTCATAATACACTGCAGCTGTTAGTTCCGTCTCACTCGCATATCACGCACCTCCGCACGGCGCGCGCTAACAAAATTTGCGCTTTGAAAATGTATCTTCTGCGCAGGTACATCGTTAATCCATATTAGTTGGGTACTACTGTAGTATTGTGAAATCAGAATCCATGAGTCCATGGATACTGTTAAAGAACTATATTAAGTACTAGCTGTCTCCCGCGGTTTCACCCGCGTCCCCGGGATAAAAAGTAGCCTATGTCCTTCTCCATACCATAGGCTATCTGCATGCCAAACATGAAGTTCCGTTGAGTAGTTAAGGCGTAACAAACAAAAGTACACTACTACACTCTAGTAGCGTTTATTCGCTCAAAGAGCAGCTCGACTGGGAAAGTACCTCCACCAGACAAATAACTTTATGTTGTGTTACTGCGCGTGAGTAAGGTCGCCAGTGCTCTTTGGGAAGGGGGTATGGGTCGGTAACGCATGGGTGATGCCTCATGTTTTGCAAGCGTCCATATGGCTACGGTAACCGCTTATCACCAAGCGGGCCATAGAATACCAATTTCTTCGTTTAAAAAGAGGTCATTTTTTTGTCGTGCGATTTCGTAAAATGTTGTTTATGCAAAAATACTGTCGCGATTGAAAGTGTATGAGCAAATGCCGTGTGGTACTCTCTGCTAGGACGGATATAACGGATTTCCATTCGATTCAGACTATGAAATATACTGTCGGTGCAAAAGCTATAAGTATTAGGGCAGGGCCACCTCTGTATCTCAAGAACTAGATCACCTAGAGAAGATTGTTTAAGGCGCATATTCATGAGCCCACTGAAAATCTATTTACTCCCTGCATTTTTCACCAAATCAGATTTTAGACTTACGGCGCCTCCTCAAGTCTGGCGCCCTACCCTAACGCCACTACTGCCTCAACTTCTCAATTTTTTATCAACATCTATACTATTTTCATTCCAGTCTGACCAGCTACCCCGTCCGCTTCTCGACAAGAACCGCTCGGCTCTAGACAAGGTGGTGGACTACTTACTCAAAGACGGCCCCAACCAGCGCATGGCACTTATATGCACAGATTGTTTCTCGCATAATGGTAAGTTTATCCTGTGATCCCATTTTTTTCAGGTCGAACCGTTTTGCTGAGCCAACCACTACTAATATAGTGAGGCCGTATTTTTGGTCAGCAAGACGATGGCATTAATTTAGCTTCTCCATCTATCATTTTATTAGACGAAATAATTAAAGTTTTTCTAAAGTCTATTACCACACCACAACGGTCGCGTATATATGGTCCTTTGAGCCGGATATATAAATGATTTTTCTTGTACCGTATTTTTTAAAGCCTATTTCAAGTTATTCAGAAGCATAAGTACCGACATTCACGTTTCGAACTTCAAAAATAACGCCATACCAAGGCTGATCTCTTGTATTTCGTTAGGAAATGACTTTCTAAAAACGGTTATTCACGTGCCTTTTATTTATAAACAGGATAAATTAACTTCTATTTGTCACCACACATTTCCATAGTCATTTTCTATACAAACTTTCATCCCAGGTATTATTTTTTAATTCTCCTGTGCAAAATTTCATGTCTCTATATCCACTGGCTTAGGCTTATATATTTGTTCACAGGCATGGCAATGGTGGAAGAGTTTGAGTTCGTATCGTACGTGTGCGCGTACTGCGGCAAGTTGAACCCGGCGCGGAAGCAGCGCCCCGCCGCGCCGCTACTGGGCACACAGCGGGCACTGTTGCCTGCCTCGACTAGCGCACAGCCTGGTAACTATATATGTACCCACACCACAGTACAGTACAGTACAGGAGTTACAGTTCGTATCGTACGTGTGCGCGTACTGCGGCAAGTTGAACCCGGTGCGGAAGCAGAATGTTTCCAAATATACTGTATTACTCTGTGTAATATAAAAACAAAAGTATAATTAATATTACAGGTAGTGGTGATAACTCTTCGGTGGCCAGCTCGGCTAGCGACAGTGAAGAAGATGTCATCAAGTCAAATGACATCTCCAAAATATCTGGTGAGTTTACCACTGTTACAGATGCGGGGCAAGGTGTGGGCAAACTGGGCTACGACCTCGCAACTTTAATTCACTTTTAAATCAATGTTTAATCGTAAACTAGCCTTCCCCTCAGGATTTCACCCTTTAAGGGTGGAATTTTCAAGAATACTGGATGCCCAAGTTAGAAAACGAACTAATGTGCAAAAAAGATTATAACCTCAGTGGTTTTGGTTATGCGTTGATAGGTCAGACAGTCATTCAGGACAAGTATTTTTATGTATCTAATTTTAAAGGTGAACAAATGGACCTGGATCGGCCTCCATCCCCCGCGGAAGGAGACCCGAAATCCCCCGCTGAGAAGAAAGAAGACTGAACGAACGTCAATTTAATAACATATGTCTTGAATGTTAATAATATATATCCAGTGGTTTGTGTCCTGGATCAATGTTGTAATGGCATGCCAAAATGATTTATGTATGTGAAGGGGTAGAGTTCAAAATTAACTGGGTGTAGCAGACGTTAATATTGACGTAATAATGTCAATAAATAAAATAATAATTAAAAAATGCAATAAGATGTTTTTATATAACGATTTTATTAATTAAACAAGTGACAGTTTTTGACTATTGCAACACTAAATATTCTGAACGTCGTACATTATAAAGCAATATTTAAAATAAATTAATAAAAAAATATTTGGGTATTTTGAAATAATATTAACATTAGTGGTAAAGGAACTTGACAAGTTGGCAACACTCAGTTTTTTTATCGACGCGTTGAAAATCAAGACTAATCAAAATAAAGAACTTTGTCTCTTCACAATACTTGAAAATCTTCGTCATTATTGCCAAAAAGTTTTATTCTGGATTGTTTAATTTTTGGGAAAAGACGTGTGAAATAAAGGCACGCAAACTATGTAAAATTTGATATTAACTCGTTAATAATTGGGTCTAAATTTATAGTGGCTTGTGCACTGTATTTTTTTTAATTAGCTTGGCTTACTCACTTAATAAAACTGTGCCTTGCTTATCATATAAATACTTTTATACATAAAAATAAATAATAAACTTAAAAACTGCCGAAATCATTTTTGTTTGAGTAATAAATAATATGTTAAAATATTAAAAAATAATATACTTTCGCTATACTATATTTATATCGAACAATATGTATATAATTTTTGGATTTTGAAAGCATGCCAGCAACATGTTTTTGTGTCAAAAGAAATATGCTACGAGCAAACATATTTATTTATTTAATTTTCATATTCTAAGTTATTTTCTGAATCTTCTTAGCTGTAGATTACAAATATTCTCATTCATTTATATCTGGCCGGTTACTTAAGGAGTAGAATAACTTTTAAATAGCAGGGCTGTATTCAGGAATACATTGGGGCATTTATACCCACGCATGTTTTATTTGCCTAGTAATCGATCCTCAAAGACAACAATTTAATCTTATGCATATTCATATTTTATTTAATATACAATAATTAAACAGCCCCATTACTTGCAACTTGGTTACTTATTATCGACAATAATTTAAAAATCAAAGTCATCCATATCTTTAAAACTATCGTTATATTTATGATGGAGTCTTTAACCATTTTCTTTAGGTAAATAAATAATTTATTGGAAATGGAAAGTAATCAGTTTACTCAGTAAACAATTATATTTCCTCGTTAATTAATGTCTGAAAATTATGGTTTTTGGGCTCTCCGTAAGTAACGATAATTTTTTATCTCCGATCTTGTATTTAATTCAACTACATAGATTCATGTATACTATGTTAATTGTATTTAAGCTTTTTTGTGAAAGGGTATCTTTTAATTTTTAAATAATGTTTAATGGTAGTTATCCGTTTAGTTTATTTTGTTCCTAATTTATTACCACTCATATCGTATAAGCTCTTACTAACGATATATCTTGAAGCACTATCGATTAATGTGCACAGAGCAAAAATAACTTGTATGTAAACATGAGTGTATTTGTATGTATAGATAAAAAAACAATTTCGGGATTTTCTTAATATTTCCAATTGACCTACTGAGCAATGCCCCTGTTGCCCCAAATCTGACGCCGACCCTGTTTGTTATTAAACATTTCTTAAGCTCGAATAGTCGATAGTGCATGAATAGCCCTAAAATATCAATAAATCAAGAAAAAAAGAACATTAATTTAATGTTTTCATAAAATGCTTCTTTAGCCCTTTTATTTTATGAAATCGTGCTTATATTGAATGACAAATTCTTATCTAGTCAATTACTAACTTTTCCAATTTCAATATCAAAGAATTGCATTGCATTTACTGAAATCAAGATTTATTGGTTAAATTATGTTTTTTTAAACACACTGAACGGGATCTGTAGACTTTAGTTTAACTTCTCGCCATCATTACCATAGACAATTTTTCTTAAATACGCAAAGAAATATTTTCAACATAGTGTTTTTTTTTCTTGCAATTAGTAAGTATGTACCGTTGGCTTCTAACAAAAGGAGATTTACTTTAATATCCTTTCATAATAATCTATTGACATACTCTTGAAAGTTTGTATGGAAATGTTGAATCACGTAATGTGACACGGTACTACTATAATGATTAGCCACTTTTGACACCGACGTTACTTACTTAACTAAGAAAAAAGGTTTTCTAACAATCGTTTATAGTAGCTTCTTTGCGTTTTTACATTTTTAATGTATCATTGTAAAGTAAAGAACAGTAGTCAAATGTATCAATGCAATGTTGTACTACTGTATGTGAGACACAGACCAGGTAGCTTTTAGACTGCTATAATTCGGGGAATCGCGTAGTAATATTGCGTAAGAGGCGCTCCGTTAGCCAAATATAACACGCCAGTTTACGATTGTGTTCTCAGGCCCATAGACAGCGATTATATGGGTGAAATCCCGAAATCGTTGAATAATGACAGAGAACTGTTCATTTTGGTGAATAAGTAATACCTAAGCAGCATTGAATTTAAGTAAAAAAAAGTAATAAACAATTTCGTCACCCCCCAAAAATGAGTCCTTGCTGCGGCCCTGTGCTTTCTCATGCAAAACATAGTTGATATGGCGTCTAAAGCCTATCTGGTCTCTGTGCAAAATAACGAAACTAAATTAATAATGATGTATGATTATTGAATTATGTATAATAATATCAATAGTTTATTCCCCAGACATTCCTGATTAACATTGTCTTGCAATTCTAGTTTACTCTTTGTTTACGAATTTTTTTAGTTAATTAAACACTGGTGCCAATACTGTTGTAAATCGCACTAAACTATTTTAGTCACATCACATCTCTTTCTTACGAACATTATTGAAAAAGGATAGAACATATTTAAAGCTGTCAAGTTAGTCTTTGCCGTCTTCATTTGCGGGTATTTAGACGTAACCGCCATAGATGGCGACTAAATTTATATTGAAAACAAGTATTGGACTAATTTGACAGGACTAAATTTCTTACATCCTTTTCTTATGTTCTTTGTTAGAAAGAGACATAGTGAGACTAAAATTAGTTTAGTTGTAAACAACTGAATCAGCACCATTGTACCCCTTATTTACACTATACAAATGAACAACAGTTATTATTTTTTAGATCTTAAGGCTTGATTTAGTTTGTTTAAATCAAACAAACGTATACCTTGTTTGTAATAGCATATGGTTGTTTTTTGGAATGTTTGTAAATTTTATTTATGTAAAAAGACACGTTTCAGATTTTTGATGAGTTAGATACAAATGTAGTGATTTAAATTTATGTCTTTTGTGTACTAAAGCGTATATGATTTTTTGTTGGGATTCATGTTGTGTTCGGATATAATAAACTTTTGGTGCACTGTTTAACTGTAAAGTATGGACAAAAAATTACTTAAAAAATTTTTTCCTAAAGATTTCCATTGCCTGAAAATATATAAACAATATAGTTCAAGATTTTACGTGCAGATATCCGAAAAAAAAATTGGTGAGAAAAAAAATTTTTTGTGAAGAATTCTCATAATAATATGTAAATAATGTGAGTCAAGTGAATAGTGTTGTTGAATTTGTTATTTATTGCTTGTATCGTTGATTAGCTATTTTGTAACGGAACTAATATACAAGTACCCAGTTATAAATAGTGTTTTATTTTGTAACGGAACTAATATAACAGTACAGTAGTACCCAATTAATATGGCTTGCCGATGTACCTGCGCAGAAGATACATTTTTGAAGCGCCGGAAACGCTATTGGCCGACAGCTGCCGTCATGTTAGCGCGCGCCTTGCGGAAGGGCGTGGCTTGCGAGTGAGACGGAACTACCAGCTGCACTGTATTATGAACCTTATAGTAGTGGTCTAAGGTTGATTTTTAGTTTTAAGCATTCTTTCGTTAATCTTCGCGGCCATACTTTCTTTTCCGTACGAACGAAGATTCACGACGCGCCACATAAGTTGGGTAATACTGTACCCAGTTATAAATAGTGTTTTATTTTGTAACGGAACTAATGTACGAGTTATAAATAGTGTTTTATTCTACCAATCCTGGAATCTATTCAATAGTTTATTTTTGAACACTGAATTAAAGTCAAAGCCATTTATTCAATTTAGGCCCTAGTAGTGCACTTATGAAGGTCAAAGCTACTGCACTTACCACCAGTTCGGAAGTCGACCTTGTCGTCGATTTTTTGGACAATCTGACTATCCTGGGATTTTTTCCAAAATATTTGTTTTAATTCTGAAAAAACTGAATATATTCTAGGGAAGTACCTATACGGAGGAGCAAGGTTGGGCTCCTCAATTTAAGGCGGCCCTCTGTGGCCGGCGCAACTTCAACGCAAGCATAGTCTAAAAGCTTGTTGTTTCATCCAACGTAATGTTTGACTGCGAAAAAAGAGAGACAGCATCAGGGCCGTCGGTTATCAGTCGGTAAATTCCGCTGATCACTCGCGGCCGCTTCGCTAAATCGTCATTCATGATTTCGCATTCATAAAACATGTTCCAGGAGTATACTTCTTGTGAAAAAATCTTACAAGTTTGTGAAAAAAAAGTTAGTTATTTTGAATCTCCAATACATTTGCAAGCCTGGTAACTAAATGTTTTCTTTACTTTTACAATTTATAGGTACATTAGATATGGCCAAAGTTCAAGCAAAAACGCTGTTTTTCGGAGGCTTTGATTGAATTTGTTTCACACTTTTTTTAAATTACGCCTAGATACACGGCTAGATATAGCGCACAAGATACTAATTTGTTCAAAACATCTAACGAAAAATGTTTAACAACGCCATGATAAGTACAGAGGTTTTGTATGAAAAGTATGACGAATTGAGTCCTCTTAAAAAGGAAGATCTTACGTCAGGCTGATGATGGGAACCGCAGGCCATCTGTAGATATTAGCATAAACTTTAGTTCTCTTGGTAGTTTGTGTTAGCATATTAACGGTTGAGTGAGCTGTGAGTGTTCACAGTACTCACAGTCACACATATGCAATTTCATTATACAGTATGTTTTATCACATTATGGCTTCTCATTAATTCTAGTCAGTCAATTCTAAAAATTGCAAAAAATACTACTTTATTCATGAATAACAAAAGCAAAACAATAACCTGTCTCTTTCACAGTAATAAGTTTGATCGCTCGCGAGAGAGACGGACAGACTTTTCATGATCCGCATGCAGTGCGATTTCACGCCGCGCGCTTATTCACAGAGACTACACCAGCGCAACGTGTAAATGTGTTTAACGTGCCAGCTCAAAGTAACTATTACACCTTCCTATTTTTAGGATCCTAACTAGGAAATAGGAACGTGTAATCGCAGAAAGAACGGTTAGTGTCCTAAGTAGTGAGATAGGAAGGTCCCAACCGCTCTACTTCCTTAAACAGGAAAGTGTAATCGCGTCGCTCCGATTTAGGACGTTTAGGGATGTAACATTGTTCTTCAGAACATCGATGTTTTGAAATAATTATATAAGGCCCTTCTAAAGTCTTGGCGTATATTTAGAGGGATGAATGTATTGGTCATTAGTAATCAAAAAACAATAATAGAAAAATAATCCGTACATTTAAAATACTACATTATTTATAAATGAATACTTAGTACTTACTTACATAAAGTTCAATTTTGTTTTTTATTTTTAACATAAAGGAGCTCATTTGTATTCATTAAAATTTTAAGTTGTGTGATCGGTTTGAGAGAATAAAAAACTTAAAACATCGGAAGATCATCGATGTAAGTATCATTATATTTTTTTTAAATCGACCTTTGTTACATCCCTACGAGTCATCCGTCCCGCTTTAGTATAGTTGCTATACTCTTTGCCGCGTCCTATTTAGAAAGCAAGATAGTGTAGTGTAATAAGTAGCTTCCTGCTTCCAAGTTAGAACCATCCTAGTTAGGATCCTAAAAATAGGACCGGTTACTTTAGTCTGATGGATCGTAAATTCGTTAGCATTGACATTGAGTGCAACACAGAGCATTTGTGAATAATTTCCGAACGAAATTTCCAACTTCAATTAATGACAAGAGCTGTCATATCACGAGCCCCAAAGAATTTGACGTTTGTTTGATGAATTTATTCGCGAAACAAAACAATTCAATGAAGGTGATTTCTATAAATAAATAGCTTATCAATGTTCATTTACACTACGCGACAGCGAGAGCGCGAATTTATTTAATCTAATCGCCACGCCTCTGGCGATAAGACACCACTGACTACTTTGATATCACTAATTAAAATACTATCATTCTCCGTTACGAATAGTCGTGAATACTGTGTTATTAGTGCGTGTACAGTCGAGCAAACTATATTCTCAAGACTAACGCTACGAAGTTGGTGTAAAAATAATATATAAGTAATAAATAATAAGTGTTTTCTTTTCGGATCTCGTGGACTTGGTACCTAGTAAGGATGTCTCTTTTGAACAACTTTACCGTGTCCATAGCCAGAGGATTACGCCGTAAGTATACGTTTTTAATAATGATAATCAAATGCAGTATTATTCGCAAAAGACAAAAGTATCTAAGTAGGTATAACACAGAAAAAAAGATATTTAAAGATAAAAACTGGTAATGTAGGGCATTGATCTCAATTTCTTCTGTCATATTTGTATGAGGTTTTTGACACAGATTCTATTTTTGTAACCTATACCTGATAGTCTCCTGATGTGTGTACTGAATGAATGAATGAAAATTATGAATATAAAGTCCACAATAAACATTTCAATGGAACACTTTGCTCAGCAGTAGAATTTTTCAGGTGGATAATTTGTGATTGTGTGTGTGTTTGATGCAACAAACAAACTCATTGTTTGTTGCATCAAACAATTAACCCAAAGAAGCACAACATTAATTTTGTTTGAAATCTATTCTGCCAATTCCCCAACATCGACAAAGCACTTTGATTCGTCAAGTCAATGAAACACACTGATAGGCTAAGTCAAGGACACACTAAACCTTAAGATGCTGTGATACTAACAGGTTAATCCCCTAACACAGGTTTTATAAACTTAAAAGGGGAGTCCCAACCCCTGTAATTTACAAACTTGTAATCTGATAAAGATATTTTGAATTTTTTTTTTTGATACCGTTTTACCCAACTGATAAGTATGGCCCTGAAGCGTAGACAGAGAAGGCATATTCACTCTACGCCCTGAAGATTAACGAAAGACTGCTTAAAACTTACAATCAACCTTAAATCACTACTATAAGGTTCATAATACACTGCAGCTGTTAGTTCCGTCTCACTCGCAAGTCACACCCCTCCACACGGCGCGTGCTAACATGGCGGCAGCTGCCGACCAATAGCATTTCCCATGCTTTAAAAATGTATCTTCGGTGCAGGTACATCTGTAAGCCATATTAATTGGGTACTACTGTACTGTTGATACTATTATTTATTAGTGCAATAAGACTCATTAGTTGTGGAGTTGAATGGCCCGGCATTACTTCTGTATAGGGATTTCTCTTCAATGCTTTGTTACCTCTTGATACCTCAATGGCTCAACATATCACAATCAAAATTAGCATACAGGTAAATCATAACCTGTAGAACCATATACAATACTTTTTATTTTGGGAATATTTTAGATCCCTTGGGAACACAGGTAAAACTGGGGCGATGATAGTTTATTAATGGTTTCCTGTTTGTAATAATAATGCTCAACTGTTTTTTATGAAGTGAATGGAAACAATAACAAGTTATTCATGTCCTCTCAGCAAAAGTAAATTTCCAAACCAGGGTAGAGTGAGACAGACTGATATTGAGTGCACAAGTGTTTTTGAAGGCCAATGTGCTTTTAATTGTTTTTCACTAAGGCGTCGTCCTAATTGGCGATGATCGTACGAGCAAACGATGCGATTCCGTTGCACGACGAAATTAAATACACTAAACGCTTTAGTGTCCTAATTGAAGCTCGCAAGTCATCGCGCGTGCACAGGAACATCAGCACGATCGTGCGACGAAATCGCATCGTTTGCTCGTACGATAATCGCCAATTAGGACGACGCCTATGCCACTCTTTTTAATGTTTTAATAAACCCACAGACAAACCGGACGGCATTCTCGCTATCACAAAACTGAGGAACAGTAATGGCGGCGACTATTTATGTGTGATTATATTTAGGGTTGCCATGTTAGGCTAAATTTACCCACTCTTTTATTATGTTATACCACTATTATACTCAGACAAATATGTAACGGTAGACAAGTTTAAATGAAAATTAAGTGTAAATGTAGGCAGAATATAACGTATCATTTTAAAATGTTAATGGTGGACAAATCTCGCTATGAAAATATCCTAACTAATATTATACACATCTGAAAGTGAGTTTGTTTGTTAATTTTATTTTTTTTCTGCTTTCATGCTTCAACTATCAACCGATCGCTAAAAAAGGGGTCGAAGATTTTTGTTCAGTCTGGCATATTCATCAGGCGCCGTTTTTTTTTTAAAGGCGGCTTTCGATGTAACCTTTATACATCGATTGAGGACACTCATACGAATATAAAAATAATGGAGTGCCTATATCCATAACGTTAAAGAGTTCTTTGCAAAAAAATATCGATGTTTGACATCTTCAATAACCATGAAAATTTTGTCATTAAATGTTTTTTCAACACACTCGCTCGTAAAGTGACGTTTTTAGTATCTTAAAGTAGCTTATTACTTTACATTACCGCACAGTTTTATGATAGGTATAATCCCGATTATGATACGTTTGTACCTCACTGCAAGTGATATGTGTGTAGACGAAGCATTCTTAATTTAAACGGGTAAAACTATTTGACAGCGCATCGCCGAAACAAAAAAAGAACCTGCGCGCCATGTTTGTTGACGTTCTCATTTGTGGTTAATCAAAAAATCTATTTAAAAAAACTGCTTTTTCCTCGTAAGTGTGTTGAATAACGACGTATGACACGCGTGTGCATTGATCATTATACTCTCGGCTTCCAAATCGCGTTCGCCTGCAGCTCACGCGCTTAAGGCCCAGAATACTCTCGAGCAGATTTCAGTTTTCACCCTTGCGCCACATTTTCACATAATATTAGCGGAAATTACAGGAACTAAGCAAACAAAAAATACTAGCTCCCTCTATTTAGAAGTGCGTCATTGCAAACAAACAATTAAACATGATACACCGCCATCTAAACATTTCCGCGAGAACGACGCTGTTTGAATTGGACACAGTAAAAATGTAAACAGTAGACAAACTGCAGACAAACATTACAAATAAATTTTTTCAAATACTTTAAAAAACTTTTTAAGGGCCAGTTAGGGTAGTTGGTTAAGATTCCACGTCGCCGATCTTATGTTCGATTCCCACCAAGGATATGCATCTGTGTGCATGATCATGTTTGCATGTCCCGAGTTTGGGTGTAAATATGTATAGTAAGTACTAGCAACCCGCCCGTATTTTTCGGCGCTTACTCGTTTCGTTCATCGTTTTACAACAACAAATGTGGCCGGACGGCCTCACTTGAACGGAACATAGTTGTGATGTGTGGCATTTTCTCTTTACGTAGTACTAATTATGATCTATCTGATGGTTAAAACTGCAAAACCCGTTGCGTGGTTTAGAGTTGATAAACAGAGAGACAAACAGACGCGGAAAACGACTTCTTTTTATACTATTTAGAGATGTATTTACAAGTTCTGCTTAGTTTGGGATCAGATAACCGTGTGTGAAAAATGTCTCAAGATATTTATTTTTAAAAGTGGATTTTTACGATAATATTTCTCAGTTTAGGTAATTGTCTCCCAAAACCAGAATTCTTTTACATACGCTACTTAGGTAATTGTCGTCGGGTCACGAAACTAAGCGTTTTATCTTAATACAATTTGTGTTCTATAAATTCGGAGAAAACAAGCTGTGACAAATGGACAGACAGGAGAGTATCCTACTCGTATACAGCTGTGAGCTGTGTTTCATAATGTGCACAAATTAAAAGGAGGGAAACTATGTTGAATTTTATCGACCGTTTTTTAAATTACTTTTTATGTATTTTTTAAATTCTTGTTCACTACAGTGATCACCACGTTAACAAAACTATGTAACTTTAATTACTTATTGAACTTAGCGATATATCACAATGCAACAAACCTAATATACCTCATAAAATGAAAATTGAGGCAAAAATACAGCCCTCAATCGAGATATTATATGTTATTTGAGAAATAAACAGGTTTTCTTCCATAACGTTTTACAATAATAGTAGAATTTCTCAATAAAATGCAAAGAGGGCATTTTACTACGAACGCCGAACCTACCATTTTTATTCATCATCATATGGGCCTAATGATATCCACTGCTGAACATAGGCCTCCCCCATTAACTTCCACTTCGAGCGGTTTTGGGCCGCTTGAATCCAGCAGCGCCCAGTGACTCTGACCAGGTCGCCGGTCCACCTGGTGGGAGGTCGTTCTGCATGGTGTCCCCTTCCAGTTAGTGGTCCCACTCGAGAAACTTCCATCCCCATCGGTTATCGGTTCTTCAAGCGATGTGGCCTGCCCATTGCCACATCAACTTACTAACTCTACGAGCTATACAGGGTGTATTTCGCATGGTAACGCAAACTTCGCGAAAAGGCTACACCTAATGCCACTAATCAAATTGTGAAAGTCATTCACCTCGCTAATGATCGGTTATAGAAATTGACATTTTCGAGCGCGCAATGTATTGTGAACACCGCGATTTAAACGCGCGATAACGTTGTGCCTACGTAGTATGTCGCTGACTGCAGGCGAATATCGCCATAAGACACCGTTTCTAGTTTTATTTACATTGCTACTTTTAGTGAAAGTAATGAATTAATAACTTATTTATTTTAAATCTCTTTGGGTTAGGTAAGAATAACGATTATAAACAGTCTAAAGTAAAAAAAACTCTAATTTTTTTTTTTTTAATTTGGGAAAAACCGACGAAAAATTCCAACATGGGCGGGTCCAGAATCATGTCCTGAACCCATGGTATCCGTTTGTGCGGCGATGTCCCTTACACCCTGTATACATAATTTTTGTTCTCCTACGAATGTCCTCGTTTCGGATCCTGTTTCGTAGAGAAATTCCGAGCATAGCTCATTCCATAGCTTGCTGAGTGACTCTGAGCTTATTTATGCGGCCAGCAGTGAAAGACCACGTCTATGTTCCGTATGTCATCACTGGTAACACGCATTGATTGAAATCCTTTCGTCTTAAAACTCTGACACTGAGGTATTCTGGACTTGAAGATATGCCGTAGCTTCCCGAACGCTGTCTAGGCGAGTTGGATTCTTGGAATCTTTCTCGAAGTTGAACCTACCTTGTTGGAAAATTTTTCCTAGGTAAACATACTCGTCTACAACTTCGAGAGCAGTGTTCCCAATAATCACGGGTATTGGCGGAATATGAATATTAGACATAATTTTTGTCTTGTATATTTTCATCTTGACCTGTTAGGAAACTCCCTTGAGATCATTGAGCATGATGTTCAAAGCTTCCAGCGATTCCCACCATTATGACTATTGCGTCGGCAAGTCGAAGGTGAGAGATGTGTTCACCGTTGATGTTGATGCCATAACCCTTCCAGTTCAAGATCTTGAACACATCCTCCATTGCAGTGGTAAAAATTCCGGGGAAATTACGTCACCCTGTCTTTCACCCTTCTGCAACTGGATTGGTCTCGTACTCTCGTCCTGTACTCGGATTGACATAGTGGCTTTGCTGTACAATCACCTTCAATAATTCGATATAGCGATAGTCGATTTAGCACCGCTGTAGACTCTGTAATACCGCCCATGTCTCAACTGAATTGAAGGCTTTTTCACAGTCATCATACACAAGGCATAACGGTTGAATATACTCCTCAGTCTTCTGTATAATTTGGCGAACTATATGTATGTGATCTATGGTACTAAAGCCTTTACGGAAACCAGCTTTTTCGGGAGGCTGGAAGTCTTCAAACCTACGTGCAAGACAATTCGTAATGACCCCCGAAAACAACTTGTAAACGTGGTTTAGGAAGGATGGGGCGGTAGTTCTTCAATAGGGCTTTATCGCCTTTTTTGAAGAAGAGCACCACCATTTATTTCCTCTCTATACTTCTGGTATTGTACCTAGGGCATAAATCTCGGAATATCGCAATATCGGAATCTCGGCACCGTGCATAAGGACTTCTTTTTTTATAGCTGGCAGGTGAGGTGATACTTCTGAGCTATCGCTGTCAAATTTATTGAGCGGTATCACCGAGGTATGTAAATGTAACATAATTGCATTTTTGAGCAATGAGGATCATTTACGTTCAAAAGTATCCTTTGTCCTTCTCCACTAATTGAACTATCTCCTTGCCAAATTGTATTTAAATCTGTTTAGTGGTTAAGCCGTGAAAAGGTTACAAACAGACAAATATCCAGAGTTGCGTGGTGGCCGAATTATGATGTCAACGTTAATGTACAAGCGGGAGCGAGCGTATTAATTAAGCCGTTTTTAAAACTTTAATAACTTCGTCATTTATTGATGGATATTAATAATTTAAAAAACATTATGCTCAAAAAGGTTATGTGCATCCTCTGTAGTAATAAAAAAGTTATCATTTTGTTATGTGAATGATCCTTATTGCAGGCATCTAACTCAAATAGCTATTTTGACCCATATAATATAAAATTTCCCGCCCCATGCTAAGCATCCACCTTAAGGAAGTATATAATGTTTTGGAAAAAAAGTCATTCCAATTTTATTACTTTTATTGATATAAAACTGTGCCTGGCTCACTGATTGGCTGAAAAAACTAAGCTACCGGTGGTTAGGGTTGTAGAAACAGTAACCTCCTCACAATGCGAGCTGTATCGAGGAATACTGCCGAGAGCCGAGAGGCTTTCGGCCATCAGGCCATTGGCCGTTACGACAATCGGCACAATGATAGCAGATAGCTCACTACTAGTAGGGAATGCAAAACCGTGGCAAAATGAAAACCGGTTTTTATTTCGGTTATGAGACGTAAAAACCGGTTAACCGGTTTTAAACCGGTTTTTTAAATGTTCGCTCGTTTTTTTTTCACATTATTTCTATAGCTCGAATTATAGATACTAACCGTGCCTAAGATGTAAAAATCGCAAACTGTGGATTTTTTATCAGTTAAAGGTAATGAAGTGGGTATAAAAGAAACATCATCGCCATCTGCCTGCCCTGTTTCCAATCATTTGGGATCTGCGCAATATGTACGCTTCTTCAATTCGTCCCTTCTATCCGTTATCATCTTTCATACAATTCATCCATCTCTTTTTCATCAAATTGATGGAAATAATAGTTTATTTAACTCTGTAGATTCGTTTTCATCAGAGACTTGTTTATATAGACTACACGGTTCGTTGCTTTTGATTTTATTTTATACGAATGAAATCATAAAAACATATCACGTTTGCTTGGTTTTTAATTGCTATGAGATATGATGACTTTATGTTAAAAAATAGATCAGTAATTAAGAAATACTTATTTAAACATTTATTAAATTATGTTTCGTACGTTATAATATTCATTTCACACGTAATATTATGAACATGGCTTATTATAGCGGCACAGCAACTTGCGTGTACACAAAAACGTGATTATTACTATACGAATGTTGTCCTTAGATAAAAAAAAACATTACCCAGTCTTTGTTGTCGTGCAGACGGGTAAAAAATAACACCAATCAATCAGCTTGCTGTCTGGCAGATACATAAGAGCCTTCATTGACAGTAGTTGCTCCGATAGCATGACATTAATTCTCTCGCTTTTTTCGCTCATTCGCTCATTACACGAGCCGTGCAAATATCCCTCGTTCTATATCGGAGAAAAGGCGCGAAGGACTTACGTCTTAAATCGAGAGTTCACAAACTAGTGACTCCGATTGGGGTCGACTAAACCTAGTCTATTTCAACCCCACTAAGTCACACACAAGCCTGCGCATTCACCGTTGAGAAAAGTCCATTTGATGTGGCTCTTCATTTCTAGAACATGTCCCTCAATATCACGAAAAGCATTGGGATCCTTCGCATTAATATTTATAGCGAGACGTTCTGTTCCAAAGTCATCTACAAGGTATTCAAAAAACTCGTTGTGATTAAGTGAGAGCGAAGCAGTACTTCTTATCGAGACAAAGACCGCAACTATATAAGTCGCAAGTCTTGCCCAAATGGAGTATTTTTGTCTTCTGTGGGCACCTGGATACCAGCTTGGGTATTTAAACTCAGTTTAGCGACGTGCCGTTAGAATTGTCGACGATCCCGAGCTTACAAGTGTTTTAAAGCCCCTTAGTCTGAGGAGACACTGCCTTCTTATGTGTGTTCTACCACTTTTCCAACGGGCAGTGTTCTGAAGAATTATTTGACCTGATGCCCAGTTACCTTTTACCATCGTAGTCACCGACGGGGAGTCCATCCACACACATTGGAACCAAAATGGTCTCGTACCGTGCGGTTTCAAAGAAGTTTCCTATCGTGGACGCTCAGGCTGTGGAATGAGCTCCCCGCTTCAAAAAGGTTGAAGGTTGGCAACGTGCGAGTGATAACCGTTATGTTGCCAGTACAAGCGTCCATAGGCTACGGTAACTGGTTATCATCAGGCGGGCCGTACGCTAATTTGCTGCGTAAGTATAGTAAAACAAAGTTTAACATACTTATTTAACATATTTAACATACCAGCTCAACACACTAGACGTCAACACACTTCAGTTCATCACAAAAATACTCACTGCTTTGCACTCAGTTTACAAAACGGCGGCAAATCATCCTTTCTAAGTATTTCCAAACATTGATATAAAAACCGAAAATAACCGAAAAACCGGTTTTGGTGTTATGTAAAACCGGTTTTTTTATTAGTCAAAACCGTACCGAATAACCGGTTTTTCGATTTTCGGTGAAACCGGTTTGCATTCCCTAACTACTAGTAATTGTAAATATACGATGGCTTCACATTCCAACTAATCAGTCCAGTAAGTACTAGAAACTTAGTCAACGTAACATGTGTAATATTTTCCTTACTGTTCTAATTTTACTGTGCCATTGTCATTTGCGAGTGGACCACAATAATACAATGAATATAAAAGTTTATCGGCTCGACTCGATAACTACAGATGACTCGATGACCGCAGTAGAGGCAGTCATGCCCGCCCCGACTTCGGGGCACCTACTGTTACCAGTATCAGTCAACCTACCCTTCATACCTTTTCTTTGATCTCAAAATAAACAATATTTAATGAGGTATTATTTAATCAGGTAACTAACTAAATAGGTAATTGCTCATTAAAAATAATATATATTGCTGATTTTTCATTTCGCATGATTTGATAAAAAAAAAGAAAAACATTTTCCGGGATTTGAATCATCACCTCCTTCAGTCGGGAGTACATAAATACCCCACGCCTTAGCCCCCTAGGCTACCCTAACCATATCTTTCATAGACGAAAATAAGAATTAGTCTCTGTCAGTACCACGACATGCCTCGGTGACAATTATCAAAAGCATCAATCATAACAGATTTTATTTTATATATTTTTATTTATAACTAGCAAATAATAGGCTCAATTGCCTTAATTTGACTAGCATGCATTTTCCAGTGCCTTCTAAAGATAATTTGATATGATTTTTTACTAATTTGAGAGGGTTTTATGTATGTGAAAATTCTGAAAAAAAATGACACAGGTCCGTCTAGCAACGCGGATCGCCGCGGAATGCGAGTGAGCGCGAAGCAAAATACGCGAGTTGCAGGACAATAGAGTGCGGTATGATGTTCATGGTGCTCAGATTAATTTGACGTAAGCGACTTTTTTTAAAATCGCTATTATGAAAAACTGAATCGCAAATTCAAAAAACTAAATCGGGCGTTTATTTGCTTATGATATGTACTCTATTGATGAAAAAAATCGTATTAAAATACCTTCAGGCGTTGGATATATTTGGGAATTTCTTGATTTTCAGAGGTATGTTTGGCATTTTTTTTTATCGAGGCTTTTAATTGAAATCGTGTTTTCGGCTCGGGCGATGTGTTTGTTATATCCTTAAGTATCATATATTTCAATTTCAATACCGTAGAGCTAGCAGGTTTCATATAATTTGGGCTGCAATGTAGAGACTTTTGCCCATTTCTGCCTCTTAATACCGCCGCGTCTGTAATGACCAACTTTGCACACATCTATCACAATGTACTATTGCGCATTCTACGGTGCTAGAATAGCTATATTGATTTATTCCTACAAGTATTGAATTTACTGACATATCAGCATAACATATGTACAGCTGATATCCGTAATACTATTACATTAATAAATAAATATAATAAATAAATATACTGGGACATTCCTCACACGCGACCATCTGAATACAAACTAAGGAGAGCTTGTACTATGGAAACCAGCTATAACTGATAAAATACATTATACTACTTTTTGTTAGCAAATACGTACTTAATACACATAATTATACCCAGGCTCAGAACTTACAGACATGTTCATGCACACAAATGCATGTCCGTTGTGGGAATCAAACCCACGACCGGCGGCGCGATAGGTAGAATCTTGACCAACTGCGCTAACTGTCCCGAAAAATATAAAGCAATTAATATAAATCAGCCATACACAAAGCATACTCCGCGGAGCCCTAAATCCTCTGTGGGGGCTCTGCGATATTATGGCCAAAATACATTACAATGTATACCGGGTGATTCCCGAATCACGCGGTATACAGGAAGTCAAGTTCAAAAAATAAATTCAATTAAATAAATAATTCGAAATAGTTAATTTGATTACGATAGTCCAATAATTTCATTAATTTTAAATACAATAAGTACCTATATTTTACAACCTACCCGGTTAAATAAAGAATACCTACACTATTATTATTATTATTATAAACTATTCTTTGATTATTTTAGGGCTCCATCAAATAATTCGCTTTCTAAAACGGGTCCGTTCGCCAAAAAAGATTGAGAACCACTGATATAAAGTATGTGTATAAGTCGCGAAAATTTAAAATCAATTTATAATAAAATACCTAGTATTAATAATAACCATAAAATATAACATTCCCATATTTCGGCTAATTTACACAAGTGAATATTGGCAACACTGGCTTTGTGATAGATTATTTTGTTCTGGTGAATGAATATTTGTTTTGATGTATAAAATCAAAACTAAGTGATTGAATTATTAATTTACCTGTGAAACGTGATACCTGGTATTTTTTTCCTACGGTCAGTACAGTTTTTACACCATTTCACTACACAAGACATGCTGTATTTTAATATTTTACGGCACCGCAGACGTATTGACTTTGTTGACGTTTATCCGCGTAATGGCCGACTAATGTGTGAATGTGTGCGTGCCCGCATGTACGTACAGCGAGGTGGCCGACTCTGAGCGACACAGTTTTTTGTTAGCGAGAATACATCCGCCTTTTTTAAATATCTGTGAATAAACCTCATCCAAATTACATTCAGCAATTTTTATGTATTAAGCCGAAAACATCCAAATAAGGGCATTAATAATATAAGTGAGATGAGATAGATGCAGTTTTTTTTTTTTTTTATACAACTAAGTCGGTAAACAAGCATACGGCCCGCCTGATGGTAAGCGGTTACCGTAGCCATATGGACGCTTGCAACACAAAAAGCATCGCTCACGCGTTACCGACCTTTCCCCCTCCCCTATGAGCTCTGGCGACCTTACTCACGCGCAGGAACACAACTTTACACAACATAAAGTTATTTGGCTGCGGTATTCTGTAAGGTGGAGGTACTTAACACAGTTACAGTTTGATTCAGAAGAAAAATAAAATATTGTTTTAGTACAAGTATCCCAGATTTTACTGCCACATCTAAGTTGTGCCTGGTTGCCTTTTAGGTAATCAAAGTAATTAATCCCTTGACTGTTTGATGATCCGCGTGGGTGAGGAAAACAATAGAAATCAATTGTTATTTTTTTAACCGCAAATCAATGGATTAAACTAAGGCCAAGCTGAGAAGCCATATAAGTTGTGTATCGTCGCCGCATTATGTTATCTCTTTTTGGCGCCAAAATTATAAGTGCTGTCAAAATTAAATTAAAATGACCCTAGTTAAATAGAGAGTAAAATTGAATGTTTTGATGCAATCTAAAATGTCCAAATCTCTTCAACAACTATGACAAATTATCAAGAAATTATACAAAACCAGATTATATAATGACCTGACTTGCCAAATCAAAACCAAATATAATAAATGTTTACATGACCTTGTAGAATGTTCTAGTTACTTTATCACATTTTATCTTATTAATTATTGTTAGTAGATGATTTATATAATACTTTTTGGCATAATATACATTACAAAACATATACTTGTGAACACAGATTTATTACAAACTTGTGAGTTAACTGTAAGGCCCTTTGCACATTATAAGAAAATTCTGATCAGACACAAGACATAAAATGTATGGGCGTGTCTGATCTGACATTTCTTGTATTATGCACGGTCTCATATAACAACCAGTGTGACTGAATGTCTTATAAGACGCAAGAAATTTTCTTATAATGTGCAAAGGCACTAAGGAATGAATGAATGTCTGTGACATGCCAAGACATTTGTTACTGCAAATAGGCCTGTGTTGCTTGGCCACAATTTCTTTTGCTGTTTTACCGTTTAAATTAAGATGTGTGTGTCTACACACATATCACTTGCAGTGAGGTACAAACTTAACTTAATTAGGATTATAGGTACCTGTCAAAAAGCTCTGCGTTAAGGTAAAGTAAAAAGCACTAGAGCGTACTAATAAAAACGGTGCAATTTATGTCACTTTACGAGCATATGTGTTGTTTTTTTTTAGAAAAACTATGTTTTTAACCGACTTCAAAAAAGGAGGAGGTTCTCAATTCAGTTGTATTTTTTTAATGTTTGTTACCTCATAACTCCGTCATTTATTATAATCAAAGTAGGTACTCTACTTGATTTATGAATAATTTCTTGATTAAAAAATACATTAATTGCTTTGCAGATATATTTATAAACTAATAAAAAAATATGTTTAAAACAAAGTGGTATCAGCTGTTATTGTACAATTATTGTTATATTATAATATTGTATTAGAATATTTTTTTTTATGTTTGGCTCAGTAAGTAAGAAGACCGGTACTTATGTTTAATTTTTTTTTGGATACCATAGTATAGTCACGTATAGTCAAACAAAGAGTGGTTCCTTGTTTGTCATTAGTCATCATTACCTGCTTAGGTCTGTACTGTACTGTACTTAAAGAAGTTTGAAGATTTTTTTTGTTCAGAGCCTGGCATACTCATCAGGCACATTTTTTTTATTGGCTAATTTAACTGCAATAACCATGAAAAATTACTCAATAAATGTTTGTATGCATTATATTGGTGCCGATTCTGTTGTAAATCGCACTAAACTAATTTTAGTTACATCTCATCTCTTTCTTACGAACATGATTGAAAAAGGATAGATATTTTAAGTTGCAAATTAATCTTTGCCGTCTTATTTTGCGTGTATTTAGGCGTAACCGCGATAGATGGCGACTAAATTTATATTGAAAACAAGCATTGGACTAATTTGACAGGAGTAAATTTCTTACATCCTTTTCTTATGTTCTTTGTTAGAAAGAGACATAGTGACATTAAAATTAGTTTTGTTGTGAAAAACAGAATCAGGGCCATTGCGTATTGGATATAAATAAAAATCAATTGCCACATGTAATACATGAAATAAAATACAGTACTGAAAGACAAGCTGTCTGATGGATGGACAGACAGACAGATCTGAGGGTTAGTAATAGGGTCCCATTGGACACCCTTTGTTTATCTGCTGGGAATCATACCTTATTGTAATTTAATTAATTTTTATGATAATTTTATTAATTTTTGAATTTGTTTATCTGCTGGAAATCGTGCCTTATTGTAATTAATGTATGTTATAGGTAATATCGTGATACTCATGAAAATTTGTACGCTTGATAAAGGCATAAAATAGTGGGACATATACATTGTAACATCCTCATTGACCTATTTTAACAAATATATAATTTTGAATTTTGAATTTTGGGTACTTATAAAAACGAAGTTGGAATGTGCATGCATCTTTAAGCTTTTTGTATTGATTATTCAGATTCAGTTAAATATTTTGCTTTATCAATTGTCAAATACGATTTTCCTAAGAAGTTTAGAGTTGTATAAACCCAAAAATATTTGATAGATAAGAGTGTCCGGTTATTAATTAATTATCCAGACTAAATAAAGATACAAACTGGATATTTCAAACATGATAAATATATTATTGAGTTATTATTTTAATATGTAAGTTAGAAAGATAGGAAAGTAGCAAAGGGTTTGAAGATTTTGGCATACATTTCGGGTGCCATTTAGCTTTTTTTGAAAATGGTGGCGCACGATGTAACCTATATACATCGATTGGGGACACTCATACGAACAAAAAATTACTCGGGGTGTCTATGTCCTAAAACATCACGTTACACAGTTATTTGCAAAAACATGTTTGTGTGTGTCCTCAATCGATCTATGGTCTCATCGTGCGTCGCCATTTAAAAAAAAACAAAATGCAACCAGCCAGATGAGAATGCCAGGCTCGGAAAATATTCCTCGAACCGCTTTAAATAAAATTGACGTTTTCAAAAATGTGCATATGAACTAACGAACTAACTTGTGGAGAGACACCTTAATAACAAAGAATATTGGGAGAAATTGTGTGGAATTTTTGACATGTTTAGGGCAAAATGAAAAATAATGTTAGTTATTTTCCTTTCTCGGTGAAAGTTGCTCATGACTTTTAGTTTTATCTCTTTTTGCTGATATACTGAACTGATTTTTTAACGTTACGTTTCATAAAAAATATATGTACTTAAGGTGCGTTCGAATTGGGGTACGGTAGCAAAAATAACAGCCAAAAATGCTAAAAACGATCACATGTGGCGTTCGATCTGGAATGTTGTGGGCGAAATTGTCGTTTTGAACTGTTTTCGTTCTCCGTTCGTTTTGCTTGAAACAGTTAAAAACGACATCGTGAACTGCAAATTTTTACCCACCTCCGAGGCAGGGTCGTTTGCATTGAGATTATTATTATTAAGTCGATGGTCGTTTGTGATCATATTTTGACATCTTTGAATCTGACAGATAAGTTTTGGCTGCCAACGGCCAAAACGGCGGCTGAAACGGGAAGCGAAAATTTTAATTTTTATATTAACATTTGATAGAAACTAACAGGCAAGAGAAAAAATTGTCTTAATCTGTAAATTTTGTTTGTCTTTGTTTATATATTAACTGAAGGAAAAAAGGTAAGTTGAGACAAGTGACAAGCAGGCGATGAGCATGCAAATGTCATTTTTGTATCTATATAATCGTTCGATTTGGGAAAAATCGTTTGGGGCAAAAGTTGCAAAATTTTTGAAATTTTCCAATTCGAACGCATGAACAAAAATGCCCATTTTGAAACTGTTAAAAACGACATCACTCCAATTCGAACGCACCTTTATTAAACGTCCCGTGTTGTTTCAGTTTCACGATTTAAAGAAAACGAAATTGAGACAAACATACCGCCATTTATAAAATTTACTCGTACGTTATAAATCAAAACAAAATCAAATAAAATCTGGTGTGTAGGTAGGTGTCATTAACGAACGGTTTATATAATTTAATACTGACCCGAATATCCTGAACCGATTAAGAAAATTATCAATCTATATCAATCACTCAATTACGATTATCAGACACTATTAGTCGGGGTCACTTGCAAAGTATCATAATTATTGCAATAAAACGGAAAATAGATTTAGTTCTATTATGCAACTTATTTACTAAACACGTGTCATGTGTCTTTATTTAAGGAACCGTAAAGATAATATCGTCTAATAAATGTTATGATAGTGTATTTGTTTGTGATAATTTTATATAACTGGTAAATAAGATTGCGCAATCTCCTTTTGAAGATTATTATTTTATTACTAAATTTTCAATGACTTGCTGAGTTTCTTGCCGGAGTCTTCTCAGTTCAAGTTGTATTTGGAACCGGTGTAGAGCCATATGTTAACGTTCATAAGGGCCTAAATTGAATAAATGCTTTTTGAATTTGAATTTGAATTGAATACCTTACAGAAAATCGCGGCCAAATAACATTACTTGCATGGTGCTGTGTTGCAGCTATGAGTAATGTCGCCAGAGATCCATGAGGAGTAGGGTTGCCATGCCGTAAAACACAAAAGCCGGACGCGGCGCTTAATTTAGCCGGACATTTTACCCTAATCGCTGAACATACCTTCTTTGAATCGTAGTTTTTAAAGCCGGATAATGTTATAAAAGCCGAACAATATGGCGGCACCGCACCGCGTTGCGCTCGAGTTTCGATTCGCGCGGCAGCCAGACAAAATTTCTAACAAAAGCGGAAACGACCGTACAATGCCCAATCTGGCTAGTTGGCTACCCTAGTACAGCGACTCTTCTCAAACCCTTTTTGATACGAAGGAAGTGTTTTTTAAGCACCAAGAAAATCACTTCATTTACGCGTGTGGATATGGACTTAGCGGAGCAAGGTTTTTGTACATACAAAACAAGCGAGGAATGCGTGCGAGGGATGTTAGCGAGGAATGTGCGTCTACGAGTCAGTCAATAGATGATGTTTGGTAGAAAATTATTTATTCTGTGGAAGAGATAATATTCGAAAAGAGTCCGCTACCTATCCTTGCACCGCTTAACTGTACACAGTACACATTTCTCGCACATCTCTGGCGAAAAGAAAATCTCCGTTACCTCGCACATCGCTGTTGGACGCGCAGCCTTGCTTGTTTGCCTACTTGTCTGTTAATGTTTTAGCACTTTCCTTTTCTATTAATAAAGGGGTCTAGAATGTATGTATATATTGCTGGAATGCCGTGCACATTTCACAATTTAACGGGCTGTGATGAAATTCGGTCAATATATGACACACGCGATAGGTCAAGAACAAATAGGGTGCTATTTTATCTAGTGGGTTATTCCGATCATAATAATGTTTAATATTCATATTTGGTTCTCTTTTATTCAAATTGTGTGACGATTCCCTAATACCTACTTTAAATCTTGATATTTATTTTGAAACAGACTGACTGACAAAGGAGTTCGACGATTTTTGTTCGGAGCCTAGAATACTTTTCAGGCGCCATTATGATTTATTTTTCAAATGGTGGCGCACGATGAAACCTAATATTTCGATTTACATTTACACTTTATAGAAAATGAACATTTGTTGGGTGTCTTAGACAAAGTTATTTATTGTTCAAAATAGGAGATCTCCTGTTCTTTAGAGTAAAATTTACTATCGTACCGCTTTACTATTTCTCTAAAAACTCTCTTCCTTAAAGCTAGTAAAGTACTTAATTGATAATTGCTGATCTGATTATAATATGACTTTCAAGTTATGCCTAAGAAAATACTAACCTTTCCTGTGAAATTGGATTAGCCGTTTCCGATAATAGCCCAATATTGACACGTGTCAGACACGCATTCTCTCGGTGGCTGCACTGTAAGAAAGGATTTTCATAAATTCAAGATACCCTTATGTGGTTCGCGGGTCACTTAATTTATTATTAGTAGTGACTTATTGGAAGACAATTCCACTTGCATCACAGAGATACACCGCGTTATCAGTAAAAACATTCCATTCACAATTCATGATTGCACGAACCACAATATGATTAAATGCCATAGGGTCAATAGAGCTGCTTGTTTTATCTGTACGTATGCATTATTAACCTGTTAATTGTATATGATATCTTTAGAAAGGCATTAACACTGCGATCGATGTGTTTTTCTAAGATTATAGATATTGTAAAGTATTTATTTATTTATTTAGGGCAACCAACAAGACATACTACGCCTCAATTACAGGCTACCACAGCATGCAATTAATTGAATTATTATGACATTTCGCTTCAAAATAGAGTCTAATTTTGCCAAAGTTTTTTACGGTTCCGTACCCAAAGGTGCCCTACTTTAGTAAGCCTCTGATGTCCGTCCGTCCATCTGGCTGTATCTCATGAACCGTAATAAGTAAAAAGTTGAAATTGTCACAGATTGTGTATTTTTATTGCCGCTATAACAAAAAATAATGAAAAAAAATCTTACCTGAAATGAAACCTGTGTTGGGAAGGTTGCATTTTTGCTAGGAGCCGACAAATAAGGCAATTACTCTTTTTAAAATAAGCAATATAGTCAATTCTACTCCTAGTAATTGTGTGGCGGCAAAAGAAAAAAACAGGCTCAAATTTTAATGTAGTACGTTACGTTGTTTTGGTCAGCGACGAGCGACTCAGGGTCGATAATACAAATGATACTAATGCTAAAAAATATATAAATAAAATACTTAATTTTTTTATAATAATAAAAATAAAAAAAATAAAAATTGGAAAATCATGTAATAAGCTACAGTGTAGATGTAATAGGTACTCAACGGGAGTGCGAGGGATTAAAGGGATGGGGCGACGGCGGCTTGCACCTAGCTCTAGTCTACACAGGAGCCTAGTAATCACACGTTGCGGTAATTTTAGTTCAAATTGATTAAGGTATTTCTCACTGTATTTACAGTATTTAATGGAATTAAGGCCATTTTTGTAAAATGTATTTTTTGTACTACCGCCCCTGGGTCGCTGGTCGCCGACCAAAAAAACACCCTGTATAATAACAGGTAAGTCCTCCGAGTGGTGGGGACTTATAGCATGTGTCTGAAAAAAGTTCCGATGTTAAACTTTCTGCTCTTGACCTTTCCATCCACACCCCCTTGGCTTAATTTACCAGGCTAAAAAGCTTCTATAGATTCTGATCTTAATATAAAAAGATTTACCGATTTTAATGTATAACCTTTACCTAAAATTTTAAGTGTTTCATTTTGCCCCCGGCCCATCGTGACGTCTATGCTATAGTGCGGTATTGCCTTACCCCTCAGGCGCAAATCTTAAGAATACATCACATAAGCGCTGGAAGTCTTCATAAATATACGATAACATTCAAAATGGAGACTATTTGTGATTCTGACTAGGCGTATGAATCTCCGATGATGTTCACGTATTAGCACAATTGTGTGAACTATGAATAGATTGAATAGGTATCTAGCTCTAACAAGCCACTTTAAAACGTAAGCATCAATTGAAACAATTATATGATTGTCGTACGAACAGTATGTATTTATACTTTCCCTCTACACATAATCAAATGAAACGTCTCTATGTCAGTCCGTTATTTGGCTTAACTCGAATTTTGATGCGGTTACGTAGGACATTTATTGGAGAATGTTTTAGGTATATTAGTTATCTGGTTTCCACATTTCAAGCTCTGCTTAGAATGGGATCATAAAGCCGTGTGTGAAGAATGTACCACCCAGGTTATTATTATTAATATCGTTGCACGTTGGCTAGAGATCATTGCACTGTAACTAAAGAGAATAGAGTGGTGGTAATTTTAGTGAAAAGTCTGAGACTAAATACTAGAGCCATTGTCTGCGCCGCGGACAATCAAATGGTCTATTTAATTAAATGAATTGTTTGTGAAGAACCAGAAATTATCGATGACACTTTGCTTAAGAGCTGGTTGAACAAGTAGGCCTATCTTCCTGTTAGTTATCTGATATGAGTTCAGGCAAACAACACTCGAGAAAATACGTCGATCGAAAACAAAACCTACTTCTAATTGAACTAGGATTGTAATTCAATTGATGTAATCTCTTATAATATAATAGTAGGAAAAAATGGCTATACCCAGCGGTTTTACTCGCTTTACCGTTATAAAAGTGTCGTGTCTGTATATTTCCAAGTTTTATACCAGTATTACATAAAATTTAAAAAAAAATGTTTATTCTATTTTCAGTCCAGTAAAAGTAACCTTTGCCATCAGGTCTCCGGCACAATAAGGAGTTAAACGACCTCCTACCCGCCAGGCGTCGAGGCAGCTTCACCAAGGATGCCCTTCCTGACCTCAAGATGGAGAAGTGCCTCATCGTGTCCAAGGTTACCAGATACGAGTATGAAAAGTAAGTCATTATTTGTTTCAGACTCAATTAGGGACTGCAAAATCCGGTTTCCAAGATTATCATCACATATAAATCCGGATTATCCGGATTTTTCGAATTTCTTTTTTTTTTGCAATCTTTTGTAATTTTAAATTGTACGCGTAGTTTTATGCTAAACTATTAGTAGTTTGAAGAGAGGTGTTTTATTTTCTTGTTTTTCCATTGCTTTTGAATAAAAATTAAATAAAACTACAAATATTTAATTTAAATTTCTCGGCTTCTTGTGGTTCGGAGTAAAAATGGGGATGGTGGTTGGAATAAGGTTGAACAATTCCTGCACACACTCCAAAATATATCCTGTAGAAACCCGATAAGGCAAGCAGCCTTTCTTCGATGGTCAAGGCTCGTGAGTTTCGCCTTAATTAAAGACTCCAATGAGTCTTCTGGCTCGGCGGTTTATTGAGTCGAGAACGTGAGCGAGTTGGAAAGATTTTGGCGGTGAAAAGAAACGCCTGCGTAACTTGTTGACATACCGAAAATAGGGACATAGCGTTTTGCATCCTCATTTATAATGCGGACAGCAAGGGAGTGTAACTTGCTTCCGGCGTCTGTGTTTCCTGACTCATACAATCTAGGGACTTTCAAGGCCAGAGTGAATAGGTTCCTTCTGGGTAAAGCGTGTTCCATTCTACGCTTCGTCTTCGTCCCTTATGGGCGGGTCGGTGGCCAAACGCAAGCCCATTTAAATTAAAGAAAAAAAAGTCGGTATAGATAGATGGTAATATCAGTAATACATGTTTGTATATCACATACATGAATTAAATAAAAGTATGTGTTCACAAATTGGCCATAAACAGCATTTTCATACTGTTACTTGCGACTGGGGCGTCAAAATTCGAGTTGCTAACAAAAGTAAAAGCGGGGCAAGTTGGTGCATCGGTTGGACCTACGCGCATTCGGTATTCGCGTACTTCAAATCCGTGATATCCCTCTTTTTTATCATAATATCATTGATGATATCAATCATTATTTATTCTTACACACTTGTTACTTTTTTAAAGCGATGTATTTTCTATTTCTATTCTCGCACTGTTTATTATTGTTCACGCATAATATAGGTACATTCCTAAAGATAGCATATGCTCCCAATACCGGGAAGTAAGTACGCATCAGTTGAGACCAATTACGATAAACAGTGTTTCCACCGATTATATCCAGTTATATGTCATTTACATTATCATAACCTCTTGATAACGGAATTATTATTAGATTTTACGATGTTATTTAAAAAAATGCGTTTTAGGAAATTATTTATTTGGATCACGAATTAATATGATAAGCATTATACTGTGTTATTCAATATACCAAAATGGTTTCAGCGTTTCCCTAATTTAACTGCAAAAGAAACACATAATACACCGCAGCCAAATAACTTTATGTTGTGTAAAGTTGTGTTCCTGCGCGTGAGTAAGGTCGCCAGAGCTCATCGAGGAGGGAGGAAAAGTCGGTAACGCGTGAGCGATGCTTCGTGTGTTGCAAGTGTCCATATGGCTACGGTAACCGCTTACCATCAGGCGGGTCGTATGCTTGTTTACAGAAATAAACGTACCTATAAAAAAAATATAAAGATATTTTACATAAAAAAACCGACCCTAAAATGGGTCCGCACTCCGCACATAACGAAGTAGTATGGAGGTGCAAGGTGGATGACACCTCCATTCAAAAGAGAAGATCTTCCGCCAGGCTGGGTCATCGTGCCGCAGGGTCCGCGGTCCAACTGTACAAGTGTGTAGTCGTCGCACACCCCCCTTGCGGGCGGTGGGGAGTCCTTCCCGAAGTTTATAATTCCCTGGAGGTGGTTTTTTTCTTCGCCCAACGACACGCGTGTCATTGGGTTTAAAATTGGTACAGCGCCAATGTGGGTTGCCTGACTTGAACCATTGTCACGTCAGGTGTGTTTGTTCACGCCGCCACGGCTGCCTGCCTACCGGTAGTTGTAACCAGCCGGGAGGCGCTGCCTTGCGGCGGCGACTTATTCATCTATCCTATGTCCAACTGTACATGTCCGACAGTTGTATACATGAGATTCTCGAGAAAATGTTGTAAGCGTGATGCAGGCTGTTGTGGAGCCACGCCATCTATCTTTCCAGGTGTGAACTATCTCAGTGTAACTGATAGACGGCTGATAGATGTCGCTACAGTAGGTATTCTAATTTGACCTACTACACCTACTATTTTGAAGACAGTGAAAAAGTAACACGTGTATCATAGAATATCTCGGTAGTAACCCAGCTAAAATCAGCTACATTATAATGTCAAACACCTTTCTTTATGTTCATAAATAGAACAAAAGTAAATATTTATTTTACAATCATTGTGATGCTAAGATTTGCGATAGACGATAACAATTATGAATGCAAATAAATAAATGTAAATATTATTGCAAGAGGCTGAGCAAGGTTATTATTTATTTACTTTTCATACTATCTAACTATTGTCTATATCTTTCTTTTAAATAGTTAACAAATCAATACAATAAGTATAGGTTTACTAGTTTACGTCCTCTAATGTTTTTCCGCGATAAAATGTATCATATATGTTATTCCATGCTATCTACCCGTGTGCCAAAGGAGTTCGAAGATTTTGGCATTCCTCACGCCCGCCATTTTTGTTTTCAATACGGCGTCTACGGATAACTTTTATAAAAATCGATAGTTCACATCAAAACAATCAAGAAATATTCGTGATAAAACATCGTAAAGTGTCACGTTTCGAGCTGTACTGTTAAGAAAAAAAATATAATATTTTTAATACAATTTAATTACACCCAAATATTTATAATTATAAAAAATAAATATTTAAATAAATTAAGATAAATAATAATTAACCTATATTCTCTGTCTGTATATATTCCGTGAGGATCTTAGTGCAAGCAATTTTTGTAATAAAGTCTAATATTTTAATAAAAAAGCTTTAAATATTTTCTATCCTTTTTTCAATATTGTTTGTGAGAAAGAGATGTGATACCATTAGCTAGTTATAATTGAATGTATTTTGTCCCCAGGTACAGCCACGACAATATATCAGATATGGAATTGGAGAAAATACTGCGCATGCGCGGCTCAGACTACGACATGATGCTACACAACCATCAAGAACAGAAGGCCTTTGAGGAGGGAGTCGCCAAGAGTCTTAAAGATATGGGCCTGCAAGTTGAGATGGCTAGCAGGTAGGTTTATTGTTTTACTGTGGAAAAAAAAACAAATAGCTGGAAGATGGCTATTAGGTTGCTGACATGACTGCACTTGAGAGCAATTTCCTTTCTACATAGACTAGAAAGGAAATTGCTCTCAAGTGCAGTCATGTCAGCAATCTGACAGTGCTTTTCCTCAGGGAAATCATCACTGACCATGGTGTGGTCAAATACATTCTTTACCATTACACCACCACCCTAACGCTACATGCGCACTGTGCGGCTAGCCGCATTGCGGACAGCTCCATTTAGTCGACATTTGGCCAACAGCTGCATCACAGTTCGCATAAAAACTATTTTTTTCGTATTTATTTTTGATTGCGGTCAACTGGATGGTTGACCACATTGCTGCTGCGGCAAGATTGACGGCCAGCCGGACGGTTTCTATACGCATTCAGCGGATAGTGTTAATTTGCGGTAAATTTTATTGATAATAGAATTCTCAAGATCTGCAATATGGATATTGATACAGAAGAGTTTATAAGTACAGGCCAGCAATCTAGAATACGAAATCAAATGCTCTCATTTCGTGTTGGAAAATAAGGATGCTCCAAGTACCCTTTTCTCTACTTCTTTTTCTTCATTTAACGCGCGTAAATATAATAACTAGCTGTGACTTCCTCTACGTCTCTCATCTTGGAAATGAGTCGGTCAAACCAACTAACAAATCACGACGGTTTCTAACCGCACTTTCCTTTCCTTTGCAACAGCATCCTGCGGCCAGCGGCTGTCCCCAATGCGGTTAGCCGCACAGTGCGCACGTGGCTATAAGACAACTGTGTTAATAGAAAATTAATCTAATGTTTTTGGTCCAGGGAGCCAATTCTCATTCACTCGAATTCATCACTCGTTCCAAATAAAGTTCGAACTCGTACTTTTTTCGAGTGAAAATCAAGTTAGACTATTCTGAGAATTTCGAAGCCGCCATTTTCTCTTATTTTTCGAGGGATAGCGCTAGAACTACTTCGACTGGTCGGGACCGTTCGAAACGTATTTCGAATGCGAACTATCAAACGTCAAACAGTTAGGTTGTCATTTGGAAACGTAATGACAGATAAGCCTAAGGATTTCCGTTACGCACAGAAAATATTTTGTCATATTCATTTATAATTATTATATAAAATTGATTAACTTATGAATTCCGGATATATTAGGATATAATAAGAGTAAAACGTTGTTTTAAATATTTTATATTCATTAAAATCTTTTATATTTTAATTTAAGATATAACATTATCACGTACGTTAACAAAACGCAATTATCAAGTGAAACGAAACGCATCGTGCAATTTGTATCCATCATAATGGCAACATTTACTCCTTACACTCGAACTTATTTCGAAGGTTAGTTCGATTAGTGCCGAGAATACAGGAATCGAAGAATTGACTCCGCCCCTCGAAATTTTACGGTAGAACTAGAACTCGTAATGGAATTGGGCCCAGGTTTCAAATCCAATTGAACGATCACAACTCAATTTACAATATGCACTTAAATATCATAAAACTTGTGTTATTGTCGCAGGTTGACTTACAATGAAGATCTGATAAATTGGTGCGACGTGGTAGTACCGTGTGGTGGGGATGGTACATTTCTGCTAGCGGCTTCTAGAGTTAGAGACGCCAAGTAAGTGATCGAATTTGTAGAGTTCTATCAATCGATAGTTTCTAGTTATCAACTAAACTAATTTTAATGTCACTATGTCTCTTTCTAACAAAGAACATAAGAAAAGGATGTAAGAAATTTAGTCCTGTCAAATTAGTCCAATGCTTATTTTCAATATAATTTTAGTCGCCATCTATCGCGGTTACGCCTAAATACACGCAAAATAAGACGGCAAAGATTAATTTGACAACTTAAAATATGTTCTATCCTTTTTCAATCATGTTCGTAAGAAAGAGATGAGATGTGACTAAAATTAGTTTAGTGCGATTTACAACAGAATCGGCACCATTAGGTTGATTTAATTTTATAAAATGCTGTATTAAGGAACCTAACAGTATGCGTGGTACAAACACTTATTTTAATGAGGTTACATGTTTGAGTCGTACACAGCGGTTGCAATGTAGACCTAGATGATTTGTAGACAGGTCAATGAGTGTTCACAAGGGGTGTGTGGATGAAAAGGTCGAAAGCAAAAAGTTTAATTGTGGAATTTTGAGGAGACAAAGATACTAAAAGTCCCCACCCCTCGGAGGTAAGCCCTAGGAGGGGGGGCACAAAGAAGGTCCCGTTTTTTTGTTTTTTGTTTACATCTTGAAAACGATATATCATAGGAAATTTTGTTATACTACATTATGAAAGCTGATAAAATTCTCTACAACTTGAATTAAAACAGTTTTTACCTACTCCCTAGGTCGATTTTCAAAAAACACATTTTTGATAATCGACCATTTTTCGGAGCTTATAACTAGACAACAATTGGGAATAGATAAAAAGTGTATGAATCAGATGTAAACAAAAATCCAAGAAACGGGACCCGTTTGTGGGACCTCTAAGACTTAAAGCATGTTTGTCTACTTCATAGTCCAAACAAAATTCCGAGGTCAAACTTTCTGGTTTCAACATTTTCATCTACAATCGTTGGTTACCCGGATGATTGTTAAAACAGTGTTATAATGTTATTGTGACAGTAAGCCAGTAATAGGCTTCAACAGCGCCCCGCACAAGTCAGTTGGCAGGCTTTGCCTCCCAACTTGGTGTTCCAACGACGTTAAGGGAGCGCTACACGCTTTGAAGGAGGTAAGCTTACAACTTTTCATCAAATTTCACTAAATTAAATTAGTTAGCGAAACTTTGCAGTCGCATTTGGTACCAGTTAGTATTTCTGAGTAACCTAGGGCCTTCCTAATAGGTCACTTTTGACAGCCTATATACAATACATCCATCAAAAAGAGACAAACATAGTGCCTCAAGGAGAGACACCCTCTTGTCAAATATGACTTCTTAGCATGGTCTATTTGTATGTTTGTTCGGGTGGAATCTTGCAAGTTGAATTTCATCCACTTCCAGTGGTCGGATTGACTTGATATTTGGTGTACATGAATATATCGGAAGACAATGCAAGTACAGTCAACAAAGAGTACAGTCACCAAAAAAAGCTTGTATTAAAAATTAAATTTTTAACAAAAACCAATATTATTTATTTATGTTTTTGATGTACATTTGAGCTTGTGCTGGGGATTTCCATCTCAAGGCTTACCATATGGTAATATGTAGGTCATTGTAGTGCCGTATTGTAAGGGCACTAACTATGAGTTAAACTGTCCAATATTATTTATTATAAACATTGATAATGCATTTTTTAATCAACATTGATTGTCTTGGAAAAGGTTCGCCAGCTAATTTAATTTACCCGTATTTTTCAGAGTTATATAAAAACTACCTTATAGTAGACATTTTTATGTTCAGTTGAGACTTAATAGTTTTAATTTAATTTAATTACCAGCTTGGCTGACTATCACGTTGAAAATCTGTCACCGAGCTCCTACTGTATATAAAAAATATATAATTCTAATTAGTCTGTCAGTTAGAGAGGTAGAGCATAGCGTTTATTCGCTCAAAGAGCAGCTCGACTGGGGAAGTACTTCCACCTTACAGAATACCGCAGACAAATAACTTTATGTTGTGTGAAGTTGTGTTCCTGCGCGTGAGTAAGGTCGCCAGAGCTCATAGGGGAGGGGGGAAAGGTCGGTAACGCGTGAGCGATGCTTCGTGTGTTGCAAGCGTCCATATGGCTACGGTAACCGCTTACCATCAGGCGGGCCGTATGCTTGTTTACCGACTTAGTCGTATAAAAAAATGTTAGATTATCAATAAATATTGGACACGTATTTTTGTCTTTACCAAATTAATAAAATACAAAGATAAAGCGCGTCAAAGTTCCGGAGAGGGAGCTCGTGGCGTCACTTGTATGTGAAAAGAGTAGGTACCATGGCGTGACGTCACGCGGAACTTCAACATCTTCGTAATTTTTTGTTTGATTAACAAAATAAAAAAATACGTGTCTAATATTTTTGATATTGTAAATGACGGTCTAACTAGATTCTAGACTCTACCCTATTAAAAGACAGAGTTCCCTTGTTTGCTACTTTGAGCCACATAACCCATATTTGGTAAAAGTGAAGCATACATCTCTTAAATAAAGATTAGGTCCGTATCTACAGATATAGATATACCTAGAAAACGCAAGCGCCTACTTCGCATGCCAGATTTAGTACCCGATTTAAGCATAAAGTGCTTATCGTGGCCATTATCAAGCTCACAGTGCATCGGTGCACTTGAATTGATTTGGTTTTTCCCGTCACTAAATAGTACTTGTGACAAAATAGTAGATAGTCAGAAAATTGCACCCATAAAATAAAAATTATCCTGGGACACTTCTCACACACGGCAACTTATCCCAAACTAAGCAGAGCTTGTACTATGGACACCAGACAGCTGATATACTACGTTTTGTTTGTAAATAAATACTTAATATACATAATTACACCCAGACTCAGGACAGACATGTTCATGCACACAAATGCATGTCCTGTGTGGGAATCGAACCCACAACCTGTGGCGTAATAGGTGGAATCTTAACCAGACTCTTAACCAACCGCGCCAACTGGCCCGCCAACCCTTGGTTTTCATACAGATTATAATAGCTGCGTTATCCAGGTATATCTATATCCTGAAATAAACGGTGTACACATGTTAGATTTGAATATTAGAATTGACATAGGGCCGGTTCAGATGGATGCGCCGGTCGAGGATACGCACCACCATCACGTGCGAGCACAAACTACTCGACACCATCACTCCTGTGGACTTGCACACCCTGCATTATTGTAGGTATGTAAATAATGAATTAATGAAATATTTATTGTACAACGGAAAGAGTATATCCGAAAGGGGTGAAGACTACATTAGGTATAGACTCTTTATAAAAAGTTTCAGCTCAAAATAAATTACTCAGAAATTCATCCAAAATTTTTGCTTCCAGGTTTATTCAGTTAAAATCATAACCGCGTGTCGCCGCTCAATGAGGTTCATTATCATTTCACGTCACTTACTAATATTATCATAAAATTTTCTCTTTTGCTATCTGTGCGCATAGTACGAAACAAGTCGTATACTTTATGGATACCATTTCCGTTACACGTTGTATACACCCCCCCCGGTAACGGCCCTGAGCCGAGGTTCGGCCCCAACTGGGGCACCCTCTGGCGTAGTTACCTAATCATAACCCTGGTTGAGAGGTTGCTCGCCGATTTGTCCGCGTAAGGGTGCTAAGGCTAAATTTTGGGCCGGCATCTTCTTGTCAATTAGAAAATAAAAATATAACGTTGTATACACAGACAAGAGGAGAAATAATAATGTAATACAAATAAAGGAAGTTAACACAGTATAGGCGGCCTTAATACGATCTCTTCTAGGCAACCTTCAGGTAACAGGAAATACCTAAAAAATCATATGATAATCTTTACAACAATTTTACTTAAACTTAGAAGTTAAGATACAGTAGTGAAACAGATGAACATGGTAAAAGATTTTATAATGACACACTTAAATTAATTAAGTTAACGTTCAAATTTCTATGACATCATCTCGACTTACACCTTCTTGATGTTGTAAATTAATGAATCCATATCGCATAATTTAATTACAGATACCCACCGATGTCTCACTCACACGAAAGACAATCAGAATTGGAAATCAACCCTCCCGAGAGTGATGTCATTAGCACATCCCTATCTACCAAAGTGTTGCCATATTTAGCACTCAACGAGGTAAGTTTCACGCACACATACTGACACTGACATTCTTGTTAAACAAGCCTTAAAATTGTATTAAAATCATCCAAACATTACAGACATATACACACACATTCACCATGTGCTATTAGTATCTACTTTTTAGCGTAAATCCACTTTATACATTTGAAACTTAGCACGATTACTGACCTAAATAAATAATAAAGTTCCTCATTATTAGTTTTTGAAACTACCTCTACAATGGGGTTTAGAGGGTGTTATATAATGTTTGTATGGAAGAAATTTAACGCGCAGTCCGATTAACTTGAAACTCGGTATTTATACTTTGGATACAAAATAAAGAAACACGTGTTTTTGGGTTTCTCGAAAATCTAAAAAGGGGTTTTTATGTTTTACGGGGAGGATTTTACTGCCTCTCTATTAACTTAAAAGTTGGTATACATTGGTTCCTCAAACCGCATAGTGGAAGGCTAGTAAATAATAATTATACAAGCGTGTACGAGTGAAATATGTAACGTATTGCCTTCTCTCTCCCACTCGCAGGTGTTTATAGGAGAGAGCGTGACGTCGCGCGTGTCGCTCCTCCGACTGCAGATCGACAATGGCAAGTGGACCCACACGAAGAGTTCGGGCTTGTGTGTCACTACCGGCACTGGCAGTACTTCCTGGCACTTCAGGTAAACTATGTCTATCCATCCTTAGGTGTTAGAGCGAGAGATTACAGATATACGCGCGTCTTGTGCCGAAGCCGGCGGCCACTATCGGACTACTGAGAGGTCCGAAAGAGATAGAGTTATGCGATAGGAGAAAAGGCGTTTGTGGGCATGTTTTGATACTTCAAGACAGTTTTTATTAGGGAGCGAACCGTCTTTATGATAGTACCACAGACTACGTCGGACATATTCTCGCTAAGAGAAAACTGTGTCTATGGAGTCGGCCATCTCTCACGCACACTTAAGTTGACTATTCCGCGGGAATAGATTGTCGCCGTTTACACAGAGCCGTTTACCGCTCAATTAATGTGTGAATGTGTGCGTGCCGGCTTGTACGTACAGCGTGGTGGCCGACTCGAGTGACACAGTTTTTTGTTAGCGAGAATATAACCGACTTTTTTTAACATCCTTGGATATTGTACCCTTTCTTATTCTGTGGTGTATCTCGTTATGTATATATTTCAGAAGTATTGTATGAAGTACCTAAGGGAATCACAGGTGAAATCGCGGGCTTAAAGCTAGTTCTACCATAATTATGCGGTTCTCTAAAAAAATAAGGAAATCTAAGTAATTTGCGTCACAACGTTGATTATGTTCAGACTTTCTTATCATAGCCCCCTGCGTATAAATATGCAAATTATCTTTATATTCGTATGTTATCAGACAGTCACATGATAATTATATTGTTTGCGTAAATCTAATCGTTTGTGGCTTCCTTATTGCGTCTTATTAAATACGAGCTGTACCCCGCGGTTTCACCCGCGTTTCCGGGATGAAAAGTAGCCGATAATACAACATAATGTAGCACATAGTGCTGTGGTATAGAGTTGATATTAGTCTGACGGTTGCTCGTACTATTTATACTGGTTATGCGTCATTTCGTCTCTATAATAGGTGCGCGGGATTCTTTGCTCTGTGATGCAGACATATTTTTTAACCGACTTCAAAAAAAGGAGGAGGTTCTCAATTCGAATGCTTTTTTTTAATGTTTGTTACCTCATAACTCCGTCATTTATTAACCAATTTGGAAAATTCTTTTTTTATTTGAAAGGGTACACTTCCCGTTTGGGTCCCATTGTCATCAGATCAGGATTTGATTACTTCTTAGTGTACTTTGAAGTCGGTTTAAGTTTTCGGAAAAACTTAAACCGACTTCAAAGTACACAAAAAAATAATTTTCCATATCGGTTAATAAATGACGGAGTTAAGAGGTAACAAACATAAAAAAAAAAACAAATACAACAGAATTGAGAGCCTCCTCCTTTTTTTGAAGTCGGTTAAAAAGTAGTTTATGTATTATATCAGTTGTCTGGTTTCCATAGTACAAGCTCTGCTTAGTTTGGGATCAGATGACCGTGAAGAATGTCCCAGGATATTTATTTATTTATTATGACTTCTCTTTCAGTATAAACTGTCTTCGCACACACTCAGTGCTGGAACTGATGAAGATATTGACTGAAGAGTTTGGTGTCAGTGCGGACCCCACACTAGAACGAGCGAGAGAGGTCGCCGAGAGATACAATCAAAAACTTATGTTTGAACCTGGTATGTATTATTTATTTTGCTAGCATTCAGGAGGGTCATCATCTTCCTGTTGTCGTCGCAATATGTACACTTCTTCCATTCTGCTCTTCTATATGTCATACCAGCATTTTTTTTTCTTCTATGACGTCACACGGCTTGTGTATTTTGCCAATTTCCAGTAATATTATAAGTTCTAGTCACAATTAATCACTTTCACATAGTCCTCAGTCAGTCATCGTCTATAAAAGTCATGTTTTGGTACAATAGTGGTTATTGTACTAAAACTTCACGGACTTCTTGAGACAACTTGAAAAGACACGATACACATAATTTATTTCATAAAATACCAGCGATAATACACAATAAAACTCAAAATACACGAATTTATAAAAATAAAAATGAAAACACAACGTCTCTCTACAAGTTCCCGCCAAAAAGTCATCCATACCAGCATTAATTCTCTTCATCATCATCATCAGCCTCCCACTGCTGAGCACAAGCCTCTTTTCACAAATGAGGGTGAAAGGGAATGGGCAATACTCCACCACGCGTGCCCACTGCGGATCGGTGGAGGTAGGCTAGTGGTCAACCTACTGTTGGAATTTTTCAAGCCGCCTGGGAGGCATCCAACTAGCTTAACGATTATCACAATTAAGTGATAACCGGGACCAACGGCTTTACGTGCCTTCCGTAGCACTGAAACGCTCGATTTGAAATACCACTAGGCGGTCACCCATCCAGGTACCGAACACGACGCTTAACTTTGCCGATCGATTAAGAACGGCTAATCATGCTACACCACGAGCGCTTCATTATCTTATCCATGTCATTTCACACAGTCCATCTCTTTTTCGGTCTTCCTCTTCCCGTATATCAAGTCTGGCTTATTGATATGAATTACTGGTGTGATGGTTTGTTTGTTTGTTGTGTTGTAGATTCGACGCAGCTAGCGTACTCGGTGCGCGAGTACATTACGTTTGAGGAGTGGCCGGCGCCGCGGGGGCTGCGGGTTCGAGACCGGGCCCAGTCCGTCAGGGTCAAGTCGCACTGCACTGATGCCGGTCAGTACTATTTTCTCATTATTTTAGCCAATTTTCAGGAGAATCAAATTTAAAAAAAAAAACGAGCAGTCATGAGCAGTTCCACACCCTAGTGCCCGTTTATCGTTGAATTTTGGGTCACTTTGTATATAAATTACGAAGTAGAAATATGCTAATTTACCAAAAGGTCGATTAACTAAAGCTCACAGTACTCACACATATGTTTCTAATCAATCAGACAATTCTAATGTACGAATGCAAAACAATAACCGACTTCTTGATAGGCTTGGTGGCGCGCGAAAGAGACGGATAGTGTTCATGATGCGCATGCAGTGCGACGTGACGCCGCGCGCTTATTCACATACACTACACAAGCGGAACGTGTAAATGTGTTGCACGTGCCAGATTTAGTTAACCGACCAGTATTGTTCTTTTAGATAGTACGGTATATCGGCACGCAATATCCCAACATTTTTAAGGCGATTATATCTCAGTGGTAGTGACGTCGGATACCGAGACGAAGGTCCCGGGTTCGAATCCTACAATGAGCTTGAGCTTTCGGTGAAAGGAAACATCGTGAGGAAACCATAGCACGGTGGTAGGGTACTTTGTAGTACCCGCCTGGCTGGCTACCACCCTCAAGTTGAAAATCTGTCGCCAAGCACCTTTCGGTGTGTTCCGACAGCTGCACTTGAGCCAGTTCCTTCTAGGATTTGTGTGCTTACCACCTTCGGCCACATCATCACTTACCATGGTGAGATTGCGGTCAAACACAGGCCTATAAAAGTAAAAAAAAAAAAAACAAATTAAAAATTATCGGAACACAATTTGAGTATTAACCGATAATTAAGTATTAAGAAGAAGTCCATACTGCATTACACTTTCGACGTTATTACTATTATTTATTCTGTGCTACGGCTGAGACTGACCAATTAGGGACGACTCACAATTTTACGGTTTGAAAACCATAGATTATAAATTAGATATCGAAAAGTAATACGTTATATTGAAAACAGTACGGTAAGTTCACAATTTATCGACAGTTTACATTCTCGCTAGATAGATTTATAAACTAACCCCCCTATTCATAATAAAGTTATCAAACATTGATTAGCTAAAATTCCGAAGTCTTTATCTGACAGGTGACATTTGGTGATCGAAAGAGTGAGACGGGGCACACTATTACACTGATTTAGTTAAAAAGCGATTATGAATAAGGGGGGTAAAGGTTTTCACATTTTTTTTTTTTTTTATTGTTTATAGGCCTGTGTTTGACCGCAATCTCACCATGATAAGTGATGATGCGGCCGAAGGTGGTAAGCACACAAAGCCTAGAAGGAGCTGGCTCTCAAGTGCAGCTATCGGAACACACCGAAAGGTGCTTGGCGACAGATTTTCAACTTAGGGTGGTAGCCAGCCAGGCGGGTACTACAAAGTACCCTACCACCGTGCTATGGTTTCCTCACGATGTTTTCCTTCACCGAAAGCTCAAGCTCATTGTAGGATTCGAACCCGGGACCTTCATCTCGGTATCCGACGTCACTACCACTGAGCTATCATCGCCTTTATGGTGACACATATCATATTATTGTATTTCAGGTCTTGTGGTCGATGGCAGCGTATCGTTTCCATTTAACGACGGAACTGAAGCCACATTAGAGATACACCCTGAAGACTCCCTGATGACTGTCCAGATGGACGACTCATTCCCATACTGATGACAACTATATACATTAAGGTATGAATGTTTTAAAGTGTGGGTACTTCATAGTCCCCGCCTGACTGGGTACTAAGGGTACTAATGTGCAATTCTTATTTTTTTTCTGCTGTTTATATTTGTCCCGTGCATGCACGAAGGGAATAAAACGAGTCTTTGAATATCTTAAGATTTTAAAACATATAATTTTAATTGGTAAAAAAATCCAAAAAAATACAGATTATTGTCCCTTTCAAGGTATTTTAATAAAAATCATAGGTCCGTATAGAAAGGTAATCTAAGCACAAAAAGAGTTTAGAGTGACAATTGAATTTGGAACCTGGATCTTACAGCATAAGGATTATTTTCGACTAACACAATCTGTTCTTGAGACTTCTGTAGAAGTTAAATTCCCATCGTGTCATTTGTGGGATCAATAAATTAATGCAAAAAATCACGATACATCAAAGACGTAGCAGGTATAAAAGCCCAGAAAATATTAATGTAATAAATTAACAATGGTGCCGATTCTGTAAATCGCACAAATCTCTTTCTTGCAAACATTATTGAAAAAGGATAGAACATTTTTAAAGCTGTCAAATTAGTCTTTGCCGTTTTCATTTGCGGGTAACCGTACGTAATTTATATTAAAACCTTCTAGGCTTTGTATGGTTACCACCTTCGACCACATCATCACTTACCATGGTGAGATTGCGGTCAAACACAGGCCTATAAACAGTAAAAAAAAAACAAGCAATTGGACTAATTTGACAGGAATACATTTCTTACATCCTTTTCTTATGTTCTTTGTTAGAAAGAGACATAGTGATTAAATTAGTTTAGTTGTGAACAATAGAATCAGCACCATTGAAATCTATGCTAGTTGCATTTGATTGTATCATAGGCATTTTGTAGCAAATAAAATACATGTATCCAGTTTATAGATAAATTAAAGTATTTTTAAGATATATCCTGATTAGTTATCGGAATAGAATTAGAAATAGCAGCCACTGTGTGCTTTTACTAGTATGTTAGGCGATGTCCATAAATTACGTGAGGTGATTTTGGTGCTTTTTCGACCCCCCCCCCATGGTGAGATGTCGCGAGATTTGGCTCGACCCCCCCTATTAAACTCACGTGAGATTTTTCAATACCTATGCGTATTTTTTGTTTGATATTTGCCGAGATAGGGTGAGATTAAGCTCGACCCTCTCTCCCCGCCTAAACGCCTCACGTAATTTATGGACGCCCCCTTATATTGTTTGGATATTTTCATGTGGATAAATATCAGCAAATTTTTCATACAATAAAATCAAACATTGATAACATAAATTTTGTTTCAAAAAGTAAGACTTAATGTTGGTAAAAAATGAAAATATCCACAGTATACGTAACAAGTATTGAAAGACGAGTGAAAACACGAATATGCCTGAAAACTCTGTGATTATTAAATGGCATAGTTCTTTTTCTATAATGTATGTTATTATTATTTGTGATAAAATGTGGTGTAAGAACTATGCTGGGTGTAAGAAACAATTAAAATAAAAACCTACGGATAAAAAACAAAAAAATATATCTTTGCAGGCTTTTATGAAGAGTCTTGACTTTAATGCACGGTTCGAAAGGTTGAATTTGCTGAGAAGAGCCGGCAATAAACTCAGCAATTACTATTTTCAAAACAGGCTTATATTCACCACATAAAATTTTCATTTTAATCTCACCGACAACAGTTGCGTGTTCCGGCGGACTTGTGGACTGCAATAGTGAAATTATTCCTGTTTTCCGTTAATATTATATTAAAATGGAAAATGGCCGATAACTTACATACAGAAGAAACATGTCAAATTCAAAAATATATAATAAAACCGGCCAAGATATAAATAGGAATATATTATACTCTCTGAAATTTTCAGCTGTTTACCTGCTGAGATACATCCCACTGACAGACGGACGGACAGACAGCGCAGTCTTAGTTATAGCTCAGAGTATATAAATACTACGTACAAGTTATAGGGTCCCCTTTGGCACTGAAATCTAATAATGAATGTGATAACGATCAAAGAATCAGACCCCTTATAAAAGTTTTATGTATTTTTTTTTTACACCCCAGTATTATTCTTACACCATATATTATTACACCGTGTATAATTAAGCGTAATATAAATAGTAAGACTGAACGGTTTTGTTTACTTTTAAATATGTATTTGCTTTTGGTATGTGAGATTAGGTTGTAAAGGTATTCACTCGCTACATGGACCATATTTGTCACTAAAACTGGATTTTATCGCGGCTTGCGCCGGAGCCGTTGGCCGCTACCGATCCATTAAGGGCCCGTGCCCGAACGAGATATAACTAAGCGATAGAAAGAGAAACCAAGAAGTGAAGCGCTCGTGGTGTAGTATGATTAGCCGTTCTTAATCGATGGGCAAAGTTAAGCTACCACGGGTGAAGCCGGTACCTGGATGCCTAGTGGTATTTCAACTCGATCGTTTTCCGTGCTTCGGAAGGCACGTAAAGCCGTTGGTCCCGGTTATCACATAATTGTGTTAGTCGTTAAGTTGGAGGCTTCTAAGCGCTTTGTCAACTCCAACAGTAGGTTGACTACTAGCTAGGACTATCTTCCACCGATCCGCAGTGGGTATAGAAAGAGGAGAAACACAGGTTTTTATTAGGGAATGAACCTTCTGTACGGTAGTGCTATTACTTATTCTGTGGTATTCAATTATTAACAGTCCAATTTCCATTGCTCTTCATTGACACTGGCCCATTTTATTTATCACTAGCTGTCTCGCGCGGTTTCAGTCGCGTTTCCGTGATAAAAAGTAGCCTATGTCACCCGGGGATAGTGTAACTTCGCAACAGTGAAAGAATTTTTCAAATCGGTTCAGTAGTTTCGGAGCCTATTCAATGCAAACAAACAATCAAATCTTTCCTCTTTATAATATTAGTATTTGTCATTAAACATGTTCACAATCTGTGAATATGTTTTGTCATTATTAAATCTATGTCAGTCATGACGCTTCAGGCATGCAACACAGTCCATTGTAGTGGATAGGTACCTTTATTTAATTAGAGCTTAAGATAAACACGCCTTTGCTCGTTATTAGGCATAATGATAAACTGACTTAAAATATTGTTATAAGTGCACCGATTAACTAAGATAATCCCTGCGGTAGTGGGTAGGAGGGATGACATTTTTAGTTAAGTTGAAAGGTGAAAAAAAATTACGGATTATTTCATTTCAGTATCCCGCAAAATTCCCGCTATCAAAGAAAGTGATTATTTGGGTCATATGAGTTGAATTACCTTTTCATTTATTTATGATATACATTTTAAACTTTTCTAGCAAGTCGCACGATAGCGACCATCTCTGTTAAACAGTACTTGGTGCACTTAAAATTGTTCTTATTGTGAAATTAAATGTAAGTTCATGTAATGTTAAAATACACAAATAATAATTTATTAATTGTATTATTTGATAAGTTGTCTATTTATAATGTATTTTCATATTCTATTTGCATCACAAAAATCGGATGAATATACAATTATTAAAAAAGTGAAACAAGGTTTTTTATTTATTGTTTTCTTTCATAGATTAGAAGATAAAACGCGTAGTAAAGCGTAGATGGCGCTACCAGTGCATGCCGTAAAAAGAACGAGACAAAATGTCACAGTCAGATACAATAACTGGCTTTTGAAAAATAAGAGCGGTTCCGCACTACAGTAGTACCCAACTGATATGGCGCGTCGTGAATCTTCGTTCGCACAGAAAAGAAAGTATGGCCCCGAAGATTAACGAAAGAATGCTTAAAACTTACAATCAACCTTAGATCACTGCTATATGGTTCATAATACAGTGCAGCTGTTAGTTCTGTCCGTAGTGCCGTCTCACTTGCAAGTCACGCCCCTCCGCACGGCGCGCGCTAACATGGCGGCAGCTGCCGACCAATAGCGTTTCCCGCGCTTTGAAAATATGTCTTCTGCGCAGGTGCATCGGTAAGCCATATTATACTGTTTTCAGGATTAGAAGATATCGGTGACAGTTCACTTTTGACAATTATAGTCATGCGCCTTAACCAATATCCAATCGATTTTTTTGTTGTATCGAGAAAGTTAATAAAGAAAGTCTAATCGATTTTCATTTTAGTGCTATTATTTTCCAAATTATATTTCCTTATTGCTTAATACCGCCTCGTGTGTAATTAATTACCAACTTTGCACACATGTATCATACTGTACTATTATCGTTGTTCTTAATTTCAGATAATTATTACAGGATTTATGCTAAATTATGTTTGTTAATTGATATTTACCTAGCAATGTAAGAATATTCTCTCTCTCTCTCTCTCTTTGATATCGTACCGATATATAGACATTTTTTGGTAATTAAAAATATTTCGATATTGATAAACCTATTCAAAAATAATCGATATAACATATATCGATACTTTTTTGAATTTCCCTGTCGATCAAGCATTGTCAATCACTATAGGTAAATGTTCCGTTTCATGCAGCAAGTATTTTTGGGGTATCCTATTTCTCAATTTTTAAAATTATCAAGCTATATTAATGTGCTGAAATTATTTCTTAGTTATATACAGGGTGTTGTTTTGGTCGGCGACAAGCGACTCAGGAGCGGTAGTACAAAATATATATTCCCCAAAAATGGACTTAATTCCATTAAATACTGTAAATATGTTGAGAAATACCTTATTCAATTTGAAATAAAATTACCGCAAAGTATGGTTACTAGGCACGTGCACAGACTAGAGCTAGGCGCAAGCCGCCATCGCCCCACCCCTTTACTCTCTCGTACTCCCGTTGAGTTTTATGTCTACACTTTAGATTATTACATGATTTTCAAAAAAAATATTTATTTATTTTTATTATTAAAAAAAAATAAAGTATTTTTTTATATTGTTTTTAGCACCAGTATCATTTGTATTATCGACCCTGAGTCGCTCGTCGCTGACCAAAACAACGACCTGTATAGCGATATATATTGTATATTTGCAATGCTATAAAATGGGTATCAAAATATTTTTTTCTAAAATATTATATTAGTCACTCGCAAGTAGTATGAGTGAACCGGAAAATGTGAACTGTCACCGATATCTTCTCATCCTGAAAACAGTATAGTTGGGTACTACTGTACCTCCGATCCGAATCTGTGAAAATACGGTCCGGAGTAGTCCGTGAATCTCCATTTCGGATTATTGACGGACCGAAGTAGCATTTTTATTTGTTAGGGTTTTGTTGGGTGTAAAATAAAAAAAACAATTATTTTATGAAGTCAGTATATTTGTTAAAAAAAATTCGTACATTGTCACTTAAATCATCGATACAGTTCCAGAACCCCATTGTGCACAAAAAAAAAACAACTAGTAAAAATAGTTAGTTGACAACTAAAACTAAACAATGGAGTAATTATGAAACCCATATCGATTGTAATTCGTTGTTACGTACGTAAACAAAAAAAGCAACTTAAAAATTAAGCTCGTAGTAAAATAGCACCCAAACTGGATGGATTACTGGCAAAAAACCGAAAAGATGTATATACAACTTAAAAAATATGGCATCCAGGATAATCCAATGAAAAATTATGTGTAACAATTTAGTTAAAAACTGACACAGCTTAGCTTTTTAAAGAAATCTTTAGTTTTATGTTCGGAACCTAAATTATGAGTGACTAAACTGTTTGAAAGAACATTCCCGCCACCATATAAAGAAAAAGGGACCTATGAAAATTGAAAACTACGTTTACTATTTTTAACAGTTTTAGTAAAACTAAAATTGGAGTACATCTAATATCTTTTAGTTCTCAACTAAAATTGATGTATTTTTTAAATAATCTTTTGGAATATTAAACTGTCTTCATTTTCACAGGCCTTTCCAAAACCCCTACATAAAAAGACCAACCTAAAACTACAATTAGTCAAGTTGGTCGATTCACTATTTCTTTTACGTAATGCAAGGCAACCAGTGTTTATTTTAGCTTAATAAGTAATATAATTACATAATGGACGGATATAATGCACGAATTATCACAAAATCGTATATAAATATTATAATTTTATAAATGTTTTCAAAAAACCTTAATTGTATTGGTAGACTTAACTAACTATTATTATGACTGATTCGTTGTGGGATTGAACACAACTCGCTATATGTTATCTGTGTATAATATTAGTGTGATATTTTAGTAAAAACTAAAAACGAATGGCTGTGATATATTTTTAGTAAAAATAGGCAGTGTACTTTTGTGTTAAAACAAAAATCTGAATTTTTAGTAGAAAAATAAAAATTATGTACTTAGTTGTTTTTATCACATACAATCAATGTAAAACTATTGTATTACTATTGTACCTTTTTCATAAATTCGATGTATATTTAGAAAACGAATTTTTAAAATTAAAATATAGTCCAATGGCACTGAGTGCTAAGGACCTACAAAAACATGGCTTCCATGAATTATAGTCTAGGAGCTAATCATTTTTTTTCATCATGATTAGGATTATTTTATCCACCAGACGGCAGCACTGAGACGCGAGGTAATCTTAGCGAAACATTAATGTCAAAATTTACATTTTTGACAGTCCTTTCGCCTAATTGACATTTCAGTAACAACGCCATCTATTGGCAAACACTTTTACTATATTATTGTCTTCATGTCAAATTTATTAAAACTAAGGCCTTATTTTAACTTTAGCTCGTATGTGAGTAGCCAGTGTTTGTATAAGGTCCGCTGTATAAAGAGCTGGCGGTTCTTGAATAAGTCTTGGGATTGCGGCGTCGCGCCAAAATGCAAGCAATGGCGGCGATCACGCAAATCATTAAAATGACACCAGCAATGCAGATGCCGATGGCGAAGTTGCGCTGAGATATGCAGATTTCGTCTTCCTTCTGTAATAAACGAAACATTTATTTAGGTACAAGTATGTACATATCAGTGGCGTAGCATGGGTTTCTGCCGCCCCTTATTTAGGTCTTAAACTCAGAAGATTCTAAATATACAATAATCCTAAAGATAACCTAATCGTTCCAAATTGTTGGTAAATATGAAATGACACCAGTGGCGGATTTACCAGCACGCTTGAGTTTAGGGCGACAAATTTTAGGGGTGGCAAATTTGGGAACCGTTTTTTTCTCATATCTTGCAGAATGAAGCAAACTTTACCCCGGCCTATTAGTCGGTACATGATTAAACTATGATTTACTCAAAAATATACCAAAAAAAAACTTATGCTAAACCTACTTGGGAATGAGATATACCTATTATTATTTATTATGAAATTTTGCCGCTCCCTAATAGTATGTTACCCTCTTAGGGATGGAATTCTGTAAAGCCCTTCCTTCCTGAAAAAATAGTTTAAGTGCGGTTTGTTCGTGAATCGGTCCATCAGTCAATTCGTCCTTTTAAAAATATAGATTATAGAAACGTACCTTTTCAAGCGTGACATCGTCGGCCTCAGGCGAGTCGGCCTCGTTGACGTAGAGGCCGGAGAACACCTCCACCGTGGCCGGCGAGCCCTCGTCCGAGTCTCGCCGGACTCTGTTCGCTTTGTGGGCGCACGGCTCCTGGAGTATCATTATCGAAAAAACGTTAAGATTAGTAGCCCTAGATTTTGCATGGTATTGGAATAGCTAGGTAGTCCTACTTAGGTATCGGGTGCATCACTGTTTTTGAAATATCTCAATTGTAGTAAAAACAGAGTTCCTAACCGACTAGATCAGCAGCATTTCCTAAACTCAGCCGGGCTATTGCGTATCTTTGGTGGTAATCGTAACGAACACCATTAATTATTTCAACCAATGACGCGCACGCGATTCGACGCGACGATGACCATTCGCGGGCCCTGATTGGATGAAATTTATTCATGGTGTTCGTTACGATTACCACCAAAGTTACGCGGTAGAGCCCCAGTTAGATATTTAAGAACAAGAAAGTTTAGGGACCTTGGAGAGTGTCTCAATCTATTATTTTGTAATAGAGAGTTTTCAGGGTTGGTAAGACCCACATATCTGTAAATGCACATATTTGCATATCCTGAGTATACAAGTTGTATACATGGACGTACTTAAGTATAAAAAAAACCGAACGGAGTGTCGCTTTATACGAAGTGAAGCACCCCAAGTAAGACGGGCCGTCTCGTAAATACAAGCCTGCTTTTCATACAAAAAGTACATGTCTACTCGGCAAAAAAGTATGAAAAGTTGTAATTTTTATTTGCTATTTCGAAGTTGGTCCCATAGTAAAAGTTGTTCGTATTTATGAGTACTTTACGTGGTTTCATTTATTGTCGTATCCACCCCGTATAGTGCTTCACTTTCTTATAAGGCGGTGCTCTGTCCTGATTTTTTTTATACGTCCATGGTTGTATATTAGTTATCTGATTAGTACCTAGTACTTAATGATGTGTATAGAATGTCAAGGATATTTTTTTAACTTACGCAATCAGTGGGATGCTTCAAATCGCACAGTTTCACTTCACACGTATAGTACACGCTGGCGGTGTAAGGGAACTTGTGCGCCGGGAACGACACCCTGGCTTCTTGCTTGTCGCCGCTGTACTGGAACATGCCCATTATCTCCCCATCTAATGGACACCTGGAACGAAAAATACGGTGTTATTTGTGAAATCATTATGGAGATATAAGCCATGATCAGTAAGCGGTCTTTAAGGCGATGATAGCTCAGTGGTAGTGACGTCGGATACCGAGACGAAGGTCCCGGGTTCGAATCCTACAATGAGCTTGAGCTTTCGGTGAAGGAAAACATCGTGAGGAAACCATAGCACGGTGGTAGGATACTATGTACCCGCCTGGCTGGCTACCACCCTCAAGTTGAAAATCTGTCGCCAAGCACCTTTCGGTGTGTTCCGATAGCTGCACTTGAGAGCCAGTTCCTTCTAGGCTTTGTGTGCTTACCACCTTCGGCCGCATTATCACTTACCATGGTGAGATTGCGGTCAAACACAGGCCTATAAACAGTAAAAAAAAAAAAGGACAGAATAAGAAAGAAATAAATCAGATAGAATATTAAGAGCGCGCATAAAGCCAGAAAAAACTACATGCCCTTACTCTATAAGCCCTAACTTCACAAACTCAACACACCGTAGTCAAAATATGTGGCTTGGCCGTTTCGCTACCGTCACGTGGGAGAAAAATGTATTCACTGTTCATTACTTTTTTGTCATATAATAGTTCTTGTATCATATTTTGACTACGGTGTGTTTGTTTGTGAAGTTAGGGCTTGTAGAGTAAGGGCAGTAGAGTTATAAGCTTGACTCTACATGAGATCTGATCACTTTTTGACAGTGCGAGCCATGTCTTGGCAACATTTAACATAAAAATGTTTTTGGTGGTATTTTTCACTTCTTTTTGTAAGTCGCATATGATTTTTTTTTGTTTGAAATTTCCAAGTTTTATAATTTTTTTGTTGTCTGTGTACATACAAGCTTACATACCAAATTACAGCTTTCTAGGACTTCAGGAAATACCCTCTGAGTTTTTATGATCATCAGTGAGTCAGTGATGAAATCGGGGTTTTTTAGATATCAATAAAATCTATAAAAGTATGCTATTATTATTATAAGTTATCTCCTTTTTTTGTTTAATTTACTGATTATTACTTATAGTAATTAATTCAATTTAATGTTTTTCATTTATTTTTAAATACACTGATATATTATGTCTGTCTGTCTACTTAATTGTTATATTTTCTATATACCTAAATGATATTTAGTATAAACTTGTCAATAGTCACAGTGATAACAAATTGCGTGTTTAGTAGTTTCCCTTCAGTTTATTTTTTATTTCTAAGGCAGACTTAAGTAAGTCATGCTCACTTTAAGGCCTTTGCTTGCGGCGGCGTCGTGTGACGGGTCGCTCACTTCCCTCCAATATGGCGAAGAGGGCGATGGCTGCCACACGCGTCATACTTGTGAACAGGTGCTGCTTGTGGGGGCTGGTCTGCTTAAGTTTGCCATTTATTTATTTACTTATTAAATATAGATTCAGTCTACTTTGTAGTTTTGCCGCCGCGCCGGGGCACGCAATTGTTGTCAGTGCGATTAGAATGTAAAATTATGTAATGAATCTAAGCTTGTTTTGAAAAGAGTAATTGCTGAGTTTATTGCCGGCTCTTCTCAGCAAATGCAACCTTCCGAACCGGTATTAGAGTCAGACTTTTCATAAGTGCCTGCGAAGGTCTATTTGAATAAATGATTTTGAATTTTTTTTTTAAAGTATAAGAGCTATATTATTGAAACTTAATATGTTTAATAAGTTCACTATTGACATCATATCCTGAGAATTTTGTTAATCTGGTGTAATCCAAACCCAAGTTATGAGGGTTCAAAAAAACGACGAAGCTCTTCGAGAAAAGGTAGGTAGTGCCCTTGCGCTTAGCTTGGCTGTCTTGGCCGGGGGCACTCCCGTGCCCCCAGATAACTATCACTAGCTCAACAATCAACGTCGCATGCCAATCCTTCAACAAAATCCTTTTATGTTCGGAATGGTTTCTTCTTCAAGAATAGGTATTATAGTATAAAATGCAATAAGTGTATGTTAGGTGACCCACCCGTCATCAGCGATGAGGCTCTGCTCGGCCCACCCGAGCCCGTCGCGCACCGCGCACTCCGACACCAGCAGCCCGAACTGCCGCTGCTTCTCCACCGACACCACCAGCGTCAGCGTGTCGCCTATGCGTACGTTGGACGCCACCTGGACGAATACACACTGTGTCTAACTTACATGTTTATAGGCAGAGGTAGATTCAATAAGCTTATACCTACTGGGTGTAGCGGAAACTGTATAGCCACCACAGGCGATCCATACATTTAGCTCAGTGGTGGTTAGACGTCGGATACCGAGACGAAGGTCCCGGGTTCGAATCCTACAATGAGCTTCAGCTTTCGGTGAAGGAAAACATCGTGAGAAAACCATAGCACGGTGGTAGGGTACATTGTAAGTTGAAAATCTGTCAACCTATCGGTGTGTTCCGACAGCTGCACTTGCTGTTCCTTCTAGGCGTATGCTTACCACCTTCGGCCACATCATCACTTACCATGGTGAGATTATGATCAAACACAGGCCTATATACAGTACAAAAATAAAATAAAGCGTAATCCACTTTTTTGGTACTATACTATATTTTAAATAGGATGAGTCGTCAAGGTCAAAGGTTTTTTACCAATATCTAATGAAATTCCATTTGATTACTCTAAAATAGTACTCACCATATTTCATGAAACCTCGCTCTATCATAGCATTATTTTATTATATCGAAATAAAAATTAATCATTGAGAAATCTAATAAAGTACCATGTGTCACCGACTCATGCTGCTTGAAATCTACTATAGGCATAATGATCGCGGAAGAGAAAATTGTATGTAAGGGATAAATGATAATGACCCTCATTGACCGGTGACACGTAGGTTTTGATTACTTGGATGCAAATATTTGGTATGAATTTTTGAGTACTTAATTTATTTTGAGGCGAAACTTTTTATAGAGAGTCTGTACCTGTAGTCTTCAACCCTTTCGGGTGTATATACCCTTTTCGTTACACCCAGTATATTATGTATTATAGATGCTTCTCTATATTGGCAAAAAGTCACCAGAGCTCCATGAGGATAATAATAAATATTAATGCGGGAACCAACAGTCTATAGTATCAAATGACACTGTACCTTGTCCCTCCCGCTGCCGACACAGCGACACCCATCAACTCCTCTTCAAACCATACCTCTCTCTCTAGATTTTTAACATTGAATTTTTTACTACAAAGGTAGCTAACATGCGTTGCTGATTCTGCAAAAATATTTTCAAATCCTTCTTGAAGAACCCCATGCTGTACTCCCTTGGGAAACCACGGCGGGGAGCTCACTCCACAATCTGAGCGTCCGCCGCAGGGATTTCCTTTGAAACCGTACAGTTCGGAACCATTTTGGTTCCAATGTGTTTTAGTTCCATTCAAATATTTTAAAATTATGGCAATTTCCAACTCCTTCTGAATATGCCATAAAATATACTTACTAGTTTATCTTCTGGGTCCCCTTTGTAAATTTTCATCAGTACTGAAGGCAACAACCCTGAGTCCTCGTCGAATTCGTCACTGTAATTAAAAAAAAATATAGTTAATAAATCTATAAGATAGGTAGAGGACCTCCGGTGGAAGAACTGCCCTCGAAAACCCAATGCAGATTGTCCTGGCGCCAGAAACTACTCGACCCCGCCTACAGTAGGAATGAGCTAGGAAGAGGAAAGACGAGTTTGACTCGGGATTACGATCAGACTAAGCCAGCATGGGTCTAGGACTGAGCGTTTGCTCAAGAGACTTGATATACTAACCTTTGGATTGAACAAACTTCTCAAACATGCTCTCTAATACTGAAAGAAGTCATGACGGCACATTGATTAGATGGAGACTTAACTACTGCTAGTTTGAGATAAGCTTGAGTCTAGACTGAAGGTAGCTTGAGTTTAGACTGAGTCTAGCTTGAGTTCAGACTGAAGGTAGCTTGAGTTTAGACTGAGTCTAGCTTGAGTTCAGACTGAGGGTAGCTTGAGTCTAGACTGAGGGTAACTTGAGTCTAGACTGAGGGTAGCTTGAGTCTAGACTGAGGGTAGCTTGAGTCCAGACTGAGGGTAGCTTGAGTCTAGACTGAGGGTGGCTTGAGTCTAGACTGAGGGTATCTTGAGGCTTGACTTGAAAGATATCTTTGGAAACATCCACCTAATAAAATCCAATGAAGCATACTTATTAAAAGTCTCGAGAGAGTTACTCAGCCGGTCAGCTCTCGGCCGGTAGACGTGGAAGTGTGTGAGGTCCCGGCGGCTGTAGCGACACCTGACGTGGTACCCGCGACCCTGGCCCGTCACCAGCTTCAAATGGGGTTGCACTATGATGTTGTTGTAATACTCAACTGTGCCGTCCTCCTGGAATTAAAATATTATGATTTTTTATTTGAAGTTTTGCGCACACTGAAAAAAATTATCTACAAAACTACCTATGTAAGTTGATGTTTTGTTGTCGGGAAACTAACTTTAGTTTAACCAAATAATTTAGTAACGAACCAAAACTAGTTTTGTTACTGGTAAGTTTAGTTCGCAAGTTACTCTGTTTAGGTTATTGATCGTCAAATTTTGTGTTACTGTTAAATAAAATTGTAGTTACTTGTAGTCCATTTTTTTCCGGGCAAGATTAAAAGATTTTGCCTGTGTTAAGGACTGTGGTTAAGGATCTATATTGCCTGTCCCCGCGTCCTATTATAACAATTGATGTCATTATTATTATAGTTTTAACCGCGAACCAAGCGATTAATGTTTCAATATAAAGTTGTATATGTTTTTAGGACCTGTTAGACCTTATAGTTTTTTTTTACGATGATTTCGTATTTCTTTCAAAAATACATAAACTTGATTGGAAGGCTTTCATTCAATGTTTTTTTATGTGAAGTTTTTGCTGTAAATGAATTGAGTTATATGTGTAACTAGCTCCCCGCCACGAGGGTACACCTGCGTTCCTCAATTCAACCCCTTAGGGGTACTCCCCTTACGGGTCTCACCCTCTTTCTATAAGTCTAAACTTACAGGACCTAGAAACTTGAAATTTGGAACCTGTCCTTAGGTCCCTTTATAAAGCACCGTAGATATCTAAAAAATAAGGTATTTTCCAGGTCTTTGCCCTCAGGGTGTAAAACTCCAGCTAGTTCCATTATCAATTTTAAAATGCAAATGACCATAAATAACTATTTAACCGCATGGAAAAAATATATGTAAATTCAAATCGTTCGTAACTATTTCCTTCCAAAAAGTGCGTGTGGGGTGTCACCGGACATGTCAGGATGTGACGTCACGTCCCCCTATTGTTTGGATGCACTTGCGCGGCTTTCGGCCCCTTTGGATACGAGGATATGAGCGATTGGGTGTTATAGATATTTTTTACTGCTCTACCTCTCTTAAAAACATATCGAGCACTTTTAACAAAAATGAGAAAAAAATAATTAAAACCCAATGGTCTGTTTCGAGACGATGGTAAGAGACCCGACGGAATGACACTTGTACCCTGGAAGGTGGGACGGCCTTTGGTATGGTATGCCACGTGTGTCGATACCTTAGCGCTGTCTCATCTTCCAGAGACAATAAATAAGGCTGGTGGCGCTGCCATGTCAGCAGAGAACCTCAAGCGGCGAAAATATAGTAATATAGATACCAGTTACATATTTGAGCCGTTTGGGTTGAAACTCTGGGTCCGTGGGGGCCGAGCAGTTACCATCTTTTTCGCGAAATATCTAAACGCCTGGTCGAAGCATCTAGTGACCAGAATGCTGGCATATACCTCGGTCAGAGAATCAGCATTGCCATTCGACGTGGCAATGCCGCCAGCATTCTGGGAACGTTGCCCTCTGACAACGATTTTTTCATTTAGTTTATTTCTTTTCATTTATATAAATTTTAATGTTATGTTTTTTTTTTTATTTTATTAGATAGGTTGCTTTATTTTATCAAATAAAATTAAGTAATGAGAAAATAGTTTACTTCTTTATAATATTAGTACTTATAGAACGAAAGAAAACAAACGAGCTTGACCATGAGTGTGAGAAGCGCTACCGAACCCTTCGTCCACTCTCGTATGCCCAATTCAACACGTCAAGTGCAAAAATCTACCTGTTTGACACGGAGAAAGACAGGTGACCTTTATATGGCCTTGCAACCGCAACCGCTTGCTCTGTGGTCGAAATGAGAGGCGGCACGGCACGTATATGGAGCAACAAGCTGTTTAATGACTGCTAACGTAGTTTTATAGCGCGGTTTTACTTGTGAAATTGTCTCTATAGAAGCGCAATGACGATCATTTTATTTGAAATGTATTCCGCTAATTCTCCACCATTGACAATGCATTCTGATTGGCTAAGAACACAGTAAACATTCAGACGCTGTGATTGGTCGGTACTGTTAGTCAGTGCAAAAGTACTTACTAGTTGCTGAATTCGATTGCTCGGTATTAACTACTCTAAATGGATATTTAAAAAAAAACTTGCCTACGAAATCGGTTGAAGTCATGGGAGACACTTTTAAAAGCTCATGAGTAGCATACACCAAAGTGGCCGCATGTTTTGTTTTTCATTCGGTATCAGAATTATTTATAATATTGCATCAATTAATTCCTTGCAATTTATTTTTAATTGAAGCAATACGAATAACTAGCTGATGCTGCAAGCATTGAGCACTCATTTGCAACATAGCTGTATAATTGTCGCGTAATAATAAAAATAATAACCACTATGTAGTCATTAAATATACAATGTACGACTTTAGTTCGAAATGAAGGACTGTTTATGAGTGTGCAAATGGAGAATAATATTATTTTCTTGAATATTATGTTGATGATAACGACCCAAGGATACCTACCTACAAATTGAATATTATGTTAACCGTTAAGTACCTATATTACCTGCTGAGATTTTAAAAACAATATTAATTGATGAAATATCATTAAAAACCAAATTCTTTAGTTATTCATTTCAAATTTAAATTTACAACAAATATGTACAAAATACAATCTATATATAGAAAATGTCCTCAAGCCTGCCGCTGCTTCCGATTAACGGCAGGGTTCCCAAAAGGCTGGCAGCGTTTCCTCTTTGGATAGCCAAACAGAATTTACCGTAACAGAAAGTTTATTTGCAAATTCAAATTCAAAATCATTTATTCAAGTAGACCTTCGTAGGCACTTTTTTTTTAATACGACTTAGTCGGTAAACAAGCATACGGCCCGCCTGATGGTCAGCGGTTACCGTAGCCATATGGACGCTTGCAACACACGAAGCATCGCTGACGCGTTACCGAGCTTTTCCCCCTCCCCAACCTTACTCACGCGCAGGAACACAACTTTACACAACATAAAGTTATTTGGCTGCGGTGCACTTATGAAAAGTCTGAATCTAAAACTCTAATACTGATTCGGAAGGTTGCATTTGCTGGGAAGATCCGGCAATAAACTAAGCAATTACTCTTTTCAAAACAAGCTTAGATTCATTGCATAATATTTACATTATAGTCGCACTGACAACAATTACGTACCTCGCGCAAAACTACAAAGAAGACTGAATCGATATTTAACAAGTAACTAGCAAACTTGTGGGGGACAAGCAGCACCTATTCACAAGTATGACGCGTGTGGCAGCCATCGCCCTCGCCATATTAGAGGGAAGTGGGCGACCCGTCACACGACGCCGCCGCAAGCAATGACTGCATGACCACTTACCTAATTATGAAAAATATTGCTAATAAAAATATACCTAGGCTAAGTTCCCAGTTCTCTTGAGGGTTGGTCTGTTTGTGGTCTTTTTGTATCTGCTATATAAAAAAAATTTGTTTTGCCGCCGCGCGCCGATGTGCGCTATTCTTGTCACAGCTAGAATGAAAAGCTTATGTAATGAATCTAAGCTAGTTTTGAAACCAAATTAGTGCTGACTATATTTCCGGATCTTCCCAGCAAATGTCACATACCGGTATTAGAGCTAGATTATTCATTCACAGAAGCGCTCGTGGTGTAGCATGATTAGCCGTTCTTAATCGATCGGCAAAGTTAAGCTAACACCGTCGTGGTCGGTACCTGGATGGGTGACAGCCTAGTGGTATTTCAAATCGAGCGTTTCCGTGCTTCGAAAGGCACTTAAAACCGTTGGTCTCGGTTATCACTTAATTGTGATAAGATAATAGTTAAGCTAGTTGGATGCCTCCTAGGCGGTTTGAAAAATGCCAACAGTAGGTTGACCACTAGCCTACCTCCACCGATCCGCAGGGGACATGCGTGGTGGAGTATCGCCCATTCCCTTTCACTCTCATTTGTGAAAGGAGGCATGTGCTCAGTAGTGGGACATTATAGGCTGATGATGATGATGATTCATTCATTGTCTGCGAATATTTTAATAAAATATTTTTGATTCTAAAGTTTTGAGTAATTTTCAACGAAAGTGTTAATTATTGTTCACACAACCGCTTACCATCAGGCGGGCTGTACACTTGTTTACCAAAATGTCTTTGATTTTGAACCTGCCCGTCATCTTTCTAGTCAAGGGTTTTGACTTTTGACTACCAATGCCTATGTATTATAGATGGAAAATCTTTTCAGAGAAGTAGGTCAGTAGGTACTTAATATATTGGCAAGTCAACTAATAGGTACATAATTCGCAGAAGCCTTCGAACGTTACATAAAGCAAATTAACATATCTAGGTCAGCCATCTTGAGATGATTCTGCAACGAGCAGCGCCTGTCCATTTTAATTCGAGGCGAGTAAGTAGATTGATGCGATTATTTTTAAGAACTGGTAATTACGTATGACCTTTTAGGTTGATTATACTTTGGCAATTTTGACCTGTAAAAGTTGTATGTCAAGAAATATGCAGGGTTATTTTTGTATCAAAAACCAGTAGTAGCCTGAGATAGTTCTCGATATATGTAAAGAAAAGTTACCTTTTTTGCTTAGTTAATATTTTAATTAAGAATAATAATAATATAACTTATTTGTTGTAAACATCATAGTACATAATAATAACAATTAAAAAACTACAACCTGTGTATAATGTATAACCTAGTAGTGACAGTCTTATTTCTGTTTTTTTATAATAGTACATTATTATGATACATGTGTGCAAAGTTGGTAATTACACGAGAGGCGGTATTCAGCGCGTAAGCCGCAGGCGAACCGAGAGTCGAGAGTGTGTGAAACACACTTGCGAGGAAAAACAAACTTGTATTTTTTTAAAGTAGATTTTTATATTGTTTTAAGCCATGAGAACATCAACAAATATGGCGCGCATGTTTTTTATTTTTGACAGCGATGCGCTGTCAAAACCCTAACCACAAAATTTAACCCTATTAAATTAAGAATGCTAAACACACATATCAATTCAATTGCATTGAGGTCATAATCGGGATTATACCTATCATAAAACTGTGCGGTAATGAGAAGTAAAAAACACTAGTGCTCAGCTACATTATGATACTAAAATCGGTGCAATAAAGGTCACTTTACGAGCAAGTTTGTTGAAAAAACTATTTAATTCGTTAATATACAGAAAGGTCACACTCTGAGTATTAAAATCGATTAATATACATCGATTAGTCATGATTCCGATGAATCGATGACGGCATTAGATCGTGAGTTGCCACACGTTAAAATTAACAAGACTACATGAATCGTGATATCAAAACGTGTGTTGGCCATAAATGGTCGTATTTATTATTGGTATCCTCCAATAAGTGATATTTCCGGTTATTTGAAGTCTATTAGCATTGCTTTGTTTAAAATCTGTTTCCTTATTTTATTTTTAGGAAATAACTTATCGTAAAATACGCGACTAACAAATAAACTAGCTGATGAATTAAATTAACTAAGTTTACTATGATTTTATTCACAAATTACCGAACCGAATTTGCTGATATTTGGCAGATAGACGAGAGAGAGTAGATTAGAATCCGGCGATGGGTATTACATACTTTTTTACCAGAATTCCTTCTCATATCAATAAATCATGAAATTTAAGAGAGGTAGAGCGTGGCGTTTATTCGCTCAAAGAGCAGCTCGACTGGGGAAGTACCGCCACCTTACAGAATACCGCAGACAAATAACTTTATGTTGTGTTCCTGCGCGTGAGTAAAGTCGCCAGAGCTCATCAGGGTGGGAGGAAGGGTCGGTAACGCGTGGGCCGTATGCTTGTTTACCGACTTTGTATAAAATATGCGAAATTTAGTTTGTTTGTCACCAATTATGCCTCAACGACACTAACACCAATTGCGATGACATTTGGCAAGGGAGTAGGTAGATATTGGACATAGCTTGGAGTGTCACATAGGATACTTTTTAGCCCGGGAATAGGTACATGAAACTCCTTGGAAACGCATGTGACACCGACGGGCGAAAACTAGTCCTGAATAAAAATACTTATAATAAAGTATGGTGTTTTTGTCTGTCTTTATACGGAAGATAAGACCATTGTAAGATGTTATCTAACTAGACACTTATAAGAAAAGGTTATTTGTTTAGGATGAGAGTTTACTTTAGCCTTAGTCAATATTACACGTGTTTTTGTATCTTGTGGATATTTGTGATGTAATAAATCAGTTATGATGACAGTTTTTAGTATAACTCCTCCACATGCCCTGTTCCCAATCATTTAGATCGGCGCATTATGTTATGTTACGGTATGAAGCGCTCGTGGTGTAGCATGATTAGCTCGATCGGCAAAATTACGTTAGTATCTAGTTGTATTTCAATTTGAGGGTTTTCCGTGCTTCGGAAGGCACGTAAAGCCTTTGGACCCGGTTATCACTTGATTATGATAGTCATTAAGTTAGTTGGAGGCACTAGGCGGCTTGAAAACTCCAACAGTAGGTTGACCACTACCTCCACCAATCCGCAGTGGGCATGCATGGTGGAGTATTGCCCATTCTCTTTCACCCTTATTTGTGAAATGACCCGTACGGTACGTTATGCACGGTTCTTCCATTCGGCTCTTCTATCCGACATACCAGTATTCACTCCTTTCTTAACCATATCTTCTTCCACACAATCCATCCATCTCTTTTTAGGTCTTCCTCTTCCCGTATATCCATCCACTTTCATATTCATCATTTTAGTGACGTGGCTTTCATTCCTCCTCATAACATGTCCATACCACGATAAACGGTTCTCTCAAAATTTTTCAGTTACAGTTTTTATTGTAACTGTTTTTTTATTGTTGTTGTGTTCCTGGGAGCTTCATTAGGAGGCGCTGAGCTAGGAGGTACCTTCTAGCAGTATTTGTACCCTCCGTCAGTACAGAGACTCCTCTCAAGTTCTCTTCAAACGCCTTCTAAGATTTCCTAGTGATACTTCTGATGATGCAAAAGTCTATAGGCTCCCGTAACCGTTTACCATCAGGCGGGACGTATGCTTATTTATCACCTTCGTGGTAATATTATAAATGCGAAAGTGAGTTTGTTTGTTTGTTTGTTACGCCTTCACGCCTCAACTACACAACGGATCATCATGAAATTTGGCGTGCAGATAGTCAATGGTATGGAGAAGAACATAAGCTACTTTTTATCTCGGGACCACGCGTGATACCGCGGGGGATATCTAGTAAAAAATAACTCTACTTTCAAAATGTCCGTCCTTTCCCCCCGGTAACGCCCTGAGCCCTGTTCGTGCCCCAACTGGGGCGCCATAAGGCGTAGTTACCTAAATATACACACCGGCACAATTAGCGGAACAGAAAAAAAAGTGAGACTATGAGATAATAACGCATATATTTGACGAAAATGTAATTAGACACAAAATAACAAATTGATTAACATCTTTTAACAACGACTTTGAAAAGTCTTCGTTATTTTTTATTGAAAAATAAAGAAATTTGAAATAAGTGAAATTTTTAGATTATTATGAACCATCACAAAAAATAAAAAAAAGTAAGCATTAAATGATTTAACAATAAAATTAAAGCAAAATTAATAACGAGTGTTTCCCCCGCTTGCTCTGATTACGGTTTCCATTCGTCTGGGCATGCTACAGATTATGTTATCTATGATTTCTTGAGGCAACCGCTCCCACTCCTCAAGTAATGCGTTTCCAAGTTCATTCAGATTGTTGGGGGGTGGCATTCTGGATTTAACCCTTCTTTTTAGCAAGTCCCAGACATGCTCTATCGGATTCATATCGGGGGAATTTGCTGGCCACTGCATCACCGGTATACCTACGTGGCTCAGATATGCCTGTACCGATTGTGCACTATGAGCACGAGCATTATCTTGCATTAGAATAAAGTCGTCACCAATAAATGGGGCAAATGGTACAACATGTTCTTCTAAAATGTCTCTGATGTATCGATCTGCTGTCATGGTCCCTCCTGTGACTATCACTAACTCCGTGCGAGCTCCCAAACATATCCCTCCCCAAACCATAATCGAGCCGCCACCATAAGCCACTGTATGTTCAAAATTAGACTGTATGTGGCGTTCTCCTTTGCGTCTCCATATTCGCTGTCTCCCATTGATCTGTTTTAAAAGAACTCTGCACTCATCAGTAAAGAGAACCTGCTGCCATTCGTTCAAATCCCAATGACGATGTTCTCGCGCATAGCTTAATCGGTTTACGCGGTGACGTCTCTCAAGTTTTGGGCCTTTGGCAGGTATATACGACCCTAAACCAACTTCTTCAAATCTCCTGCGAACTGTACGCTCACTTACTCGTACTCCTCGAACGTCTTCCAGTTCATTTCGAGCTTGTACAGCCGTTAATCGCGTATTCCTACGAACTCCAAGTTGTAAAAAACTGTCATCTCGCCTCGATGTACATCGTTTTCTACCTTGACCCCTCCTCCTCACAAGAGAATTAGACGATCTGTACCGCTGGATGCTGCGATGAATCGTTGATACTGGTCGACGAAGCCTTGAGGCAATCGATCTGTAGGTATGGCCATTTCTTCTCATTTCATCAGCCCTAATGATTTCCAGTGATGTTAAGTCAGGCATAATAAAGAGCTTTTAATAAACAAAATTGCCTATAGAATAACAAATTTATAAAAAACAATTAAGTGCAATTTTTCAAAAAAATTACAATAACGTAGTTATTACTCGAACAAGTTGACAAAACGTATTGTTCGGGAAAATAAAACAAATGAATGAAAAAAGTGTATTTCATCTAATTTTCTATTTTCAAATTTGACAATAAATTAAAAAAATATCATAACTGGCCAGTTCCTCAAGTAAAAGATTTTAAAATCCTGCTTTTTTTGTGTTCCGCTAATTGTGCCGGTGTGTATATAACCCCGGTTGAGAGCTTGCTCGCCGATTTGTCCGTGTAATGGTTATAAGGCCAATTTTGGGGACCACACCATCTAGTCAATAAAAAAAAAACTATCTTTGATACATCACATAAATGCAAACAAAGCGTCGTGTGAAAAAACGTTATTAAACTAAATGTACTTGCATTATGCAAAGCCTCGTATATTGTACCGATGTGCTAATTAACACCGACTGTACTTAATGTTATATAACTCTGTCTGACATAACGCTATTTTATAATATAAGTAGCATGGTCATGATAATTGGTGATTTTATTGGGTTTCACCTTCCTATATCTAACAGGGCGCCTAAAATACGACTCACTAGGTAGAAAAGATGAAATGATTTTCCCAAACCATCGGCATGCGTTTGGTATTTTTTATTATTATTGCTGCTGTCTAATGCCCGGTTCCTATAAACAAAAACGAATCGTTTTGCGTACCAATGGTAGGTTTTTTTATTGCCAAACTGGGCATATAGATCATTTCGTAAGCTAATTTTACATGTGATAGCTACTTCCATATGGGAGGGTCTGCTATGTAAAGCTTTGAGGTCTTTGCTTCATTATTAGTAAAGATATAAGTCTTAATTTTAACCGATAACGGTCCGTAAATTATAGGAATCGGCCATCAATCGATAGTGAGGAGAGCGCTAAAGTGCGACGGCTTATTTTTACGAAGCCTTAAGTGCTTATTACACCTTCCTATTTGTAGGATCCTAACTAGGATCCTAAATAGGATCCTAACTAGGATCCTAACTCGGATCGCTCTGACTAGGAAGCAGAAGCTGTTCTAACTGCGATTACACCTTCCTATTTCCTAGTTAGGGTCCTAAAAATAGGACGGTGTAATTGTTACTTTAGGCTAGTTAAAATTGGTAGGTAGATAATTTTAATTTATCCTTGAAAAAAAACAGAATCAAGAACCGTTTTGTTAGTGTTTAAAACCCTTTATAAACGACTTCAAAAAAAAGAAGGAGGTGTTATTTTATGTTTGTTACCTCATAATTCCGTCATTTATTAACCGATTTGTATTTTTTTTTGTTTGGAAGGAAGGGTACACTTCTCGTTTGGTCCCATTGTCATCAGATCAGGATTTGATTTGATCCTTAGTGTACTTTGAAGTCGGTTTAAGTTTTTTGTATTGCAGTATTTTTAATTTAAATTGTATTGCTTAGCGAGGATCTGACCTAAGACCTAGAGCCCTAGATGTTAATGGATAGTGTTTTCAAAATAAAAACAAAATTATCACGACTAAGGACAACACTAGTTTTTGAAATTTTGTCCGAATCGTAGGTAGAAATAAAAGGTAGGTGAGTTTAACTCATCGAGATAGACATTTTATAAGGACTTACCAGTGTAGGTGTTGATTTGCATAAGTTATATGTTTATTGCGAAAAGATACCTTTTGTGAAATGTCAACTGTTCAGTATTACGACAATTAAATATGTGCTATAATGACCTGAATAAAGATGTCAATGTTATACAATAGTATACAACTCAAGTAAGTAAGGAAAGAGGACTAGAAACTTTTTAGCATTAAAGATTAATAGAGATGATTCCTAGGTAAAAAAAATCTAATTAGTCCGTTAGATAGATTATCAAAAAATATTGTACACGTATTTTTTACTTTACCTTATCATTAAACATTTACAAAGATAAAGCGAGTCAAAGTTCGGGAGTAGGGGTCGTGACGTCACTTTAGAGTAAAAAGTGTACTCTAACGTGACGTCACGCGGAACTTCAACAATTTTGTGTTATATAATATTTATTTTTTGATAATGTAAAAGACGGATTTAATAATTTTTTTAGTCATCTAGCCCATTATTGTAACAAGACTCCAAATTCCTTTTTTTCTAATCCAGTCCTGATTTTTACATTAGGAATACATTTTCAAAACATGCAGTTACTCCATCAATGTATATGACAGGCAATTTCCTTTCAATAATTAAAGCCACATACGAGTAGGGTTACTATACGTCCGAATTTATCCAGACAATACCATCTTTAAATACATTGTTATTTTTTTATAGTACTGAACTAGTTATCCAGTTTACTTAAATAAATAAAATCGTACGGTATATTTCTTTTGTAACTTTGTAACCGTGCAAAACCTAGAAGTAACTAACCATTAAAAGAGAAAAAAAAACTAGCTTTCTTGTGCTGGAACACACTGGTTTGTCTTTAGCAGTAAGTTTCCAAAATCAAGTTTTATTTATTAATTTATTCAAAATTCAAAATCATTTATTCAATTAGAATTTCGCAGGCACTTATGAAAAGTCTGACTCCAATACTCTAATACCGGTTCGGAAGGTTGCATTTGCTGAGAAGAGCCAGCAATAAACTTAGCAATTACTGTTTTCAAAACAATTGACCAATATAATTCATGTCACATTTTTACATCCTGAAAGGCTTACGTTAGTACTATTATTTATTCTGTGCTTATGGCTGTCCCATGATAATAAGTTTAAATTACAATTTAATTTGACCCAATTGGTTGAGAGCCTTCTGCGCTCGCCGATTTGTCCGCGTAAGTGAGTAGAAGCCATTTAAGGCCGTTTAGTCCAGTCAACAAAATTAACGGACTTATTACACATATTCAAAGTCAAAGTCAAAGCCATTTATTCAATTTAGGCCCCAGAAGGGCAGGGCACTTACGAAAATCACATTTACTGAAGTTACCACTGGTTCGGAACTCGGCCTTCAACTGAGAAGAATCCGGCAAGAAACTCAGCAAGGTTACATTTTTTAAATATTTTTTGGACTATTTTTTGGACAATCTGACTATGTTTGGCTTTGGCATAATTCAAGTCTTCCCCTTTCATTCCTAACATATTTTTTTAAGATTATACCCAGGTAATGTATATATTTCGTTTCCTAGGTAAGCTGTTAATAAATTAAAATAATTTTCTGTCAGTCAGGACGATGCTAAAAGCCTGTGGTATGGTCACCCTACACACATATGCTTGACATTTGACAGGAGCGGGCATTCATTCATGTCACGTGTTTCCTCGTTGCACGCTCTTACGTAATGCGCGCGCGCAGCTTAAGGTGCGAGGACAATGGAGATGACTTCATTTATGATTAATAGCCTACTGAGTAATGACTCTATATATTATTAATGTGAATATTTCCAGCCGGATCGATTTAAATTCAAAATTCAAAATTCAAAATCATTTATTCAAATAGACCTTCGCAGGCACTTATGAAAAGTCTGACTCTAATACTCTAATACCGGTTCGGAAGGTTGCATTTGCTGAGAAGAGCCGGCAATAAACTCAGCAATTACTCTTTTCAAAACAAGCTTAGATTCATTACATAATATTTACATTCTAATCGCACTGACAACAATTGCGTGCCCCGGCGCGGCGGCAAAACTACAAAACTACTTTAGATAAGACTTGGCATATACATAGATCATATCCTGGAATAACCTAACACAGGTATTCTTTTACGTAAAAGGAGTGCTCCAGCCATTTTATTTCCGACCTAAGTTAATGATATAAATCATTTTTCAACACACAAGCTCGTAAAGTGACATTTATTGCACCGTTTTTAGTATCTTAATGCAGCTTATTACGCATTAGTACTTTACATTACCGCACAGTTTTATAATAGGTATAATCCCGATTATGATAAGTTTGTACCTCACTGCAAGTGATATGTGCGTAGATGTAGACCAAGCATTCTTAATCTAAACGGGTAAAATAGTTTGAAAGCTCATCGCTGTCAAAAAAAAAATCCACTTAAAAAAATACAAGTCTGTTTTTTTCCTCGCTAGTGTGTTGAAAAACGTCGTATGACACGCGTGTGCATTGATTATTACACTCTCGGCTTAAATATCGCTTAATACCGCCCGAGTGTTAATAACCAACATTGCACACAAATGTATCGTAATATGTACTATTATTACCCCCGCTATTTTATTACTTTTTTGAATTTTGAAAAAACCTTTTTTAATGGAGCCTAAGATACACAAGGAACCTGTGTGCATTTCAAGTTTCTAAACAGTTAAGTTGTTTGTATGTCTGTCAATCAAGCAGACTGGAAAGCTTGGCATTCAGCAATTTCTGCCTCCACTGTTACAAATACCAAAAAAGGCTAACCCGCTCATTGATCTCAAGGTTCTTCAATAAGCTTATCTCTTTGTCAACATGATCTTGGACTAAATGAACCACAAAGTAATGAATGGCCAACTTCCAAGGCTACATAATCAATAAATGTAGCATGTACCAGTATAAATGACGCTTTACGACGCGTGGGCGCATTACCTAGCGACGCTTTGTATACAAAATGACAGAACAATACGTTGCAACTTGAAGAATGACCTGTACGACATGCAACTATGTTTTTAATGTATTTGAGTCACTAGAGGTCGTCAATAATGTAATTGCTTTGGTATTCCATTCATGTTGTTGAAGTTAAGGGAATTTACGAGTTTTAACCGCGATCCAAAGGATTAAAGTTGCCCGTTATGATATCCGATTTGACAGCCCATATTATTATCTATACCTGAGTCAAAATCAGTCAAAATACACAGAGATAGAGAGACAAGGAGGGACAATGTCAAAACAGCCAATAGCGTGCCGCTATAATTCAGGTTTGTGTTTAGGCGCCTGATTCTCCCAGTTGCATTAATGTCAGTTTCGATCAAGAATCTTATGTAATATTCTTGGTTTCGATATTTGCTGAAAAACATGGTGGACTTTGATCCCGTGGAGTGTCGGCAGGTCGCTGGTGTGGGATGCCACATGTGTCGATACACTCGCGCCATCTCACTTACCGGCGACTTGTAAAGCTGCAGGGCCAGCTGCGGCCAGTGCGGAAAATTCAAAAAACATTCATCGTTTGGATCAAATTATATATTTATGCCTGTTGAGACCGTGGGGGCCGAAGCTCGCCGTTTTGCTTGCACTTTGTCTTCAAAATTGATCGAGACACCCTGAAGACAAGCGGGCGGGGAGCTTTTTTTGATAACAACATCAGTAGGTTGACCACTAGCCTACCTCCACCAATCGTAGTGGGCATGCGTGGTGGAGTATTATCCATTCCCTTTTATGAAAGACGATCCGTGCTCAGCAGTGAGACATTATAGGCAGTATTGTATGATGATGATTATTATTGCGATGCAACTAAGGGTGTTGCGTTTATGGAGGTGCAAGGTGGATGACACCTCCATTTAAAAGGGAAAATCTTCCGCCAGGCTGGGTCATCGTGCCTGGGGACTGCGGTCCAACTGTCGAACAGTTGTATATATGCAGATTCTCGTGAAAACTTCTTAAGCGCGATGCAGGATAATGTGGCTCCACGCCATCTATCTTTCAGTGTGTGAACTATCTCAGTGTATCTGATAAATGGCTGATAGATGTCGCTACAAGTTCAACAAAGGCAGCACAATTTAAACTCACTAGCAAGCAACTGAGTTTCAGTATATTTAATGACAGTAGAATTACTTACGTTATCAATAGACATGGTGTTACACCCCTTAAGCGGCAGGGTGTACTGCAGGTCCCCTCGCTCGGAGACATACTCTCGGAGGCAGGAAGAGTTGCTGCCCAGGCCAGCTGGGTACACTATGCCGTTGAACGTGTTTAGTATGCTGTGGGGGAAAGAGATCGATATAGAATAAAGAACTGCTGTTGTGAACACGTGGAAGTTTTTCAACCTGAGTCTGGGTTTGGTTTCACTCTAACAAAGGGAGGAGATGTCGAAACCGAAGATGCTATTCAAAATATGCCTATCACTTTTCTTGTAGGTGTTAAAATTATTGTGTATTCGTTAATTCTATAAGAACAGATACTGGCCATCTAGTTAATACTAATGGGGGTTTGGACCATAGCCCAAATCCAAATTTCTAAATTCTGCTGATTCTTTAAGCTTCCAAGGCGTAGGTTACCCTATCGCTACCGTCCATTCTTATTTCTTAGCTTAAATCTTTGTCATCAACATAAGGATACGACGACGAACTCGTCGAAAAATCTTTTAGGGAATACCTTTTAGGGACTGTTATTTACAAGTAGAAAAAAAATATCTAAACGTCACTATTCAGTGACTTGAGGAGTCATCCATGTATATCATCAGATACACTTGCGTGGTTTTTGACCTCTGACTAATAGAATACCATTTTAGAAAAATACTAAGAAATTTTATAAAATCAATGGTTTTTCCAACTACCTTGAAAATCATGAATATTAATGACATTCTCAGTACCTGTCTCGCGAGTGAGTGGTGAGTGCGAGTGAGACGGTGACGTGCATGCTGTCCCGCTCGCACGCGACGGAGAGCGTGTCGAGCGGCGCAAGCGCACCCGGCCAGGATGTCGTGTCTCCTTCTGTGGCTGTCGCTATCGTGGTTGAGGGTAGATCTGGAAAAGGAATAAAATATTTATACTTTCCAAACTTAACTATGCTTTGTATAGTGTTTTCAAACATTTGACTTGGTGCTGTCATCACCTTCCTACCACCGCACCGGTCACCGGCGATGTGGAGCTCCTCATATCCTCGAGCCGCCTCGCATGTCAATACGACGATTTAGTCGGACGATCCTACTGCGTACTATTAGGTTAAGGAATGAGCTCCATTACGGATTTCCATCAGTTCTAGGTTCTTCAAAAAAGGCCTTAAAAAGAGCTCCTCATGGTCGGAACACATCGGCATTCACAAATTATTAGCAAATGTCCGTAGGCGGTTATGACCACTCACGTAGCAAAACTTGTGTTGGCGGACAGTCTACATTCTAACTGCAGAACTACTGCACCTTAATAGGTCCCAATAGTACTTAATTAAATAGATTTCTTGATACTCTTAGCCCTTCCTCCTGGATCCACTGCTGATTTAAGACAGTCACAAATAAATATATGTCGGAGAGTTAGATCGTTGGTCGGACTCAGTTGGATTACGATATTATCGTGGTACAAGCGTTGGGTAAAATAGTAGCAATACGTTAATGAGGGTATGCGTAATATTAAGAACATTGATTTGACTATAACGTGAATAACAGATTTTATAAGGGGATTCGTATTGCTTTTGGGATAGTTAGTTTATCACAAGCGCTCGAGCTGTACACATCTCAGTGCAATCATTGTTATAGCCGGTTCTGTAGCCTGTAATTATTTAAGACTATACATGTGTGAAGTGAAGTAAAGTGAAGTGAAGTGATTATTTAATTGTAATATTATGTCGTAACAATAACGTAATAAACACATTGGGCCCGTGAGGAGTTTGTTGCGTCGCTTCTTCTCCTCATACGGGACTTTTACGAAGCGATAGTATAACGTTGTTTTATTGCCTGCACTGCGCCCACCGAATCCCGATACTACTGAACCATAATCGTGGTGTTTGTATCGCTTGGCTGTCGCTGACTCCGACATATATTTGTATGAAAAGCTGTCATTGTGATATAAAGATTACTAAGCAGTGTCTCGTCATGTTATGGCGAAAATCATTAATGCATTTTAAGGCCAAAATGACCTCTAACTCTACCATTTCAAAACTATGAAATATTAACAATGAAAGTTATGTTTTTCGAAGTTGTTTCATTTTGTAACGGATGTTGTTATATTCGTTTATTACCCGCTAATATAGGTACATTAAATTTATTTATATTTTCCATAACGTTTTGTTCCGCTACCGCGCGAAGACAATGCGAATGTTGTTTTGTGCGATCAATCACTAATGTCTTGAGGCTTCAATTTCTTTTGATATAATGACGTAATTTTTTAGACTTAAAGTTGCTAAAGGGAATTTACCTTTGGATTGGAAATAATTCTGTCTTATTTATAGAAAAGCAAGTGTTATTGCTTTGCTACTTTGTTAATCTATAATTTCGTAGCAAAAGCATAATAGAACTGTAAGCTTGAAATACCAATATATACTCACTCGTAAACGGGCAATAAAAATAGCATAAAGCTTTCTCTGGAAACGTACTTACTGCCCACCTAGCCAAGATGGTTGTCGACAATCGTTATCGTTAGTAAACGATCAACCTTTGTTAAAAATCACGTGATATCTCGATTTGAAATGTCAATCCCGTACAGTATTACCCAACTAATAAGGCGCGTCGTGAATCTTCGTTTGCACAGAAAAGAAAGTATGGCCCCGAAGATTAACGAAAGAATGCTTAAAACTTACAATCAACCTTAGATCACTACTATAAGGTTCATAATACACTGCAGCTGTTAGTTCCGTCTCACTCGCAAGTCACGCCTCTCCTCACGGCGCGCGCTAACATGGCGGCAGCTGCCGACCAATAGCCTTTCCGGCGCTTTGAAAATGTATCTTCTGCGCAGGTACATCGGTAAGCCATATTAGTTGGGTACTACAGCGCAGACCTTTGTACGTACGTACAAAGGTTGATCGTTAACTAACGATATAGATTGTTGACAACCATCTTGTCTACTGGCCCTGGTTATTATAGCCCAGCTATACATACCACTATACCTTTTCTCTGCGGACTATACTCATGATTTTGGCCTGGACCTGAACCTCTACCCCTAGGTCCTGATTAAGTAGAAGTAGATGATCCTGATTTGCCATCTCTAAGGCCAAAAGCTGGGTACGCTGATGAGAGTAATAAATCGTAGATCGTAGATCGTGGAGTCGTGAGAGTAGTTACATTTGCAGCAAAAAATGCCAACAAAAATAAACTAGCGCGTTTAAGACTGGCGGTATCGCGTAAATCATGGTCATCCTTTTGCTACAATTCTATTATATTTCTGGAACACGTGAATATCAGAAGAGTTAAGAAAGCCATCCATTGGAATAAATCTCCTGGGACATTCCTCACACACGGTCATCTGATTCTAAACTAAGCTTGTACTATGGAAGCCAGATAACTGATATAATACAAATACTACTTTTTGTTTGTAAATATATCTTACTAATATTATAAAGAGGAAAGATTTGATTGTTTGTTTGTTTTTTTTGTTTGTTTGTTTGCATTGAATAGGCTCCGAATCTACTGAACCGATTTGAAAAATTCTTTCACTGTTGGGAAGCTACACTAACCGCGATTGACATAGGCTACTTTTTATGACGGGAACGCGGGTGAAACCGCAGGGCGGAAGCTAGTACTTAATATACATAATTACACCCAGAAGTAGGAGATACAGACATATTCATGCACGAAAATGAATGTCCTGTGTGGGAATCGAACCTACGACTTGCGGCGCGATTTGTAGAATGGACAAATGTTATAAAACCCCAGATAATGGGTTTTCATAGAAACCCAGTGTAATGAAGTTCATTAAGATTAAGTTTGCGGTAGCCGTACTCGTAAAGAACGTGTTCATCAAAGCTCGCATAAAACAAACTACACCATTAATGTAACAGTTGTTTACTTTCTAAGTACATCATAGCGCGTATATTAGTATTAGTTACACTACACTATACATAATTTGTGAAGCTTTCCGAGTTATTAACTGTCATAATGACATTACACGAAATGCACTGACCGTCTGCATTTAACTGTTGTTTTACATACTTAGGAAATAAGTTATACTTATGTTTCATACGTAGAATAGGTTGTGAAAACATTGCATTTTTATGTAAGTAAACTGACAATTAGGCAGGTGGTCCAAGTCTGCATGAACATGTCTGTATGTCCTGAGTCTGGGTGTAATTATGTATGTATGTATTTACAAACAAAAAGAGTAGTATATGTATTATATCAGTTATCTGGCTTCCATAGTACAAGCTCTGCTTAGTTTAATCAGATGACCGTGTGTGAGGAATGTCCCAGGATATTTATTTACTACCGGGGATACATTTTCAACTTGAGGGTGGTTCCCATACAATCATAGTACACTAGCACTGTGCTATAGCTTCCTCAGAATGTTTTGCTTTGGTGTAGCTAGCTTGGGTGGCACCCGGTGGGGAAATCGTGGTGTCTAACTAAAAAAATTTAATTGTATAAACGCAAACTGTGATGTGATTTTTTTATTATTACTTCTTCTACAATATAACTCCGTTTTTCTTAAATATAAGACGAAGCGTCTCTTTTTTATGGCTAACTAATTGATGCTAAAAAAAACGTCACGAAGACGTCGCAAGAGATAAATCTTTTATTTTATAATATAACGAAACGTTTGTATGTACACACGGCAACACATCAAGCTATACATTTCCAGTATAAGCTGACCTCGCATTGTATAGGATTTCCCTACAATGAGAGGTCAGCTTATATTGGGAATGTATAGCTTGATCTGTAGCCGTGCGTACCTAAGTTTTATTTTTCACAGTTGGGTGTCACCTCCAAACGTGCGGTGCCCCTGCCGCCCCCTACTAGCTACGCCACAGGTCTGGTCACCCCAGGATGTCGGGTCACCAACCCAAAATTCTACATTCCAACAATCGTTGCGAAATAGTTTAGCTGAACACCTCAAATTGAAATTACTTTCGCGTAAGTGCGGCTTTGAGGGGCCAGGGCCACTTGGAAAAATTCCTATGATATCACCATGGTGAGATTGTGGTCATGGGCCTATGCACTGTAAAAATACAATACATGGTGCAGACACGATAAAAATAACCCTATCTACAGATAATCAAGACAGACGTAGTTCCCATAAAAACTGTTTAGTAAGGTAAGGATGTGCGTGCGCCGCGACGCGAGGGGGGGCGGTGTCGTTGACCCCGGTCGTCCACCCTGCGCGGGCGACGGTCAACTCGGCTACGTCACGATTTGGATGCCTGATTGTGTGTAGAGTATTGATCGATTTTTGGTTAGATTCGATGTTTGTCAGGGTCACGCAGGAGCTATATCATCAACTCTTATAGCAATCCAATTTTAGGATTCTGAATTAAAAAGGTAAAATCGGTCAAGTACGAGTCAGACTCGCACACGGAGGGTACAATATTAACTAACTAAATATTGCTATAAAAAAACGCAAAAAAGACGTTTCTTGCATGGAGGCCCCATAAATTTTCAATTTGTTGTTATAGCGGCAATAGAAATACATATTCCGTGAAAATTTCAGCTGTCTACCTATTACGGTTCATGAGATACAGCCCACTGACAGACAGACGGACGGACAGCGGAGTACTATGAATAGGGTACCTTTTGGCACCCTTCGGGTACGGAACCCTTATGGTGCCACTCCGTCCGTCTGTATTTCCGTCTCAAAGTCAAAGTCAAAGCCATTTATTTAATTTAGGCCTTAGTCTCCTATGAAGGTCAAATTTACTGAAGTTACCACCGTCTGTGTTGCAGATCGCAGCGGTGTGATGTCCGCGATTTACTTAATCTAATAATTCTTGGCATTATTGTTTTTATGTCAATGGGTAGACGATACATCTGATGGCTGCCGCCATGAATAGCTTTTTTTACACCATATTGTAGAGTTGAGGGAAAACTTCCGTAGTCACATCCGTATCGGTCTGCCAGCTGCAGACATCACTATCATTTTTTTTTTACTGTTTATAGGCCTGTGTTTGACCGCAATCTCACCATGGTAAGTGACGATGCGGCCGAAGGTGGTAAGCACACAAAGCCTAGAAGGAACTGGCTCTCAAGTGCAGCTATCGGAACACACCGAAAGGTGCTTGGCGACAGATTTTCAACTTGAGGGTGGTAGCCAGCCAGGCGGGCACTACAAAGTACCTTACCACCGTGCTATGGTTTCCTCACGATGTTTTCCTTCACCGAAAGCTCAAGCTCATTGTAGGATTCGAACCCGGGACCTTCATCTCTGTATCCGACGTCAATACCACTGAGCTATCATCGCCTTAATATCAGTAGGTACTTACTTAAACACTGTCATTACTTAGGCGTAATGTTAGCTTTTAGGTACTTTATGCCCATTCAACAACCAGTTAGGAGATGCCTAACGCTTGGGAGACTCCTAGAACCCAAACCAAAATAGAAGCTTTTCATACAATAAATTTTACATGTGTTAGGAGTTTCCTAAGTTTCCATATTTGGTTCCGACTTTTAGTTCTATGTTAGTAATTTGGAGCATTTTAGTGATTGTCCATTTGGACCATTTTAACCCGGCCTGAGTCTATCCGATTGAGGATCTGTCTAAATATATAATTTTATCATCTGCCATGTTTTTCTCCGAATGTCTAATATAATCTAACATTATATTGAACGAGTAAAAGTCATATTGATAAACCGGTATAAAGCTGTACTTCCACTAGATATGCTTAGCGAGGGATGTATTTTAGGCGGCCATCGATGGCTTTTTCACAGCTTAGTTCATCATAGCCCTATGAAGCGGTCCTATATGCAGGTTGAAACACATCCCTAGCTACACATCTCTGGTGGAGAGCTACCCTAAAACAAGTGTTTATAATTTACCTGTGCTAGGCGGTATTTGTTTGGAACGCGCGGTCGCCATCAGCGCCATAATCAGCAATAAACTCCACATTTTTCAGTCTGAAACAAAAAAATCTCATTATACAACTGACTAGGAAATAATTAAAAATAAATATCCTGGGACATTCCTCACACACGGTCTGATCCCAAACTAAGCAGAGCTTGTACTATGGAAACCAGATAACTGATATAATACATATACTACTTTTTGTTTGTAAGTACATACTTAATATACATAATTACATCCAGACTCAGGACATACAGACATGTTCATGCACACAAATGCATGTCCTGTGTGGGAATCGAACCCACGAACTGCGGCGCGTAAGGTGAACCTTAACCAACTGCGCTAACTGGCCCGTCAAATTACAAGGCTGTTAGCATTTGTCTTTTATAGATCAAGCGCCATATTTGACAAGTTCCGAGGGTGTCTCTCCTTGCAGCACAATTTTTATTTTAGCAACATTGATGTATCATCATCATCATCCTATAATGTGCAGAGCATAGGTCTCCTTTCACAAATGAAGGTGAGAGGGATTGGGCAGATACTCCACCACGCGTGCCCACTGCGGATCGGTGGAGGTAGGCTATTGGTCAACTTACTGTTGGAGTTTTCAAGCTGCCTAGGAGGCCTCCAACTAGTTTGACGAGTATCACAACTAAGTGATAACTGGGGCGGCTTTACGTGACTTCCGAAGCACGGAAAACGCTCGAGTTGAAATACTACTAGGCGGTCACCCATCCAGGTAACGGCCTTACGGTAGCTTAACTTTGCCGATCGATTAAGAACGGCTAATCATGCTTGTATATGTATGTGGAGTGTCAAAAGTTACCTATAATTCGGGTTTAGCTGGGAATTTATCTGTGAAGATGAAGAGAGATGCTAGATTTTTTAAGATCTTGTTGGATTTCTTTGTCTAAATTCCAGCGGATTCCAAGACAAAATAATGTTACCTAAAACGCGCTAGTTTTATTGTTCGGTGTCTGCTTATAGTAATCATCATTTGCGATCCTAGCTAACATGACGACTTATATGAAAGATTACACGCTCGCCGTTTTGCTCGCACCTTGTCATCAAAATTGATCGAGACCTCCGGAGACCAGCGGGCGGGGAGCTTTTTCCGCCAACGCGTCAGCTTGGCTATCCAAAGAGGAAACGCTGCCAGCCTTCTGGGAACCCTGCCGTTAATCGGAAGCAGCGGCAGGCTTGAGGAAATTTTCTATATATAGATTGTATTTTGTACATATTTGTTGTAAATAAAGATTACACATGATTCAATTTTGCGTGAGCGAAACAATTATAGAGCCAAGACGTTGACTATCCAAATAAAATAAAACAGATTGATTTATTTACATTTTAATACCTATGTATGTCGAGTAGGAACGCGAGTATGTATGTCACACGTACCTAACATTTCTTTAGTCCTAATGTCAAGGGGACATCGTGATCTCTGAAGGTCAGATTATTTGTGAGGGTCATGAATGATAGAGAGATATCTGATTTATTTATACGTGTAGCTACCTTATTGCTCTGTCACCAGTTAGTGACGAGTTACATAGTCTATGACATCTTGCACTTAGCGAGTGGTGTCTTTGGTGTCATAGTAAATGTATGAGATCCGCTTTTATGCATTAAGAAACACACTTGGCTAGACTGTCCTGAAAATTCTATTTAGTCAGTCATTTAGATAGATAGATAGATAGATAACTCTTTATTGTACAAAAAGTATTTAACAAAGTATCAAAATAAATGCTTAAAGTTAATTAAATTACTGTAAGTACAATAGGCGGTCTTATCGCGAATAATTGGACTGTTTTACAAAAACTTTAAACCGACTTCAAAGTACACTAAGAAGTAATCAAATCCTGATCTGATGACAATGGGACCAAACAAATCAAATAAAAAAAGAATTTTCCAAATCGGTTAATAAATGACGGAATTATGAGGTAAAAACATAAAAAAAAATATAAAAAAATATTCCAATTGAGAACCTCCTCCTTTTTTTGAAGTCGGTTAAAAAGGGATCTCTTCCAGACAACGTTAGGATGGAGAGGAATTTAGACACGTTAGTAGACGGTGGTGTATACTTTTACAACAAAAATAGGTAAATAAATATACATACAATTATACATTATGTTATTTAGATACATTATCAAGAAAATATGAGACAAGTATTTTTTATTTTGTCAAACAAAGAAAAAATTACGAACACGCCATGTGTTGCAGTTTCGCGTGACGTCACGCCATCATACAGTTTTCACAAACAAGTGACGTCACGAGCACCCACTCCCGAACTTTGACGGGCTTTGTTCGGGTTCCATAACTTAGATATCACTCGGTGCCACTACGCAAACATTTTTGCATTACCCCATAACCCACATTGCAATAACGTACGAAATCGCGGACATTTGTTCATTATATAACAAGGTCGCACGGCCCTACAAAGCCATGCAGTCACGAATTGTTATACATTATGATACCAATCTCCAGTGAAAGGCTCCTGGTCACCAGCGACGCCTTACCACGGTTGTGACACAGTTCATGTTATAGCTGGGATAGTAAAACAACTTCCGATAAACATTGAGTATTGCATCGCAAATGTATGTGAGGTTTCTTAGTAAAGGTGCCGGTTCGCAGCCGATCGCATTTATCAGCATTTATAGTAGTGTCGCGACGTGTCGCCGCGACACTACTACTTTCTTTTTCGTTCCTATGTATTACTATGGGGGCGACGTGTTGCTAGCAGTGGAAGGGAATAGTAATACATAGAAACCAGTAGTGTCGTAACAACACGTCGCCGTGTCGTCGCGTCGTCTGCTGCAGCTGCATGCGGTCGGCTGCGCACCGGCACCTTAAAGCAATCCTCAGTAAAAGCAAAAGTTGGAGTGGATGTTTTTTAGAAAAATAATGACACCTTGATTGGAGTGAATTGGTTTTGGAAGAAAGAAGCATATATTATAATATGTTGACTTATAACTTATTTGACTCCCACCACAGGAAATCTATTGGTGCCCTCTGAGACGCTTGTGAAAAAATTAAGAAAACTTTGAAATGTCATTCTTCAGATCGCTTTATATTTTTTGTTTTGGTTGTTATAATCGGTTACATATACAATGTTATAAGTCTAACATCTAATAATAATTAAAAAACTTGAATTATTTATAGTAGGTCATTAAATATTTCCATCTTAATTACATCTCATGTAAGATATGAACAATAATACTTAAGTTTACTTATTAATTAATTCAATTTTTTTCACCTGAGAATCAAACAATCTCAAGGACTCAATCAACTTGAGTTACTATCTCAACTACATAATTATACTGTGTTCAAGCATAGTTAACCCCGCTTATTGCAATCGAGAGCAAAAATGCAACGATAAACTGAAAGGATAGAGATCTTAATTAATTATAAGAAGAAATCAGATAATATTAAGATTGCATAGTGCAAAATAAGTAGATTGGATAATTGTTTTTTAGAACATGCTTATTTAGCACTATTTATTTATTTAATTCACGTACCTAGGTCGTTATATCTGGTTATCTAAATATGTATAATTCACCTTACAGAATACCGCATTACAGCCAAATAACCACAGACTACGGAGGACATAGCTATTATTACTACGTATAGAGAAGCTATCATAAGTAAAGGTAATGTCCCATTTTTAGAGCCAAGAAAAGTTCTCTTTAGCGCTGAAACAATAAGTAGTCGTCTAAGCAGACCGTAGAAACACGTAGCGCTATCAGAATGCTTTTAGGAGTATCTTCCTCGCCATGATTTTCACGGCGCTTACGCGTTATGTTTATCGTTCTACTACAACAAGTGTGGCCGGATAGTCTCACATGAACGGAACATAGTTGGGATGTGTAGCGTCTTCTCTATACGTAGTAATAGCTCAATGGTTAAGAGGAAAGGATGGCTGCAAGAAATTTGAATAATAGGTTTTTAACATATCTATTGCTGTGCCCGAGCTATCCCGCCCGAGGGCGATAGAGACAACTACAGCTTGGACCGATTATACCTATTTAAATTCAACGAAATCGCTATTTCGTAATACACGGTTTTCTCCTCCAAAACTGGATCGATTTAAAAAATATTTCAAGAATCATAGAATATATCATAATAAGAAAGGTTTTGTCTATGTCTTTCGGATTTCCTTTGATTTTTTTGTATTCGTCAAATTTGTTCACTGGACGTCTGATAAGGGCGTTACAAAAGGTAAGTTTTTGTGATTTTAGAAGGCTCCTAATTTTTATAATAATAAATTTATGGAGAAAAACACAACTGTTATTAAATTGTGAATCTCACTAAGATTATCACATAAATGCAACCAGTATGTTTAAGTGTAAATACAAGTGTATGTATTAATAACTCGTCTCCTTATTTTCTGTTTATAAAGGTGATAAACTCATAAACTCTAATAACATTACTGTGTACAATTTAGAATAAGATAATTTTGTATGCTATTTTATATAACCTTTATTAAATAAAGACATATAAAAATAAATAAAAATAATTCTTATAATATTAATTTATGGAAAACAAAACCGAGGGACATACAGTGGTACTGTGGTACCTACAGTTTGCATGGTAAAATAATCATTGCTCTAGTGTCATTATCCAGAGAGGAAACTGAGGATTACGTTTGTATGGAACAAACGCCACCAGCACAAACTTTGACATACAAACTGACGAAATACCAAAGATTTATTCGCTACGGAGTCCTAAACACGTTACTACGTATTATGAGCACAACTGTAAAGCTAACAATTTGTATCGACTAGTAAAACTATACCAACACGATGTTGCAATACTTACTGATCAAACAGCCCGTACAAGTGTGGCCTACATGTTGCTTAAACATTTACTTACCAATATTTATAAGGCCTTAAGGCCTAAGACCAATCCTTTATGTTATGCAGTTGGATTTCATAAATGTATGCTCTCGTTTTTTGTATTGGGTATTGCGAAAGTCGAATATTTGTTTACTTTGGCTTAGGTTGAACTTAAAAATATAAGTATAACTAATAAGAATACATTATGATGAATACTTTAAATAATATAACTTAATTTATTTAATTGTTAATCGTTAGCATTTTCTACAGGTATCAAAATTATATTTTGTAAATCCTTCCTATCCTAACTATCCTAATCCTATCGTTTGTTTTTTTGTTTGTTTGTTACGCCTTCACGCCTCAACTACTCAACGGATCATCATGCTAAGGTAACCGCTTACCACCAGGAGAGGCGTCTGCATGTTTGCACATTTCGTAATATAAAAAACCCACAACGTAATATTATTCAAATATCCGGTATTAGATATGGTTTAATCCGGAAGCAAAAGTCTTCAAGAGAAGTGTAGCGATGATATTTCATACATAATGTATACTTATAAGGTATACAGTAACTGTATATTAATATTTTATTTCCCTCGGGAGTACGTAACTCTACTTTCCATTTTATTATAACGGCTACATGTAGTGATGGACTTATTATAGTTTCTAAACCTAGGTACAGTCAACCAACTCCGTAGTAATATAATTTGAAAAGAAAAGCAGGCTGCTTCCGATTAACGGCAAGGTTCGCAGAAGGCTGGCAGCGTTTCCTCTTTGGATAGCCAAGCTGACGCGTTGGCGGAAAAAGCTCCCCGCCCGCTGGTCTCCGGAGGTCTCGATCAATTTTGATGACAAAGTGCGAGCAAAACGACGAGCTTCGGGCCCCCACGGTAGCATGGTCTCAACCGCAAAAGGCATTAAAATATAATTTGGTCCAATAGATGCGTATTTTTTTAATTTTGAATTTTCAGCTCTGGTCGCTGTTACCCCTGCAGCTTTACAAGTCGCCGGTAAGTGAGATGGCACGAGTGTATCGACACATGTGGCATCCCACACCAGCGACTTGCCGACACTCCAAGGGATCAAAGACATACCATCCGGTCTCTTGCCATCGCCCCGCGCAATACCGACTGGTTCCAGTACGGAAGGCACGTTAGCGACAACAAGAGCCCTGCGGATAATGTCATTAATAGAAGAATCGATTATATTAGAAATTCGTATAACTTATTACCTCGGTTATACATATAATAAAATAGACTCGGTAGAGTTGTAAATATAATATTTATACAAGCAAATTACGAAGGTTGTATTTGTATATGTCTATTTATTTTACTAATATAAATGCATGGCTGGCAGCCAAATAACATTATTTAAACGTGGTGTTGTGGTCCTACGTTAAGTAAGTTTTTTTATACCACTAACGTGGCAAACAAGAATACGGCCCGCCGGATGGTAAGCGATTACCGTAGCCTATGGACGCTTGCAACACCAGGGGTATCATTCGCGCGTTGCCAACCTTGAAGAAACCTCTTCACACCCTTCTTGAAGAACCCCATGCTGTACTCCATTGGGAAAACCACGGCGGGGAGCTCATTCCACAGTCTGAGCGTCCGCGGAAGAAAACTCCTTTGAGTCCGCACAGTTCGAAACAATTCTTGTTTCAATGTGTGAGGATGGACTCCCCGTCGATGGCAAGAGTTGCGATGGTGGAAGGTAGCCGTGGGCATTAAGTCGAATAATTCCGGTTGCCAGAGCTCCGTGAGGAGGCGCTTTGCTGGCAGTGTGCAACCAGTGAATGAAATCATATTCGTATCGACTAAAAGGGTCGTCCCACACCAAGCTTGCCAAGATATGGTCACAGACTGACTCGCCTACTTCAACCATCTTTACTGTCTGTTCCGCGCGGTTTCACTCGCAAGTTTTAGGGTGTATGTATATAAAATATAACAAATAATTCAAAAAATATAGGTATATACCTACAGATTTGGCTTCCATACGATTTTATTATTTGTATAGCTAAATTAGAAATAAACATGCGATAGGTCACCTGTCAAACAAAAGTCAAACGCTTTCTCCCAGCGTTTGATAAAGCGTTGTATTGCATAATTCCTAGACATTCACTTAGGCCGAATATAGCCGTGTCTAGGTTCTAAGAACGGCCATTTAACTGCCAGAGAAAGGGAGAATTTATTGAATGGTTTGTTTCTTTTGACGATCTTGTATGACCACTAATACGACGTTATCTTCTAACCCTCTTATTCATAATCGCTTTTTAACTAAATCAGTGTAATAGTGTGCCCCGTCTCACTCTTTCGATCACCAAACGTCAACTGTCAGATAAAGACTTCGGAATTTTAGCTAATCCACGTTTGATAACTTTATTATTTTAGTTTATTTTTGACTAACTTTTACGAGCGGCTGCGCCCTCATGTTAATGTCACTCTCCTATAAACTATTTCTATACAAAAAAAAAACTAATCAATAAACTAACAAACACACTTTCATATAATTAATGTATGTCATTTTATTTATTTGCCTCTCATTTTCGACTACTAAGTCGATAAATAAACATGCGGCCCGTCTGATGGTAAGCGGTTACCGTAGCCATATGGACGCTTGTAATACACTAGGCATCATGCGTTACCGACCTTCCCCTCCCCGATGAGCCCTGGCTCACTTACTTAAGCGCAGAAATACAACATATTTGTCTGCGGTATTCTGTAAGGTGGAGGTACTACCACAGTCGAGCTGTTCTTAATTTAAGCGATTGTAATGCTCTGCCACAGATTACTAAATAGTTACTACGTAAGCTCTGCTCTATCACTCTTGTGTTCATATCTTGCCTTACCCGTAAAATCATTCCTAACATAGTTTCTTAAATACAAGCTCTGCTTAGCTTAGGACTCGGTGTTAAACTACAAAAATTGCCCATGTCTCTCGCATAGGCTTTTATCGCATCGCATCGCAATACGTTCAAAGGTTTAGTCATGAAATAAGACAGACTGAAAGCATTAGTATTTTAATCTAAAAAAGTCCCTGCTTATGGGTCAATAGCGTAACCAATAGATGAAAGGCAGGCAGATAGGCTAATTTTTAATTCCGAGAACACAGGTAATGCGGGGGAGAGATAGTCCGATATTGCGCGAACAGTTATAGTCTGGTCAAAATTGTACTTGTACATAAAACTGTAATACCTTATTTAGTCAGTTAATTTAGTATAATTTAAGCTACCGAAATGTATAATAATAGTACGGATTGAGACGGATATGAGTCATGGTATAGCATATTATAGACCCCCACAACACCAGCAAACGAAGATCATTATCTGCCCCCCTAAAAAGGAAGCTAAAGCAATATTGCTAACGCAATTCATTTTTTCGAATTCTCGGCAGATCATACGTAATTTCAATATTTTTTGGTATACTAGTCACACATTATATACAATTCAATTCAATAAAAGATTCGGAATTGATGAATTGCATAAGATCTGCCGTAAATTAGAAAAAATGAATTGCGTTAGCAATATTGCTTTAGCTTCCTTTTTAGGGGGCCTGTAGTCCTTAATAAACACGGTGTTTCCGATTTACCGACCACTTATCTGTCTATTGGCAAACCTTGTGACATTATTTTGATGTCCATACAAAGTTGGTATAGAGTTAATATTATAGACGAGTTGATTTACTGTCAGACAAAATTTCGAAAGGATTTCTTGTCAAATAAACTATTTTCGTTTTTTTCCTTTATTTGTGCTGTGAACTTTGCTTCTTGAAAACATTTTTAAAACAAGCTTTTATACAGTATTACTTAGCTAAATATACATTGGTGCTGATTCTGTTGTAAATCGCACTTAACTAATTTTAGTCACATCTCATCTCTTTCTTACGAACATTATTGAAAAAGGATAAAACATATTTGAAGTTGTCATTTTAATCTTTGCCGTCTTATTTTGCGTGTATTTAGGCGTAACCGCGATAGATGGCGACTAAATTTATATTGAAAACAAGTATTGGACTAATTTGACAGGACTAAATTTCTTACATCCTTTTCTTATGTTCTGTGTTAGAAAGAGACATAGTGAGATTAAAATTAGTTTAGTTGTGAACAACAGAATCAGGGCCAATGTCATTCAAACTGAACGTGTATGCAAAATTTCAGCTCAATCGGTTCAAATCGGTTCAGCTCAAATCATAGCAAGGCATATTACGAAATATTTTCAATAATCTTTGAGTGACCGCACACGCAATAATATATATTTCTGTTACGTCTCCAACTTGTATTGTAATTTATATTATAGCTCGGCATATTAATATATATTATAGCTACGTCTGTGATGGGCTTAACAAGGCAACATAAATAAAAGCTTATAAAAATAGCATGGAATATAAACTTTACATTAGAATTATTTACTTTTTATGATGTTATGCTACCAAGAAAGATTTATAAAATTTATAACCGTATAAAAAGCAATTGAGACTTGAAAATACCTTCAATTATAAGAAACAAGAAATCACCTAATAGCTACTGTGAATCTTCATTATGTCATGGTTGGCTAACCTTGGGTACTTCCGGGTGAGTATAGACACACACAAATACATGCAAAATGTAATATATTATGTGTTAAGTCAAGGTTTTTAGAATTATGTAGACAGTGGTTAAGTTTATGTAGAATTGACAATGATTTTGAATATTTAAGTAAGTAATGGGTTTTTGTCGTCTTTGTGGTTTTTGTATCGTGGAAATAATTAAATCTTTTTGTATTCGATGGAATGCTATGGGGGAAACAATAATTAAAAATAATAAATAACCTGGGACATTCCTCACACACGGTCATCTGATCCCAAACAAAGCAGAGCTTGTACTATGGAAACCAGATAACTGATATAATACATATATTACGTTTTGTTTGTAAATACATACTTAATATACATAATTACACCCAGACACAGGACATACAGCATATTCATGCACACAAATGCATGTCCTGTGTGGGAATCGAACCCACGACCTGCGGCGCGTAAGGTGAACCTTAACCAACTGCGCCAACTGGCCCGTCTAAAAAGAGTTATTTTTAATTTTTATGATTTATAGTATTTTTTTTCATAATTACTTCATGTTAAAATCCAAGATGAAAAAAAAGAAAATATATGTTACCTTGAAAAGCCATAAAAACAAAAACGTAAGTTATGTGACAGATAAAACCCATTACATAACGCGGCAGACAGACACTTGACATACATTACTTATTACTCATTATTACCGTTCAATGATATATGAACATCTTTGTTATCTGTTACGAGGTATTTAACAAGGATAACTCTTTTGTTTTCATTATAAAATCGACACGTAACAACTTTGGATAAATTTGACAACTTAATACATCGATCCAATGACTTAGAAGAGTGTAGGAAATGACAAAATGGAAAATTTACATTTTAGCATTAAGTTTTAGATAAACCCAAAAAATATGGTAGCGGAATTGTTAATAGCTATATTATTAGTTTAAAATACAATCTACAGGTGTCCAATCTGCGTAAAAGCGGGGAAACCCGCTCCGAGATTACTCGCGATATGTTGAAACCGGTGCACACCTCTCGACACCCTTAGCTGCTGACACCAATGTTGCTCCCTTTGTTAACTTTGTGACTGTTTTTGGAGGGCCCATTTAGTTATAGATTATCAAGATTTTGACGTTTGATTTGACTGGCGTCCCGTTGTCTCAATCAATAGCCAGCAACCAGTTCACCAAGCTCCCTTCCATAGACCTAGTTTAGTTTTCTTCTTGTCTGCTACAGTCCTTGCACTTCGCGGGTGCTGTCTCTCCCGTAGCTCTTTAATAGTGCAGGCAGATATAGTATCCACTTTGTTTATATAACGTTATTATTTAAAGTAACATTAACGTATATTAAAGGGGCTTTTAATGGGCAAATACGTATTAATCTGTATCCCCACACACCTTCCAAAAGGACCGATCCTCGGGCCGTGAAATCCAATAAGCAAGTTACAAACAATAATAGTAATAATTGTATTTATTAATAGTATTTTTAGTAAACCACAATTTATTAAAAGATTACCGGATCTTTTGATTATTTAATCCTAAAATCAAAGAATAGGACCGCGTCATATTAGTTTTTGCAGTGAAATTAAATTTTTCTCGCAGACTGGGACGTAGTAATGTAATGTAATGAGGATTTTACCAATATCTTTGGAAGTCTATACCGAATCTTTTCCAATACATTTTTATTCATTCGCGTTCATTTTGTCTCATTTGTTATTCAAGTAAATCTAACGATGTAATTTTAGAGACACAGCTTGAAAGAATGTTTTCAAGTTTTATCTTTCGTAAAATCTATTACATAAACGCGATGAATCAACTCCGCGATGTTTATTAAAGAGTTTAGAATGCAATAATAAGGTAGTGGCAGTCACAGCTTCAAATGTGAATCACTTCTTTATAAACATCTTGGAGCCTAATATCCGTGAAGAGATAGGTTATTGTGCTATATTAGTAATATTGTGCCTTACATTTGGTATTGTATGTATCTCTACATCATTCCAATTTTCACAGATCCTTTTCGGTCCAAAGGTAGTTTGCCATAGCATTTTTACATAAAGAAAAAAAAATCTTAAAAAAAAAACTAATTTGTATGTGCAGCTTCCCCCGCGGCTTTACCCGGTTCTTATGTTTTTTTTTGACATAAAAGTATCTCGTTTTATACCCAAGATCATCCAAATCCACGATAGCCATTACGGAGCTGTGTGGTAACATACATACACACAAACTTTCGCATAAATAATATTAGGTATTGTAAGAAATAAGAAGTATTAGTATTTCAGTATGATCAAAACCAATTATTACTTTCAGTGCACTGAAAAAGCAAATTAGTTCTACCGCACTTTTTGTCGTAAGCACAAACTGTCGCACGACTTTGACAACATTTCATAATGTCCAGACATGCGCAGACGCAGTCGCGGGCGCAGGTGGGAACAGTATTGACATAGCATTATGCAATATCTCTTCAACACTGTACACACATTTTGTTTGATTTCACGCCTACATTTCAACGGATATGGCGTGTTTATGTGAAAACTATGGATTTGTTTATTTTCAATGTGGGTTTTGAACGAGGAGTTTTAAACTTTGTACAGTTGAAGACATAAATATGTATACATTCATTTAAAACTAACTTCAACCAATCAAACTTCATTCGAATGCATTTTGTTAATTAGTAACATACATCTAAACTACAACCTATATATAGATAACTATAGCTATGCCGCGCGGTTTCACCCACATTCCCGAAGGATCGTATGATTTACCGGGATAAAAAGAATCCTATGTGTTAATTCAGAACATATTCTATCTGTGTGCCAAATTTCATCCAAATCCCTTCAGTAGTTTTTGCGTGAAAGAGAAACAAACATACATCCATTCTCACAAACGTTCGCATTTATAATATTACTAGCTGTCTCGCGCGGTTTCCCCCGCGTTCCCGTCATAAAAAGTAGCCTATGTCACCCGGGGATAGCGTAGCTTCCCAACAGTGAAAGAATTTTTCAAATCGGTTCAGTAGATTCGGAGCCTATTCAATGCAAACAAACAATCAAATCTTTCCTCTTTATAATATTAGTTAGATTAGATTAGGATTTTCCTAGTTACTGTTGCTGATATATGTAACCTCTTTGATGTAGACATGGATGATTGATGCAAAGGTCATTCAGCATTCCATACGACCTTAAAGGTTAGTTTCATTTAAATTCTGAGTTACGTATTTGGATAAGCTATGTCAAGTCCTTAAAAAAAGCACACATCAGTAATTTTTGTTTTTTCACACACGGTTTTTTTACATCTCATACTAAGCAGAACTTGTACTATGGAAACCAGATAACTGATATAATACATATACTACGTTTTTCTTTGTAAATACATACCTACTTAATATACATAATTACACCCAGACTCGGGACATGCAGACATGCTCATGAAAATTTAAAATTGCATAAATTATTTGAATTTGGAATACGAGAGATGGTTTAGAAATAAATTCTATAAAAAAAACAAAATAACTGTTTATAACAAGACTAGTTACAAAATCACTTGTTATAGTTATAATGAGTTAAAAAAAAACATGCATCGAAACCCAATGTCATTAAATAATGTAACTTGGAGCGGAGCACGGAACGCTTATACCAATCTTATACCACTCTAAGTTGTTGAGTGGGTGCAGTCGTGGATATAAGTGTTTTATGAGCTTTTTATTACAATACAATATATTCTTTATTGTATTGTATTATTAGCATATTAATTATTTACAACAAATATTTTCAAAGAGACATTTTACTAATTAATTATGTTAAGTAAAATATAAAATCTTTAAAAACTATACATAAATAAAAAGACATAAACTAAATGATAAATAAATAATATTTTTTTATACTTATAAAAATAACTACTGATATTGTTCCAATGAGGTATTGTTATGACAACGAGAGAAAACCGATTTTATTCTTGTCCATTTGAACCCCTTACTACGCTCAGAGTACAATGGTTAAATAATAATAATAATAATATATATATAATAATAACAAAAATTCATCTCAAAAACGCTTAGACGTAATAAATAATAACGCACCACATATTACATAGTTACAATGTCGCAAAATTTTGTTATGGTTTTTTATAATGTGTATTATTGTCTTATAAATGTAGTATTGTTGTATATTGTGCTATTTTGTTGTGTCCAATAAATGATTTTCTTCTTCTTCTATATTCGTTTAAATCTGTAAACTATATAAATCACTTGTGTGCCCGCCAGTGCGGTACCGGTATTGGTTGCACAAGGTTGTAGCCGTTACGTCATCGTGCGACTGTTTTCGACGAGCGACCTCACCCGCCGACTGATTCGTTCGTTCCGATCGCCTTAAACACTTTTATGGCACCGCTTTTGGAGCTTAAGCATATTTTGTAACTTATGTATGGTATAATCTATGCTGTCTCCCACGTTCCTGGGATTATAAAGCATGAGGGATAATGTAGCTTCTTATTAGTCAAAGAATTTTTGAAATCCGATGAGCAGTTTCGATGTACCTCTTACATCTAGATACTTAGGTAGTTTATTTTTGTAATGACATTTACATATTAAATGCTTAAGAGCACTCAATTCGTCATACTTTTCATACAAAACCTCTGTACTTATTATGGCGTTGTTAAACATTTTTCGTTAGATGTTTTGAACAAATTAGTATCTTGTGCACTATATCTAGCCGTGTATCTAGGCGTAATTTAAAAAAAAGTGTGAAACAAATTCAGTCAAAGCCTCAGAAAAACAGCGTTTTTGCCTGAACTTTGGCCATATCTAATGTACCTATAAATTGTAAAAGTAAAGAAAACATTTAGATACCAGGCTTGCAAATGTATTGGAGATTCTAAATAACTAACTTTTTTTTCACAAACTTGTAAGATTTTTTCACAAGAAGTATACTCCTGGAACAAGTTTTATGAATGCGAAATCATGAATGACGACCTAGCGAAGCGGCCGCGAGTGATCAGCGGAATTTACCGACTGATAACCGACGGCTCTGATGCTGTCTCTCTTGTTTCGCAGTCAAACATTACGTTGGATGAAACAACAAGCATTAGACTATGCTTGCGTTGAAGTTGCGCCAGCCACAGAGGGCCGCCTTAAAGGTTCAAGTTAGGTTAGGCAAAGGATCGAATGCAGTGGAGAAGATTATGGTTTCAAATCTGATCTTTCGGTAAATAAACCAGTTGTAAGGAAACCATAGCACGGTGCGCAGGGAAAATGGCCATAACTTCATGACATCATCATATGGGTGCTATAAAACGCTTCGTGTCGCTTCGGCAGTTTCGGTGGAAGCGATTGAGGGATGCGGGGTCATTCCTTGATTGATACTTGGGATTAGAGAGTGAGTGAGCGGTACAGACGGCCGAGAATGATCTTCATAAAGATTGTGACGGATAATTCTTTGGAGTATTTAGGTATTAATGTGGAATATCTGGGGAACTGACTATGAAAGGGGAATTTAAGGTCAGTTCCTGATCGAGTTTGTCAGTTTCCTGACAATCTCGATCAGGAAGATCGTCTATTATTTTGTAGACAGTAAGCCTCATAGTATAGAGAAGCCACAGATTACAGAATAGTAAGCAGATCGAGCGCGCGGAACACGGGAGTGACGCCAACACACCAAATACGGATTCAAAAGTAAATACAAACTCGAGTCAGTACTAAACAAGGCCTCGTGTTGTTACTACGTCACAAGTGTCATAATTTATCTTAAAAATTATGCCGTCCTGCATTTTGAAAAATTGTAAAAATTGTTCCCAAAAACAAAAAAAGCGAGACGGAATATCGTTTCATAGGTAAGTATAGATATTTTCACTAATTTGTATTATTTTTCCGTGTATTTGTTACTGATGACTAGGAACACAAAACCTCAACAAAAATCGGTTGGTGTTGCTAGGTTACATTGAAAGTATTTTCCTTGAAGTTGTGGTATTCGGACTTATTTCTGCCAGTGTCGAGTTATATTATAATTTCCAGTCACAACAATTATCACTTTCACAGTCCTCAGTCAGTCACCGTCCATAAAAGTAATGTTTTACTACAATGGTGGTTGTTGTACTAAAACTCTTCAAGGACTTTCTGAGACAACTTGAAAATTCACGATACACATAATTCATTTAATTTCACTTCACTGGTGCACATGGATGATCTTTATTGAGTGAAATACCACCGAAAATACAAAATAAAACTCAAAATACACGAATTTATGAAAATAAAAATGAAAACGCAACGTCACTCTACAAGTTCCCACCAAAAAGTCCTTTTAGTTGTTTACCTTACTTATTCTTCCATGATAAAATTGAAAAATAAATGCAAAGCATGTTTTTTTGATGATTCGCTTTGTGAATTTGTGATTTGAAATACCCATTTTACAAACAAAAACTTATCTTATCCTAAGGAGGAACTAACAACGCCATTTCGAAATGTCAATCGCTATTGGTCAAAGAGAATATTAACACTACTTTCATTGGTTGTTTGCTCCACCAAATGCGATAACAGCGACTCCTACTGGGCCAGATAAGCTTGTGGCACTATCGGAGTGCAACTTTATAAGTCTCAAGTCCGGCCTTATGGAGTACTGCTGTCATCTGTGGGAGCACCTGGATACCAGTTTGGGCCTTTAGACTCGGTTCAGCGTCGTGCCACCAGAATTGTTGAAGATCCCGAACTCACAAGTGGTTAAGAGCTCCTCAGTCTGAGGAGAGACTTTGCCTCCTTATGTGTATTCTACCACTTGTACAACGGAGAGTGTTCTAAAGAATTGTTCGACTTGATGCTCACGGCTATCTTCCACCATCGCAATTCTCGCCATCGACATCCATCCATCACACATTGAAACCAGAATGGTTTCGAACTGTGCGGGCTTAACGGAGCTTCCTTCCGCGGGCGCTCAGACTGTGGAATGAGCTCCCTGCCGTGGTTTTCCCAATGGAGTACAGCATAAGGTTCTTCAAAAAGGGTGTGAGTGAAGAGATTTTTGCAGACTCGGCAACGCGCGAGTGATACCCCTGGTGTTGTGTGTCCATAGGCTACGGTAACCGCTTTCCATTAGGCGGGCCGTATGCTTGTTTGCCACCTTGGTGGTATAAAACAAAATATCATTGAAAGTACAAAAAAATATTTCACATAATTTTGTAGTCCAGTGACATATGTAACATATATCCCTATCTTGCTTTGTCCTTATTCTATGCAAATATTTAGTATTATGAATAATCCAGATCAAGATATCCACTTTCCAACACTATTTCTATAGGATCTAAAAATCCACATATAATTAGATGACAACTAATTTTAGTTTGACATTTCTAATTTTAGATATAATTTGACCTAAAACGTGACCAACAGAGTAGGAAAATTACACACTTAACTAAATTGAGTAACTAAAACGATATTAGTGCTGTCAAACTAAATTTTAGTTTAATCGTACGCCAACTGAATAGGAAACGTCGATTTGACACGACTTAAATTTTAGTAAATAATAGTTTAGTTTGTGCCAACAGAATCGGCACCAATAACTATCCAATAAAAAACGTGGGAGTATTTCTTCATTATCCTGGCAGCCCTACACGCAACCTGGCAGCCCTAAACACACCCTGGCATCCCTAAACGCACATTGTCACACGTGTTCCTACAGTGCTCTCACGCACACATAGCTAAATACGAGCCTCACAGTGCTTGTCCCGTACATTACATCTGCCTACTATTCTGTAATCTGTGAGAGAAGCTATCATAAGCAAAGGTTATGTCCTATTTATTTAGAGTCAACTAATGTTCTCTTTAGCGCTGAAACAATAATTAGTCGTCTAAGCAGACCGTAGAAACACGTAGCGCAAGCAGAACGCTTTTACGAGTATTTTTCTCGCAAGCACCCTGATTTTCACGGCACTTACGCGTTTCGTTCATCGTTATACAATAACAAGTGTGGCCGAATGGCCTCGCTTGAACGGAACATAGTTGTGATGTGTGGCGTCTTTTCTATACGTAGTAATAATAGCTCAATGCATAAAAATTGATTTTATATCAATTAGCCATCTTTAACATTCAAATGAACGTAAATGAGATTTTGTCCTGCTTTCACGCTGTACCTATTGAAGCAACGAACGAATAGATGTTTTTTTTTGCTAATATAACTGAGAAAACGAAAGAAAATCATAAGTTTATATCCTGGCAACGCGCATGGATCTAGAGTAGGCGCCAGGTTTTTTTACATTACAATTTACACAAAAGTTTTTCTACGAAAGAACTGTTATTTTATCACATGAGTTATCTGATTATCATTGTAGCGCGAGAACTGTAAATAATGTAAAAGGATTACCTTATAAGTTCTTGCAGTGGCTTGCCAGCCGAGAGTAACGGGCAACGCCTTAAAAAACACATCGTCCGTTAGTTTTTGGCGCAAGGTGTGACTTGAAATGCACCGGGTATTTGGGAAGACATTTTCATAGTGGTTTTATCATAGAGGAATTCTATGGATTTTGTTTTTTGTATTTTATGTTGGAATGATCCATTGATCCTTAGTGCCGAAGTTGGATAAGAAGTTTGATGCATTTAAAATATATTTGCATCCCCCTGGCTAAGTGAACATTGTATGAATAAGCATAATAATGTATATAAATGAATATGAACTTTATTTACAAAAAATATCTACAAAATACAATCTATATATAGAAAATTTCCTCAAGCCTGCCGCTGCTTCCGATTAACGGCAGGGTTCCCAGAAGGCTGGCAGCGTTTCCTCTTTGGATAGCCAAGCTGACGCGTTGGCGGAAAAAGCTCCCCGCCCGCTGGTCTCCGGAGGTCTCGATCAATTTTGATGACAAGGTGCGAGCAAAACGGCGAGCTTCGGACCCCCACGGTCCCATGGTCTCGACCGCAAAAGGCACAAAAATATAGTTGGGTCCAATACATAATGTATATTGTGTAAGTATTTGGAACAAAAGCTGTAATTTTAAAAGATCTTCCACAAAACAAAAAGCTTTGCTGAGTTTCTTGCCGGAGTCTTCTCAGTTTAAGTGTATTTCAAACCGGGTGGTAAATTCATCTGTATGTACCAATTTAACGTTCATAAGTGCCTTACCAGGGCCTAAACTGTTTTTTTTTATACCACTTAGCTGGCAAACAAGCATACGGCCCGCCTGATGGTAAGCAGTTACCGTAGCCTATGGACGCTTGCAACACCAGGGGTATCACTCGCGCGTTGCCGAACCTAAAATAAATGACTTTTTGATTTTGATTTTAATTTTGAAGCAATTTACATGGTTATTTTAATATACGCCTAGACCTATATTTAAAAAGACCTATAATCGACTATACAATCATCCAATAATAATTCACATTACAATACAAACATACACTTGTTAATCAACGCACGTACGAGGCTAATCCTGAGCAAATCGTTGATGTGAATCGATATTGACCTTCCTTAGCCTTGGTCTTAGGTATTATATTTATCCTTAGGTTTAAACAATAGGTACTTAACGTGCATATACATAAATAGTACCTTAGTCGTTGTAAGAATTTAAGTAGCATGCTAATTTGGCTCCAAAAACTGTTCCTCAAAGATATCATAGATTACAGAGAACATTGATTAACAAATAGCTGCTTCCGATTAACGGCAAGGTTCCCAGAAGGCTGGCAGCGTTTCCTCTTTGGATAGCCAAGCTGACGCGTTGGCGGAAAAAGCTCCCCGCCCGCTGGTCACCGGAGGTCTCGATCAATTTTGATGACAAGGTGCGAGCAAAACGGCGAGCTTCGGATCCCCACGGTTCCATAGTCTCGACCAATCGATGCGTATTTTTTGTATAAGCAAATTGATCTAAAAGACTCCCTTACCCAGAGAAGGATTTCTGATGAAAATAAAAAAGCCTTTTTTTATATCGACGCTAGTGCCATCATTACTCCCGCATTGACAGAGGTGTGAAGAGATTTCTTCAGGGTCGGCAACGCGCGAGTGATACCCCTGGTGTTGCAAGCGTCCATAGGCTACGGTAACTGCTTACCATCAGACAGGCCATATGCTTGTATGCCACCATAGTGGTATAAAAAAATATTAACGCCCCTGCAAACATTTTCTTTACACCGAGGCGTTCAGACAAGTCATTGTGCCGTTGTGCCGCCATTGCAGCGTAAGCATACACTGAAAAAAAGGTTCTACAAAACTAGTTATGTAAGTTGACGTTTTGTTGTCAAATTTGTGTAATCAAATAATTTAGTAATGAATCAGTTTTGGTTTTGTTACTGGTAAGTTTTAATTCGCAGATCACCCTGTTTAGGTTATTGGTCGTCAAATTTTGTGTTACTGTTAAATCAAATTTATTTTCAATGCATAGCTTATTTATTTAATTTTCAATGGATAGGGTTATGTTTGACAAAAATCTCACCACAGTGTGATGTGGCAGATAGTTGTAATCACAAAGCCTAAAGCACCTATTACTTCTTATACTCGAAGGTCGAAATATAAAGTCAATTCTTCCCATTATACAATTCATGGCAAGCTAATACCAATTTAACTGAACCTTCAAATGTAACGCTCTACTTCTTATGTTAATAGATATAAAGTTCAGTTTCACGTGATATAGTTATGTTGTGATAGATACGGTTTCACGTCGTTATTCGACCACCATTGTATGGTGTGAAAATTGTGAAACATTTGTGTTTTGTAATGAGACCAAGTGTTTTATATCCAGAACACTGGAGTGTTGTGTTTTATGTAAATTAGGAATGGGATCTCAATCGGTGAAAAGAATCTAAATGACATTAGCTTTAGGCTGAGTTTTAGGTAACGTACGAATACAATTATACTTACAATAAAATAACTTTAACTTCAGAAGCAGTAATTTTATGTCAGAAAAACTAAATTTAATTTGATTTACTATAAATTAAAAAAAAAGGCTTGCTGCGTTTCTTGCCTTAGTCTTTTCAGTTTAAGTGTATTCCGAACCGGTGGTAAATTCAACTGTATGTACCAACTTAACGTTCATAAGTGCCTTACCAGGGCCTAAACTGAATAAATGATTAATTGATTTTGATTTTGATATATAGATACACAATCTTACAGAGAAAAGTAATGTTATGGCCGAAACATATAACGCCTAAAAGCCTCCTGCAATCGAGGAAAAGTAGGACCGCTTAAGAAAATAAAACCCGTACACGGGTACGAAACCAGTACCTATACGAAAATATGGCAAAAAATATGTAAAGGTATGATTATCTTCATTATCATCAGCCTATAATGTCCCACTGCTGAACTGAGGCCTCCTTTTCACCAATAAGGGTGAGAGGGAATGGGCAGATACTCTACCACGCGTGCCTACTGCGGATCGGTGGAGGTAGACTAGCCTACCTCCACCGATCCGCAGTAGGCAACCTACTGTTGGATTTTTCTACCCGCCTAGGAGGACTCCAACTAGCTTAACGACTATCACAATTAAATGATAACCGGGACCAACGGCTTTACGTGCCTTTCAAAGCACGGAAACGCTCGATTTGAAATACCACTAGATTAAGAACGGCTAATCATGTAACACCACGAGCGCCTCTCTTACCTACTATAAAATTGAAGGATCAAAAGTTTTTATGACTTTATTTTTGGCTTCGGGAGGTCGCGATACTAAAATATTGAGAATCGATGCTCTAATCTGACCTAATCAACTTATTATAAGACGAAAGTTACCACCAAAGTGGTTTGTTTATAGCTTATCATTTAAAATTAGGAAGTAAACCTTATCGAATTCCCAACACCTCATAATCAAATGTATGTGAATGCTGATTCATACACATTCATAATCCGCCTACAAGGAAGAAAAACTCATTCAAGGTTCAATACACCAGTCAAATTAGAGCTATCAATCACCCACAACGTCCCACAAATGTATTAGAAACACAAAGAATGAGAGGTCAGCCGAGTGTGGTTAGAATTGACCTCAGCTTATTCACAAGATATTCTGACCTTAGTATGTGTCAATTGTTTGTTGTCTAAGTTATATAATGTTTAACAGATGTACAGTGTTATGCAGTTTTCGGATTATTTCGGTGTGAATTTGAATTCAAGATCACACCAAATTTAGGCATCAAAACATCACCAATACCTTATGGACTAGCTGATCAGATACACGTAGGGGTAGTGGTAGGGTAGGGTAGAATAGGTTAAGGTATCGACGTTCTGCCCTGTAGCTGGGGCTTAGAATAACAGCTACGGTGTTCCTCTGCCTGTCGTAAAAGGCGACTAAACGGGGCCTTTGGGGTCGTGGGCAATCAGGGCGGGGGCCCTGTGCGTCCAGAAGCGACCCCAAGGAGGACGATGAGTCGATGTGGTCACGACTCATCGTGCGATAGCACAGCGAGGGTGCTGGGGGGAGGTATCACACTTCCCCCGGGACGAGCTATCTTAGCGCCGCGCGTGGAGGGGTGAGCAGGTACGCGTTCAACACGAGAGCCCGCCCCCCTCTCTATAGCGCAGATGGCGACCACCGTGGGGTTTTAGCCGGTAGAAGTCCGGCATAACCTGGCCGGATTTCCCCACGAAAAAAAAAAGGTATCGACGTTGACCTTTTAGCTAGACAAGCAGCTGTTGATGGTATTCCAACAACAATAGTACCATTATTTTCTGACTGCATTAATTTAATAAGAGATCAGTGTAGGGCTTTGTGGCAGGAATATTTCGGTCAGAGATCAAGAGGCAAGGGAATTTGGTATCGGACTATCCAGCCCCAAATCTCTAGGCTCCCCTGAATTTATCATACAACATTAGATAAGAACGGCGTAGTCACCGCTCTCAGGTTACGCTCTTGGCCATATACCGTCGAATAGGTTCGCATTTTTGATGAAGACAGTTGCTTCACCCAATTGTGTTGTTTGCGGAGTAGTCGAAGATGTTCAACATGTTCTATGGGAGTGTGTACGAAATGCAACCTTTAGACAAACTCATTTCGGTGCGGATAGAGGTAGTGACATCGGTATTTGTAATAGTATTTTAGCTTATACATCGTCCGACAAAGCCAAAATACTTAAATTACGATTAAGTTCATAACTGTTACATTCTATTTCATTAGTTTGCCACTTTAATTTTATAATAATCTACATTACTTATATAAAAACGAATCCCTATATCCCTTGGTCACGCCATAACTTGAGAACGATTTTACCGATTTCATCAATTTTATTTAAATGTTTTTTAATACTTTGTAGAAGGTTCATACGGTTTTTTTTATGTTAAGTTGCGAGCGTATGGTAGGAGTCCTTTGGGGTCGTAGGCAATCATAGCGGAGGCTCTGTGCGCCCCCAAGGAGGATGATGTGTCGATGTGGTCACGACTCATCGTGCGGTGCTGGGAGTCTCACATTTCCCCCGGGACGAGCTATCAAAGCGCCTATTACCACAGATTACTAAATAGTTAATTACTATCGCTTTGCAACGTCTCTTTTTTTTCTATGCCGAGAAGACATTGCTTTTTTAGTAAGTAGTTTTAATATTATTTACCATGCGAATAAATAAAATAAATAAATCGCATGATATCTTCATTTTGTAAACACGGGGGTAGTAGTGTTGGCAAGGATCTTGCGGTGAGAGCCAATCGCGCGCGGCCATCTGTTATCTGGCGTCATGCGCCGGCGCTGGTGACATCATAAGTTGCGTTAGGGTCGGCTCACACAGAGGTAAATGTTCATTTTGCCATGTGTATTGGTGAATATTTTATTTATGAAGTTTTTAAATGGGGAATGAAAATCTGGCATTTGTTTATCTAAACTAATATTATAAAGAGGAAAGATTTGATTGTTTGTTTGTTTGTTTGCATTGAATAGGCTCCGAAGCTACTGAACTGAACCGATTTGAAAAATTCTTTCACTGTTGGGAAGCTACACTATCCCTGGGTGACATAGGCTATATTATATTTTCAAAAAAATTAGGGATCCTTACTAAAACTCCAATAATGTAACCCAAGGTGTAAAAAAATTACCTAAAATATTCTTTTCATCGCGTACGCTGCGAAAACTATTGATGATAGAATAAAATAATGTACTACGACTTTGTAGAACACATCATTATTTACAAAAAGTGTCGCGAGAGTATATGTCTAGGGCAGGGTAGGGTAGGTTAGGTTAGGTTTGGGTAGGACTGGGCAGGGCAGGGTAGGGTACGGCGCGATCTATCTACACTTCATTACGACATTGCACCCGTGCGAAGCCGGGGCGGGCTAAAAATCCTAACTAATATTGTAAATGCGAAAGTGAGTTTGTTTGTTACGCCTTCACGCCTCAACTACTCAACGGATCATCATGAAATTTGGCATGCAGATAGCCTATGATATGGAGCGTGATATGGAGAAGGACATAGGCTACTGTTTTTTATCCCGGGAACGCGGGTGAAACCGCGGGGGACAGCTAGTGTTTAAGATATTTCTTCTCCGAATGTGTCATTTTGCCAGACGAAATAATGGGTTTTATGAAAAAACTAAATAAGCAAAAAATACCGTGCTTAGTTAACTTCTTCATAAGATGATCTCGACATATTTTTCATCACAATAGCAAATCATAGTGCTCATTATGACTGTAATCACGCGATATCCCAATCACTCCAGTATACGTTAACCTTTATAATAACATTAAGCAGAAGCCACAGGTGATTACATACGACCTTAAAGCGAGGTCGCTTATGCATGACAATACCAACTTAAATATACCACAGACATCACTTTTATTACTAAGAATATAAGGTTAATATTACAACGACAATAACTTGTGATAACTTTGGCATGATATGGAAAAACTATACGGTGTTTCGCAGTCGATTGAAATGATACTTTATTGCAATGTAAAAAAGTATGATATCGGTTGTATTTTTATTGAGTTCCGTCGCTAATTTAACGTTAAATATTTTACATAATCACACATTATTACATCATGTTATGTTAAATACCGAGGAATGCGTGAGATTTGTCTGTCTGGTTGTCACAGTTGATTTTCTTGGAAACTGAACACGTGAACGATGTCACGCTCTATATTTTACGTTTGGGGTTTCGTCTACGACAATTTTCTCAACTCGTTTTCACGTCATAAACTGTAATTGGGGCCGATTCTGTTGTAAATCGCACTAAACTAATTTTAGTCACATCCAATCTCTTTCTTGCGAACATTATTGAAAAAGGATAGAAAGTCTTTGCTGCCTTCATTTGCAGGTATTTAGACGTAACCGCGATAGATGACGACTAAATTTATATTGAAAGCAAGCATTGTACTAATTTGACAGGACTAAATTTTTTACATCCTTTTCTTATGTTCTTTGTTAGAAAGAGACATAGTGAGACTCAAATTAGTAAAGTTGTAAACAATAGAACCAGGGCCACTATCTCATTTAATTTTGTCTACCGTTACCAACCCTAGGGTGCATATAAAACTCGTGTATCGTATGAATTTATTAGTAGGTATATTTATTTTATTTTATTGTAAGTACCTAGTAAGATTTTTATTTAGTTAGGTTGTTCTACACAGGCCATTTATTAGTCGTTTTCTATAACCCAAAGGTTGCCTGGAAGAAAGGCAACCTTTGGGTTATAGACCTCGCTTTAGCTATAAGGCCGTCTATGTTGTGGTCGTCATTTGTTATGTTACATTATTTCATGTGGTGTGTGCCATAAAGTATAATCTAAGTAAGTCTAACTCGGTTTAAATCCAATGTAGAGATAAATGTAACGTCTACTTCAAAAAAAAAGAGAGGGAGAGAGGAGTTCTTGGAGAAAATTTCAAACATTTCATTTAATTTTCATATCGCCTTATATCATGGAAGTTGAAAACAAGGTTGTAAGTTGCGAGAAATTACTGCAGGAATAGGATATTATAGGGCTTTCTACCATCCCGAGAGTAATTGAGGCGAACGAAGCGAGCTGAAGGAACGGGAGGTGGGGTACTCCATTCAGTTCATAAAGATTTGAGCACATATACTCCATTTTCTATGAGAAACACTTGAGCAGATACTCCACAATAAAATCTATTCCTTTTACAGCAATAAAATAAGAGAATTTTGTAAAATTTATAGCTTGTTCCGTCCAACTATACCTACGAGTTAATTATATGCAGTTAGATTGAAAATATCTCTTTATGGTTCCATAACAATTTTATATGCAAATTCTTTGATATGAATGAATCATTAGTTTCGAAACATTAAGCCTGGTACAGGCAGATTATGGCGGATTTATAGGTAGCTCAAATCTTAGTACACTCAGACCACACATTTCATTTACATTCAAATCTCAACAATATACAAGGTGTTACGGAAAGGGTAATATTCATTACAGTATCCGCTTTTTTCGTACACACAATGATAATGACCCTGTTAATTATGATTGCGTGTGACATGTTGATTATGATTTTATTCATTATACTTGGAAGCAAAAATATGTAATGAATTTGTGAGTAATTTATTTAGAGCTGAAACTTTTTAAAGTTTTTTTTTCTTTTTTGAAGAAGATCGCGCGTGTTGTCCCCTGCCCCCCTAGACAAGATGGTTGTCGACAATCGTTATTGCTAGTAAACGATCAACCTTTGTATGGGATTGACATAACGCACCCTTCCTGGAAGAATGTTGTAAGTGAAAAGTGACAACTTTTCAGGAGCGTAAAAAAACTGTCCTAAAAATTTATCAATGTTATTAGAAATATGTAGTATACATCAAATGATAACTAAAACTACTTGTGAGGGGCCTACGTGTTTATATTTTAAATGTACTCAATGTGTATTGAGAAAAACCTAAAAAGGAGCGTTGCGTAATTATTCCTCGAAACAGTTGATGGAGTAACTATGAATATTGCATTGTTGACATGTTAAGGAAGTCTCGCTGTTCGATATTATTGCAGATAACTCTTTATTTGCATTCTGATTTAGTAGTGCATTCAATGTGTAAGTGTCGTTTACATAGGTTTTCCTCGAGCTACTCGTTTGTGTAAATAACGTATCAATTGTTATATAATATAATGTGGATAAAATAGACTTCCATAACATGTCAACAATGCAATATTCATAATTACTCCATCATGTGTTTAATATGTTTCGAACAATAATTACGCAACGCTCCTTTTTAGGTTTTTTTCAATACACATTGAGTAAATTTAAAATATAAACACGTAGGCCCCTCACAGGTAGTTTTAGCTATCATTTGATGTATACTACATATTTTTAATAATGTTTATAAATTTTTAGGACAGTTTTTTTACGCTCCTGAAAAGTTGTCACTTTTCACTTACAACATTCTTCAAGGAAGGGTGCGAATTGACAATACGTATTAATTTTTTCTTGATTTTTTAGTGCAATAAAAAAAAACACGCAAGTCGACTTGCATCTTTGCTCCAGGGGGGGGGTGCGAATAAGAGATTGATAAAAATCACGTTATATCTCGATTTGAAATGTCAATCCCGTACAAAGGTTGATCGTTTCCTAACGATAACGATTGTCGACAACCATCTTGTCTACTGGCCCTGATGTTGCAAGCGCATATATGCTATATGGCAGCTCTCGGGTCTAAGAACCCTGCCATCTCTCATCGCTCAAAGGTCCGCCTGATGGTAAGCGGTTACCGTAGCCATATGGACGATTGCAACACACGAAGCATCGCTCTTATATTATATATTCTGTAAGGTGGAGGTACTTCCCCAGTCGAGCTGCTCTTAGAGCGAATAAATGCTACGCTAAACTCTCTTTTACGTTCTGTAAAACTCTCGGTAACGTTCGGAAAACTAACCGGATTGGAGCATTTTTTTAATGAAACTTTTGTACTTTTTGACGTCTCAGTTAGGGTATCATCAATCTTGAATAATCCCATGCTGCATTATGTTGCCATCTCTGTTTAGCATGTGATCTAATGACCGTGGGAGAAGAGATATCCTAGAATATAGGTATCTGTTGTATGTGCCGATATTAAAACTTGTGCAGGCGTAATGTGGACGTGTCTTTATGTGGTAATAGTTTATATTAATGTGTAGGCAGGGAAGGTTACCGCCCACAGGCAAGTATCGATGTTCGCGGGTCCTTGGCTTTGGTAAATATTATAACTTTTAGTTTTATAACTTTGTTCTTTTATTTAAATGGTTCCCGGCTAATGTTGTGTTGGATTTGCAGTTTCTAAATAATCCGCTATTTATTAGTCTTCCATTATTTGAAGATCTTGGCATACTTTTTTTGGAAATGTCGGAGCACTGTGAATCCTATATACATCGATTGGGGACACACATATGAAAAAAACACGAGGATGTCTATATCCTACAACGTCACTTTACAGAGTTATTTGCAAAAAAATAACGATGTTTGTCAAATTCAATAACCATGATCGAATTTACCATATATCTCATATCATATCATATGTATGAGTGTGCCAGGCTCAGAAATCAGAAACATTTATTCATAAAACATAGGTAAACATAATTAGATCAAATAAATAAATTGTGCGCTATGTTTTGCCATAAAAGGCATACAAAAAATCATTATCTTAAAATTAAATCAACCTTTAAAGTTTACAAAACAATCATAGAAATTAAAATAGAAAACAAATGTCACATAATTAAATAAGAAATTCATCAATTTTATAATAACAATTCTCAATCAATAATTTAGACAATTCCTTTTAGAATCAAATCAGCTCCGAACAAAATCTTCGAATATTTTTTTAATCACAAATATGCCAAACATTCATTCAATCCGCTTGATGGCTGATGGAAGGCGGTTACGGTACCTCCAAGGGTAACCGCAATTAATGAATGGTTTTTCCCGATGCAGCTTAAATTTTAGAATGTACCCAATAACTATTATAGTCAGTATAGTTGCATGTTCATTTATTGCTAGAAACAAACATTTAAAAAATGGAGCCAAGGGATTTGCCAATGTATAGTTAGATATTCATATTTAAAAAACCTCAAGTCCCTCTAATTTATTGTTTTACACAGTCAAGTCAGCAAAAGTAAGGTCTTACAAAATGATTTTGTACCACTAAGGTGGCAAACAAGCATACGGCCCGCCTGATGGTAAGCAGTTATCGTAGCCTATGGACGCTTGCAACACCAGGGGTATCACTCGCGCGTTGCCGACCCTAAACTAGCCGTACTAAGTTAGACTTTTACAGGCTTTTGCACACAAATTGAAAGTCACTTTTCACTTTACTACATCGAACAGAAAATCAAAATAACATGATTAAAAACGAAAATGCCAGGTAGCCTTGCAAGTTCCCGAAAATCTCAGATAAAATCATGACGTGAACCTGGCTTCATAAAGACCATTGACCTATGTTTAATTAATTCCAAATCATAGACAAACGCGTACAAAATAATTTATAGTTTATTAAAAAAGAAAAACACAATTAATTTTCTTACGAGAATGGTGTTTCTGTACGTAAATGGCAGAACAACTTTTTACTCAATCGCTTTAAACCATATTAGGTTAGTCGACAGACTTGGGCTCTTAAAATATACATTATTTCTTAATAACAAATATACGTTCTCCATATTGAGTAATGCAATTTTTATCCAACATCTAAAAATCGTTCATGATACCTATTCCAAATAGTTATTATCCATACTTATAATACTTATCCTAACTAATTATAAATGCGAAAGTGAGTTTGTTTGTTTATTCGTTTGTTTGTTTGTTACGCCTTCACGCCTCAACTACTTAACGGATCATCATGAAATTTGGCGTGCAGATAGCCTATGGTATGGAAAAAGACATAGGCTACTTTTTATCCCGGGAGCGCGGGTGAAACCGCGCAGGACAGCTAGTTTAAAATAAACTCTCAATAGTGTTTGTTGACACTTAAATATCACTTTATATTATAAATGCAAATGTAACTCTGCACGCCTGTTAATTACCTCTTCACGAGCAGATAGCCATAATAATATAAGCATTTAAATAATAATATTCATCTTATTAAAAACTAAGTAGAGAGGTAGAGCGTAGCGTTTATTCGCTCAAAGAGCAGCTCGACTGGGGAAACTGCACCTTATACAATACCGTAGCCAAAGATTTGTTGTGTGCTTTTCTTGAATAAGGTAGCCAGAGCTCATTGGGGCTTGAGGAGGTTTTCCGTGCTTCGTAAAGCTGTTGGTCCCGGCTATCACTTAATTATTGTCGTGAGGCTAGTTGGAGGCCTCCTAGGCGGCTTGAAAACTCCAACAGTAGGTTGACCACTAGCCTGCCTCTACCTCGCCGCAATGGGCACGCGTGGTGGAGTATTGCCCATTCCCTTTCACCCTCATTTGTGAAAGGAGCTCCGAGATTAGTAGTGGGACATTATGGGCTGATGATGATGATGGTAGGTAAGGTATGTGTTCCCATGCCATTCTTTTTATTGCGCTGAAAATTGCCGCTTGCCGCAGTAGATTTGTGACAGAGAAAGAGATAGTATGCCAGGAATTAACTGGTAGTTTATAAGACATGAATATTTTCATAACACGTAACGGGTCACCTTTAAACATGATCCTAAGGTCGGGCTTCGAACCCGCTACGGACGCACAAGGGCATGCGAGGGCGACTAAGCACATGCGGTCATATTGTGCAATCTTATATTGCATACGTTAGACAAATATAGTTTGGCGATATCCCGGCGTAGACTTGTGGTTATTATTGAATTGAAAGTTGAGAGGGGAAGTCACGTCACTAAAAGAGTTATGAATATGATAGTGGATGGATATACGGGAAGAGGAAGACTGAAAGAGATAGATTGTGTGAAAGATGATATGGGTAAAAAAGGAGTGGATGCTGGTTAGATGGATAGAAGAGACGAATGGAAAAAGCGTGTTGCGCCGACCACAAAGATTCGGAACAGGGCAGGAAAACTGAAATTTATGTAACTTCAAAATTAAACCATAAAAGCCCCTGCAATAAAAATCTATATCCATCAATTGTAATATAAACTCGTGCTGCAACAAAGTTCACACGATATTATTTAATGGAGGTTTTATTGACATTTATCGTTGATTTGAACACCAATCACAACGTTTTGAAACACAGGCTGTGAAGATGAGCGCAGTGGGCGGGTTGCTTAATTTACTGTAGTATGTGGAAGTTGGATGATTGAGGACCTTTTAGAACGTATATATTAAGAAGGACTTCTAGACTTTGTCTGTTTGCTACCTACGACCACATTACCAGTAGGTAAGTATAAATATTGCACATGCTGTGTTGGAGTTAGTCAAGTTTAAGTTGTGGGCTACTTAAGATTACTTAAGATTGTGGGCCAATATAAGATTGCACTGAACTTTATCGCATCATTTATCTATCCGGAAGAATCCACACTGACTGGAGTATTAACTTGGTAACTACTAACTTGGTACTTATTACCAAAAAGTTACTAGTATTAATGGCTTTTAAATGGTTCTATTAACTTCCCCTGCTCGGTTTGGACCAGAGGTTCCTGTAATCATTTACTATCTGTGTATCATTTGAAGTCAATTTGGTTTTCGGTCTTCCTCTCCCCGAATATATCAATTTTATGGCAGGTAATTATTAATTTTCAACACTCTTGCTCGTAAAGTGACTTTTATTGCACCGATTTTGGATTCATAATGCAGCTTATTATGCACTAGTGCTTTTTACTTTATATTACCACACAATTATGTGATAGGTATAATCCCAATTATGTTAAGTTTGTCACTCCTCACTGCAAGTGATATGTGTGTAGACGAAACATTCAATTAAAGTTTGATAGCGTATCGCTGTCAAAAAAAAAAACCTGCGCGCCATATTTGTTAACGTTTTCATTGTGTGGTTGATGATAATCAAAATATCTCCTTCAAAAATACAAGTGTGTTGAAAACCGTCGTATCACACGCGTGTGCATTGATCATTACACTCTCGGCTCCCTTATCGCATTCGCCTGTGGCTCACGCGCTGAATACCGCCTCGTGTGTAATGACCAACTTTGCACACATGTGTCATTGTGTACTATTATAAGATTCGATATTAAAATACCGACAGGAAAATCTGTTTTCCATTGCCAAACACAGTGCTTCCCTTGGCCTATCAATCGAGCAATAAACCGTGCATGCGCGCCGCACAAGCCTGTATACGTCGAGTCAAGGTCGCAGCGCCCACTGCGCAAGAGTTGCACGCCCACGAGCGTGACGTCATCGTGGACGTAACTCAGCAGCCGGAACTGCATATAACTAGGAATTGTAAGAAAGTTATGAAAATCCGTGTAATCATGCCTATACAGATATGTTCGAGGGATCTTAGATTTCCCGGCATAAAAGTACCTATCGTATATTCCAAGTTGTGATCTACCTATATGCCAAATTTCATCGCGGTTGTTCCTTTGAGCCCACAAAGCCCCGGATTAATAGCAGATGTTGGAAATAGGTCGTAGATAATGCCTGTAATTAGTATTTATCAGTCATCTAATAAGTTAGTTTAATACACACATCAAACTTGTAACTTATTTATTCAGTTTAAGCTCTTATAAGGTTTTGTGTCTTATAAGAGCCTGAATTTTACAGTTGACTCTAGCACTTAGAAGATTCCGGCAAGAATCTCAGCAAGGCAATTATGTGGATTATAGCGCGGTCACCCAATATTTTTTTATACCACTAATGTGGTAAACAAGCTTACGGCCCGCCTGGTGGTAAGCGGTTACCGTAGCCTATGGACGCTTGAAACACTAGGGGTATCACGCGCGAGTTGCCGACCCTGCAGAAATCCATCCTGTACTCCATTTGGAAACCCACGGCAACGGCAACAATACGGCAACACCTCTCCCAATATACCAACATGTCGCCAGTCCACGCATACGCGGAACGACCTATTTTAAATGAGCGCGCCTTGTAACGAGATGACGCTGGTTTTCGACAATTGAATAAGCGGACTACCAAAACTGTCAAACCTACCAATTTTACACCATGGTTCATTGGAACACATTTTTAATAGCATACTATTTAAGGCCAAATTGTAAAATGTAGATTTAAGACATCAAACAACAAAGTTTGTAGCAATATTCATGGGTATTTAAAGCTATTGTTGGACGCTCACGTAGCCTTAGCCTAAACTTAGAACCATAAACTAAACGTGATCTCAAGTTGCCAGTTTATGGTACGTTAGATAATTCCTTACAATGAAGTACACTTATATTATAAAGGGGTAATATTTGTATGTTTGGATATAGGTAATCTCCGGAACGACTGATCTGGGCCAGTAGACAAGATGGTTATCGAAAATCGTCATCGTTAGTAAACGATCAATCTTTGTATGGGATTGACATTTCAAAACGAAATATCATCATCCTGACGGGGAGTCCATCCTCACATATTGAAACCAGAATTGTTTCGAACTGTGCGTGCTCAAAGGAGTTTTCTTCCGCGGACGCTCAGATTGTGGAATGAGCTCCCCGCCGTGGTTTTCCCAATGGAGTACAGCATGGGGTTCTTCAAAAAGGGTGTGAAGAGATTTCTTCAGGGTCGGCAACGCGCGAGTGATGCCCCTGGTGTTGCAAGCGTCCATAGGCTACGGTAACTGCTTACCATCAGGCGGGCCGTATGCTTGTTTGCCACCTTAGAAGTATAAAAAAAAAAAAAAAAAAAAAAAACACGTGATTTTTAACAATCACTTAACGTCAATCCCATACAAAAGTTGATCGTTTACTAACGATGACGATTGTCGACAACCATCTTGTCTAGACTGATTCTGAAAATTCTTTAACTATTAGGAACATCCATTTTCCTCGAGTTCTAAAGGCTACTTTTCCGGATACGCGGGAGAAACCGCGGGGGATAGCTAGTGTAAAATACATATATTCTTAAGAACTAACAATGTACTAGAATTGTATACCTGTATAACGTATATGTGAACGGATTCGCGTATCTTTCGTCCTAGATTTTTATTACCTTCGCGTACCGGTGACATTCCTTGCAAAACTGACATCATATCTCTTATTACGTTCGTGTCATTGTAGCATAAGTGCTTGGTAATTAATTATACAGTAGGTATTATGTATACAGTACTCCATATGAGGCCGGACTTGCGACTTATAAAGTTGCAGCCTTTATAGCCTGTAATAGTCGCTCTATTGAGCACTTCAAGCTTTTTGGATGCCAGCTTAACCTTGTTGTTGCTTAACAGAACGTCACTATAAATATCAACGCAAAAGACTAACTGACTATTACTGAAGTCGACCCCAATCGGAGACACTATTTAGTGTACTCTCGATTTCAGACACAAGTCGTTCGCGACTTTCCTCCACCACAGAACGAGGGATAATTAGCACGGCCCATGTAATGAGCGTCCCCTGTACTGTTATTCGCATAACAATGAATGCCGTCAATAGACAGCATATCATTGATATGCAGAAGGAACAGTGTAGGGGACAGCATAGAGCCTTGCGGGACGCCGGCTTTTATGACCATGCTGTCTGAGCAGCTACCGTCAACGACGGCTCTTATGCACCTGCTGGACAGAAAGCTGGCGACCCATTTTCATAATCCCTCGGGAAGCCCGTATGATGGTAACTTCGTTAGAAGACCCCGGTGCTAGACCTGATCGAACGCCTTCGCCACGTCTAAACTCACTTACCTATCCGGATTTTAGCTTACTCATCAAGCTAAAAGTCAGGTGACTTAACACATGAGTAATGTTTAAAAAAACCTTGAACATTATTTCCTCATGATGATCTTATATTAATAAGAAAATGTTTGCTAATGTTTAATTTCTACGACTTTGAATAAATATTTTAAAATTATTCTTCTTGTGGTTTGTTTTAAAGATCAGAATAGATTATCCTAAATAGATAGATAACACTCTTATGTTACACCACATATACAAAACATAATTATTAGCAAGAGTGTTTCAATTGGCCGCCTTATCATAAAATTGATCTCTACCAGCTAACCCTTGAAAGACTACTAGAAATTATAAATGCAAAATTTGCGTGATGTTTATGTTGAGTAATAAGCAGGCAGACAATCATGACATGATGATCATAATTCCAAATTGAAACCAAATCCTGATTTTGTGGAAGTGATTGGAAAAGAACACGCTTTGAACTGTTAAATACTTGTATTACCAAAATAGAAAATAATTGTTATGAGACTGACAGAGGCAAGGACATTGGAACACTCAATTGTCAATGTCATTTTGACATTTGCATCTCTCATGACTTTTACATTTACATGTTAAAGTATTAATAGATTTGTAATAACCATTTATTAACTTAATTACTACATGTTGACACTGACAAGTGCGTCAGTTGTTTATTTTATGTCATAATGACAGTTCCGAACCATATGTCATTTGTGAGCAGGTGTAAACCAATATCAACTCAAAGTGTGGGCGACCTGTACATCCTGTTTTTTAATTTTATATATTTTTTAAGTTTTTACGTAACTTCATTAGCACATAAATTAAAAACTACTTTAAATTAATTAATGTAGGCAAAAAATACTTAAATTAATGTACTATAAAAACATAATAAGTCTTTTTAGTCGAGTCGAGCGGCTTAAAACTATTGTTTGAAATTCCATTGAGAATAACGAAATTAATTCAACAAAAACACGATTGGTCAAGCGATTATCAAATACAACTGACCTTTATTGAAGGCGTTTTGCCGAACAAATTATCAATGGATAGTAAAAATAATTTATATAATATACAATTATAAAATCTTACCTTTTAAAAACTTATTTTTAAATCCTACACTGACTCAGGCACTTTGCAAAAGGTTGACACCTCGTCGCACATTAAAAAACAAAATAAAACATAAAAAAACTAAACCCACACGACACTCGTTCTTTTGTACATGGACACTAAAACCACATTCCTTTGCGCACAAATAATTTAAAAAAGTTCACATCCTTGGACTGGCCATATGCTATTTTTACATAACTTTTTGAATTTCAAAATGGAATTAATGTACTCGGAACGCGTCAAATTTCGTTTTTGGAATGATGGTTTAGTTTGAATTTTGTTTTTCGTTTTCGTTTATTGTTAGATTCGTTTTGAACCGCATCGCGGCCGCGCGTTCTCACGTCGTGGTGGGTACTGGTTGCGCTCGCGCACCGACGGGTTTACGATCCAATGATACCAAAAGGCCATAAGTAATGCCAAGCGATAATATACTTAATGATTGAATATAAATTGAAGATGATGTCAGAAAAGGATAATTTTAAAACAGGCTTCCATAACGGGTTATTTCTTTGGAGGATAAGTTCAGTATATGTCAATGATATATCTTGGGAGAAAAGTCAATTGCTACCAAAGAACAAAAGCTGAAAACGGCGTAATGCTTACTTATAAATTACATTATAGAATGGCGTAATATTATGTAGTTTAGATGTGCTTGCGCAAATCGATTGTCTAATTCTCCAGGATGGATGAACGTATGACGCGGTTAAGTCAGTCTTAACCTCGAAATCAATTTTCTTATAATGTAAACTGTTACAAGCAACTCTCCCGTGGCTTTGCGCGGATAAATTAGTACGCACGGCTACAGATCAAGCTATACATTTCCAATATAAGCTGAAGTCTCATTGTACGGAAATCTTATACAATGCGAGATCAGCTTATACTGGAAATGTATAGCTTGATGTGTAGCCGTGTGTACATACCTATACCTAAATCTTCTCGCAGAAATCCTCTGAACTAAGTATGACTCATCAAAATCTATTGCGTAATTTGAGCGATGAAATAGTCAGAAATAGCGAAGTCTTAAAACTAATTTGAGAGTCTATGTTTTCTCAGTTTAAGTGTATAGTGGTAGAACTGGTAGAGTCAACTATAGCGTCCATAAACGCCTTGTGATTGCCTAAACTTAATTTTCTTTTTGATTTCTCTCTTTGAGACTTGAAATAAATGTCTCGTGTTAGTAATATATGATGCGTTTGTAGAAACCAAACTGGATTATTTAAACTTAGGTTGATGTGGTCCGTCAAAAAATTTACCAAAACAAGTCACATTTCTCAGCAATGAGGCAATCCTTACTAGGAAGAGGTTGCTAACACCGCAACTACTGGTGAGTTTACCTCGTCCAAAAAGAGACATATTGAAGACTCACTGTCCCACACGTTCCCGGGATAAAAATCCTATAATACACTGAAAAAAATGGACTACAAGTGACTACAAAATTTTATTTAACAGTAACACAAAATTTTACGATCGATAACCTAAACAGAGCGAGTTGCGAACTTAACTTACCAGTAACAAAACTAGTTTTTGTTCGTTACACCACCTGGATACCAGCTTGGGCCTTTAGACTCGGTTCAGCGACGTGCTGCTAGAATTGTCAACGATCCCGAGCTCACAAGCGGTTTAGAGCCCCTCAGTTTGAGGAGAGACTTTGCCTCCTTATGTGTGTTCTACCGCTTGTACACTTCCTTCCGCGGACGCTCGGACTGTGGAATGAGCTCCCATGCCATGGTTTTTCCAATGAAGTACAGCATGGGGTTCTTCAAAAAGGGTGCAAAGAGATTTCTGCTGGGTCGGCAACACGCGAGTGATGCCCCTGGTGTTGCAAGTGTCCATAGGCTACAGTAACCGCTTACCATCAGGCAGGCCGTATGCTTGTTTGCTACCTAAGTAGTATAAAAAAAAGTCAAATCAAATCTTGGAAATGACATTAAAATCAACCATTATAAATTCGAAATTACAAATTTTTCTAAAACTATGAGACTTACTTTTAAGACAGGTAGAGCGTAGCGTTTATTCGCTTAACTACACCTACACATTCTCTGAAAATTTCGGCTGTCTACCTATTACCGTTCATGAGATACTGACAGATAGTCGGATGGACGGACGGACGGAAGGATATACAGAACCCTAAAAAAGGAAAATTAAAGATCGAAATCGCAATATCTTTGTATTCCTGTATCTAGCAACATTCTAAACTATTAATTTCCCAACTCTATAAAAGGAATACGAATATAAAAAACCTATCATTCCACCTCTTATTGGAATTGCCCGGCTCTTTTGCAGACGCCACAAACAAGAATCAACTTTTACAACCTTACTGGAACAAAACGACATAACCACACAAAATATTCAACGGAAAACCTACCCTATATCTGTAATTTAAGATTTAAATACGCTTGTAAGGATTTGGAATACGGTCGTTTTAAGTACAAAGTTTAGTCGAATATGTAATAAAGTTAATGTATGTGAGATGTCCAGAAATATCTTTGTATGCAATGTGTGTTTGTTTTTTTCTGCTGCAAGATCTCGAGAACTGGTTTAAAAGGTTTCTTGTGCAAATTTTGCGCTTTTAGCATCGTTTTAGTGAATTTATATTGACGGTGAATAAGTTGTTTTTCCTATATTTTTTTTTAAATTTTAGCTGTATAGTAAGTTAATGAATGTCAATTAAATATGAAAACATTAATTACTTAAAAAGCCTTTATATAAATCATTATGTATGTATACTTAATTACTCAAAGGTTTTGTTTAAAGTTTTTTTTTAATGGTTTTCACAGACTTTTTGATGATTATGATGACCCTTGACGATCGCTACAAAATACGTAGAGATATTGTGAACAAAAGACATCAACGCGTTTCCTAGTATATTGTCATATTTTTTGTATTGTAAATCTTTGTTTCTAAATTATCCTTTTAACTTGGAAATCAAAACAATATCAGGTTTATTAATCATAAAGTTTTTTTATTATAATTATAAGGATATAATAGACTAAACTACATATATTAAAGAGCCAATATGACCTCACCGAACTGTCTACGAAACTCAATGATTAAAATTTTGTCATCAAAATTATTATTTTTTGATTGAATTAAACATTATTTGGATTGGCTTTACGTTAATTTTAAGTTGCTTAAACAACATTTTCTATTATTTGTCGACAGAAATTCGGAACTGAGTTTAAAAATACTGATTTTAACGCCATCTCTGAGTAGTTACTGTAAACCAAACATAATGGATGAGTAGGTGGTGAAAGCCTCCTTCTATAATAGGTATTTAAATGGCTTCAGATGTTCTATCATAGATGGCGCTGATTGTCGCTGGTAAATATATTAGCATTTTGAAGATATATTTATAATGTTTGTAGATTAACGTAAACGTAATCTTATATTCTTATCTTCTTATAGTAGAATATGCACCAAGGGGTTAAAGCAGTGTTTTACGTCACGGGCGGCATATTGAACCCTGCGCGTAATGAGGGACTACAGTTAACTCCCAAGCGTAGCGAGGTATGAGTCCTGATCCTGAGTGAAGCGAGGGGCTGAAGCCGCCCAAGACGAAGACAGGCTTTATCCTGGACGTGAATACTATACTTTTCATATTCTCTGCGAGACAGCTAAACACCGTATCTTGCCTTTTTTCTTTTTTATGTGTTTTCTATACATACTATACATTTTCGAACAATTTATATTTTTGTTCGTCAACGGCGACTAAAACCTATGAAGTGAGAACTCTTTGGTCGAGCTGTACTTAAATAGAAAAAAATGGTAAAAGTTTTCATACGAATTATTTAGTTGACGTTCCATATTCAAATAACATTATGCACCAGCGGATCATAATGAAATTCAGTTTAATATTAGTCCGGCTAGATCCCTCAGGGCTAGGGCATGTAATATCGGAAGGTGTTTCAATTCCGGTATTGATTTCCGATATTGGATCTCAATATCGGAATTCCGATATTAATATCGGAATTAGACATTTTTATTATAAATTGCACATATTCCTTATAAATTGCACATATTCCTTATAAACTGCACTAATTATCTATCTATACTAATATTATAAAGTGGAAGAGTTTTTTTGTTTGGTTAAACTGGCTAATCTGTGGAACTACCGGTCGGATTCGTTTTCTTTTTCACTTATAGGAAGCTACTTTATCCCCGAGTATTATGGGCTACTTTTGATCCCAGAAACGCGGGTGAAACCTCGGGGACAACTAGTTCGTTATAAAGTTTGGGTGACGAGAAGACCCTACGAAGTTTCCCTGCCCAGCCCAGCTGGATCCTTCTCTTGGCTTCCCTCTCAAAGTTGTTTCTACCTAATTGCAGAATCTGCCCGAGGTAGGTATATTCCTGAACAACTTCGAGATGGTGGCCATTTACGACGATTGATCCCGGATCACTGTGATCTTAATCATGACTGGTTTTATCTAAGTTCATGCCGTCGCGAGCCTGATTCTAGGCCGTTCAGCATCTGTTGTAGCTCCTGCAGCGACTCCGCCATCAAGACTATGTCATCTGCAAATCGTAAGTGTGAGATGTATTCGCTGTTTATGTTTATGCCCATCCTTTTCCAGTCCAGCATCTTAAACATATCCTCCAATACGTTTGTGAACAATTTCGGGGATATGACTTCCCCCTGTCTCACTCCTCTGCGTAGTTGGATGGGTTTAGACTGCTGGTCCTGTACTTGGGCACTCATGGTTGCGGCATCATAAAGACATCTCAGCACTTCGGTATAGTGATAGTCTACTTGGCATCGCTGCAAGGATTCCAAAACAGCCCAGGTTTCGACGAAGTCAAAGGCCTTCTCATATTCCACAAAGGCTAGACACAGGGGCCGATTATACTCCTAAGACTTCTGTATAATCTGTCTCACTGTGTGGATGTGGTCTATTGTACCAAATCCTCCTCGAAACCCGGCCTGCTCCGGTGGCTGAAATTCGTCGTGTCTTCTGGCAAGACGGTTCGTGATGACTCTAGAAAACAGCTTGTAGACGTGGCTCAGGAGTGTGATGGGCCTATAGTTTTTAAGAAGGGTATATCCCTTCTTAAAAAACAGAACCACAATACTCCCGTCACGCCTTTGGAGTTCTCCCGCAGTTAATGACCGAGTTAAAGAGGCTCTGTAGTTCTTCTTCTTTTTCCTCAGTACAGGAATTCCTCCTGCCTTCAGAAGTTCTGAAGTAACTCAGTCTTCACCCGGGGCTTTTCCATTTTTAAGCTGTTTTAGAGCCAACACAATCTCTGGTAGTTCGTCGGTATATTGTCGAGTCAGGGTAGCTCTGGAATCGGGAATGTCACGCTGCGTCTGAGGGGCATGTGAAGCGCACAGCTGGCTATAGAAGTCTTCAATCTCAGCGATAATCTCCGGCTTTGAAAATGCGGTATTGCCATGATGCGTCGTCAGCTTCGTCAGGTGGCTCCTTCCAAGCTGCTGAGTGAATACTTTGGACCCTCGGATTCGCTCTATTGCCTGTTCAATTTGGCGCGTATTGGAGCTCTGAAGGTCACGACGTACCATCTTCGCAATCTGCTTGTTCAGGTCTGACCGCTCTGACGAAGTGGCTTGCGTGCCAGAAGAAAGAGATTTAGTAAGACTAAATTAGTTTTGTTGTAAATAACAGAATCAGCACCATTGTATGTTTGTTTTTAACGCTCGTTTTTCTTGCTAATATTTTCCTAAAAACAAAGCGTCAAGCATTTTTATGGATAATGTACTTCGTATTTTGTTGAAAAAATACGCTCATTTTGAATACTGGTAGACAAAATTGAAGTACGATACGTTAATTGTATAGCTCTAGGCGACCATACCTTGTGGCGCGCTTAAATGCTTTAATTAAAAACTTAAATAGATAAAAATATCTGATTCCGTTATTACGATATTGGTCCACTCAATTCCGATATTGTAATATCGGAAAAAAAGGTCCGAGATTCCGATATTCCGAGATTCCGAGATTCATGCCCTACTCAGGGCTCTTATGACTTACTATAGGTTAGGTTTGCTACACATATAATGTGACGTTGTTGAGAAGGTGATATGAAAAAAAAAATAAGTACGTTAATCGGCTCTTATTCAAAATCAAAAAGATTATTATTTATTTCAGCCGAGTGGGACGACCTCCCACCAGGTGGAGTGATGACCACAGAGTCACTGGGCGCCGCTGGATGCAAGCGGACCAAAACCGTTCGAAGTGTAAGTCAATGGGGGAGGTCTATGTTCAGCAGTGGACATCCATAAGCTAATATGATGAAGGCGCTTATGAAAGTTAAGTACATACAGTTGAATCTACCACAGGTTTGGAATACACTATTAAGGTACACAATGAAATAACATGCCAGCGAAATGCAGTATCCATATAATATATAAGATTCTTGCTTCAAACGCTCAAGAAAAATATTACCGCGCGCGTTTTTTTTTAATTTGTTCTTGACCATGGATACTAAGTCCTTCAGTCGTATACATTTTATTTATAATATCACTTTCATATATGTCGACGCAAGTCTTATGAAAATTCGTTATAAATTGCTAATAATTTTATTTCAATGCTAGATTATTAATTTATCTATTTTCTCTCGTTGTAAATCATTATAGATTTTGTTTTGATTCTAAGTTTACTTAAAAATGCAAATGCAAAATGCATAAAAAGGATGACAGTTGATTTATTATTGTTAGTGTTGACGCGATGAGGTGAAATCGGTCAACTGTATCACCATAGGAATTAATTTTTAAATAGCGGGGAAAGAGATCTAACCCTAAACCAAGGAAAAGCTGCACAACCACTCACCTCCGATTTGGAGCCTGCCTGGCGCGTTCTTCCTTCGTACGAAAGGGCTCGAGTCTCTGCGGTTCTTCGATATAGTGGACGAAGCCGTGCAAGAGGATGCACTGGCTCCAGTATAATGATGGCGTGGAAACTCCTCGATAGCACAGAGTCATACACACGCGACTGGTCGCAACCGACGATGGTCCAGTACTTCTCTTCGATAAAGTAGACGAAGCCGTGCAAGAGATGCACTGGCTCCAGAATAATAATGGCGTGGAAACTCCTCGAGAGCACAGAGTCACGCACACGCGACTGGTCGCAACCGACGATGGTCCAGTACTTAAGCTTGTAGTCGTGCAGCGAAAAGAATTTGAATAGCGAAAAAATATGAGAGTACCTACATTAGATTAATAAAGAAAAAAGTAAGCACCGAATACCTTCGGCGCGAACATTGCCCCCGGCCTTAAAACCATCGGTTTTAAAGAAAAAATGAAAATATTAAGCTAAGGCCGGGGAGCACGGAGAGACGCTATTGCGAAGGCAAGGGACAAAGACGAACGGCAGGTCTCTTATAGATTCCTGTCGCAGTCTTAACTAAAGCGACTCTAGTGATCCCATCTTTACCGGGATAAGTTTCAGTTATAATACCAAGGGGCCATGATAGTGGTGCTACGTTATCTGTAACGATAACAACAACGCTACCTATAAGAATCGGGACAGAGTGTGTGTTCCATTTTCCTCTGGATTGTAAAAGATGAAGGTATTCACGTTTCCAACGGTTTGCAAACGATTGCACCATCTGGTCCAACAAAGCGTAGCGACGTAATAAATTAGTATTATCACCAGTAACGTCATAAGCGGGCAGGCCTCTTAACGGTGTTGACATTAAAAAGTGAGACGGAGTTAATGCACTTAACTCAGAAGGATCTTCACTAAGCGGTGTCAGCGGGCGCGAGTTAAGAACACATTCGATCTGTGTTAGGACAGTTAACATCTCTTCATACGTTAACAACTGACTTCCAATGGCCCTATATAAATGCGTTTTGAAACCCTTTACAAATATTTCATAATGTCCGCCAAAGTGCGGAGCGCGCGGTGGGTTAATTTTCCACGTTATTTTATGTTCGGCTAACTCATTACCGAATGCAGTTTTATACTCGTCCGAATTAATTAATGTGTAAATTTCCGACAATGCGTTTTTCGCACCTATAAAAACAGTGCCTGCGTCAGAATACATAGTATTGACAGCACCTCTTCTCGCAAGGAAACGTTTAAATGCCGAAAGAAAGGTGTTCGTGCTTAGATCTGTTGTCAGTTCTACGTGAACGGCGCGAGTAACGAGACAACAAAAAATACAGAGATAAGCTTTGATGGAACGAACTCCACGTTTACGTTGCGGGATAATATTAAGAGGACCAGCATAGTCAACGGCGGTGTGTGTAAAGGCCTTTGCTTCTGTGACACGACAAGCAGGCAAATCTCCCATAAACGGTTGCACTGGCTTTGGCTTTATACGGAAACAAAAATTGCAACTGTGCACGATACGACGCACGACGTTTCTACACGAGAGAATCCAGTAACTTTGACGTAGTATTGACATCAATGCCACTGGCCCGGTGTGACAATTATGTCGATGAAAATGAGATACGATTAGGTCTACAATGTGATTTCTATGTGGTAGCAACAAAGGGTGCCGTTGATCGTAAGTTAGATCAGCGTTACGAAGTCGCCCTCCGACCCTTAGTAAATCGTCATCATCGATAAAAGGTGAAAGTCTCTTCAAAGTGGAACGGCAACACTTGTTTGCTTTTAAACAAGCTATCTCATTTGTGAAATAGTGTTGTTGAAGGGCCTTAATCAGCATTTTCTCAGCATAGATTAAGTCAGATGTGGTAATAAACTTAGATTTCGGCAGTTTACCTAAAAACTTGTAAACATAAACAATAGAGCGAAGCAATACACTCCATTTAGAAATACGTTGTGAAAGCGCGAGAAGCGGATGCGGTAAGTCTGAGTCTTTAAAACTGGATTGGTCCTTGAATAAAACCGACGCAGAGCCAGATGAGACTGGAAATGAGACCAACTTGGTCTCCGGCAATTTTTCAGCCATAGCGGTGACGTCAACAGACGTAATAGGCCACGTAGCCTTATCTTGGCAGAGCCATGAAGGGCCAGTGAACCATAGCGGGTGCGATATTAATTGGCTAGGTGACAGACCTCGCGATAAGCAGTCGCTAGGATTGTCAGAACCGGGAACGTGGTAAAAATATTCTGCGGTAAGATTATCGAGAACCTTTGTAACCCGCGTGGCAACAAAAGTTTTTAAAGTTTGCGGATCGGAATTAATCCAATATAGGGCAACCATTGAATCAGTGAAACAATAAATATTTTTAATTTCATGACGTAATTTATAAGTGTCTATAACGCGACGTACGAGCCTAGACATCAGTAAAATTGCGCACAACTCTAATCTGGCAACCGATATAGTTTTAAGAGGAGCGACCTTGGACTTCGCACACACTAAGTTTACCACTGCAGGAGAGTTGAGGTCGGCCTGAACTTTAACATACACAGCGGCGCCGTACGCTTTTTCACTAGCATCGGAAAACGCAATAATAGACAAAGCGGAGTTTTCAAACACGTCCAGGTGACGTTTGATAAGAATATCCTGTAACGTAGGTAGTTCTCGCAGATAATCCTCCCAGACTCGAACAACACTCCGGGGCGGCTTGTCATCCCAGTCCATTTTTAAAATAAAAAGCTTTTGCAAGATTAACTTTGCATATAAAATTGTTGGTGCAATTAAACCTAGAACATCGAACTGACGGGCAATAACGGACAATATGTTGCGCTTTGTACATGGACGATTATCTAGAGAAACTGAGAATGAAAATGTATCTGAAGTGGGAGACCATTGGAGGCCAAGCACCTTTAAACTTTGACTAGCTTCATCGAAGTTAACTTTTGAGGAATAGCGATGGTCGTCAGGGAGTGACTCTAATAACTCTTGCGAGTTACTAGACCACTTAACAAGCTTGAAGCCCCCGGCCGTGAACATCCCTAGCAGCTCATCCTTGAGCATTAAGGAGTCCCGAACAGTAGGAACGGAATAACAAATATCGTCCATGTAACAATTACGGGTCACAATATCTGCCGCGTGCGGATACGATGCACGTTCGTCAATGCAAAGCTGTCGTAGAACTCGCATGGCGAGAAAGGGGCTACTTCGCAAACCAAAACATACGCGGTTAAAATTATATGTATTAATTGGTAAAAAATCGTTAAAACGAAATAAAAACCTTTGAAACATCCTGTGGTTTTCATGAACTAATATTTGTAAAAACATTTGATGTATATCACTTGTAAAAGCCACGGGGTATAAGCGGAAGTCGAGTAATATTAAAAATAAATCATTTTGAAGATTAGCGCCCGGGTGAAGCAAATCATTCAATGACTTTCCTGAGTCCGTCTTAGCGCTCGCGTCCATAACCATTCGAACCTTTGTAGTAACCTTGTCATTCCTACAAACCGCGTGATGAGGTATATAATAACCCGAAGGTAGCGAACCATCATCTTGAAGTAGTGAAATGTAACCCTTTGATAAGTAATCTTCAATAATGGTGTTATATTCTAAGCGTAGTTGTGGAGCCGCGTTCAGCTTGCGCTCGAGATACATGTAACGACGTTTGGCTGTCTTGTATGAGTCACCGAGCTCAGTAGGGTCAGCCGAAAAAGGTAAGTTCACACTATAGCGGCCGGTATCGTCGCGAGTTACACCTTGTATAAAAATCTCTTCGCACTCCTTAGCGGCAGAGTTGACTGGACGGTCTAAAAGTACCTCCTCAATTTGCCAAAACCGTTCCAATAAAGTATCAACTTGAGGCTCATGCTGAGTGGACGCACATAAAGAAATAATATCGGAAGTGGAATTAGAAACCGGAGTGTTCCCGATAATTATGTAACCGAAAATGGTTTCAAAACCGGTAGGTAGTCCGGGTGGACCAGTGATGCGACCCGAAAGTAAAATGTCCGAAAACAGCGGCGCGCCTATGAGAATATTTATTTCTCCCGGTGAGTGAAAATTTTTATCAGCTAAATTAACCTGGTTGAAATAATTTAATGATTCCCTATTTATTTTCACAGAAGGCAAATTGTCGGTAATTTGATCAATGACGTAGGAGTCAAGCGAAAGAAAAATGTTTTTATCATCGTGTGCAAATAAATTAATGTTTACGGAACCCTTGATACGATTAGGTGAAGAGCCAATTCCTTTAACTACAGCGCGCGATACTTTATTGTAGTTAATATTAAGTTTAGATAAGAAAGTCGACGTAATAAAATTGGTTTGTGACCCGGGATCGACGAGCGCACGAGCACTATGTAATACGCCGGCATAGTCTGAAACTAAAACTTGAACCGTACCCAGCAGGCAGGTGTTATTGATTTTACGGAGACTATTATAATTGCATAACGAAACATTAAATGCGGACGCGCTGTTATTTTGCACTAAAGGATCAGTTGATATGCTAGCCTGAGCGGCGCGGTCGTCAGTAGACGGGGCGCTCGCGCTGGACGCGGGGCGCGTCGAGGACGGCATGGGTGCGCCTGCGCATGTGTTCGTATACTGTTTTCTGCATAACAACGAGTGATGCTTACAATTACAGTAGCGACAATGTTGAACAGATTTACAAGCGGAATTATTATGAGACAAACTAAGACAGTTCGTACAACCATTATGTTGATTTATAAAGTTAAATCTATCATCAATAGGAAGTTTCTGAAACTTAAAACATTTATACAAGTTAAAATGATTTGAAAGTTTGCAAAACGAACAAGATTCATTATTCATTTGGCTATGCGACGCGGCACCTACAAATGAATGCATAGACTTTGAACTTGGGACATTTTTTCTAGCGATGACGTTTGATGAAGTCCGATCTAATATTTTAGATTGATCACGGAGAAAACCTATTAAATTTTCATAAGTAGGCAAATTGATGCTTCGATTAAACATTTCGAAGGCGCGAGAAGTTTCCGGGTCTATTTTCTTCAAAGAAAGATGAAGAAGAATAAAGTCGGCTAAATCGTCTAAATTCAAAGTTTTTAGACTCGACACGGCAGAAGCAAAATGTTCTAAAAATAAGTCTAAATTCTTTGAGTTAGCGACCGAAAATGGTTTAAAATCAAACATTTGATCCAAGTAAGCGGAGGCTAAATAACGTTTATCTTCATACTTAGTGACCAGTGTGTCCCAAATCATGTCGTAGTTCGTAGCATTCGGAGTAATACCTGACACTGCAGAGAGTGCACGGCCCGATAATTTACCCATCAAATATTGGATACGTTCATTGTTAGTAAGGTCGGAATTTTCATGTATAGTGGTTTTAAATGTTTCGTAAAACGTAGGCCAGCTAGTGGGTGAACCCGAAAAACTAACAAGTTCTAATTTCGGTAACTTAACGTGACACTTTTTAGTACGATCACTAAGAGAGGGAGAAGAATGATCATGCATCTTGGAATTTAATTTATTAGCCGTAAATTTACAAAGGCAATATAATTCTTCAAATGAAGACCAACTTTGATAATTAGGTTCGTAATCTGCATTCAATAATAAGTTATTCGAACTAATATCATCGAGAATTTTCTCAAAATCGTCACGCAAAGAATCAATGGTAATCATAGCTGCGAGAAATCTGTCAGAATTAGCCTCATCTTTGAGATTTAATTTTGATAAATCATAAATTGCCTGTAAGCGTGCAAAAACCGTATCTCGCTTTTTAACCAGACATCTAAGATTACGGTCTGTATCTGAAGTCTGCCCACTATTTTTACTCATGATGAAAAATTATAAATCAATAAATGTGGTGAGACAAAGAAGTTTTAGAATAACCCTTATGGGTGCGGTACACAGGCGCGATATCGTGTCCGTACGGTTTGTGGAACCAGCGTATGCGCTTACCTACACAATATGATAAAAAATATTCAAATACGTAATTTCTTATAATTACACAGAATAACTTGAAATCTTTTAGGAAATGGAACACAAACGAATAAAATTTGATATTCTTTATGTATAATGCGGAAATGTATAATATAACAGAAGTTTTATAACGGGCTATGTAGGTACCCTAGCGGAGATTATGCGATAATGCATACAGCGAAATATAAAGAAACGGTGATCAATGGCTCGAATGACCACAAAATGTTGACGCGATGAGGTGAAATCGGTCAACTGTATCACCATAGGAATTAATTTTTAAATAGCGGGGAAAGAGATCTAACCCTAAACCAAGGAAAAGCTGCACAACCACTCACCTCCGATTTGGAGCCTGCCTGGCGCGTTCTTCCTTCGTACGAAAGGGCTCGAGTCTCTGCGGTTCTTCGATATAGTGGACGAAGCCGTGCAAGAGGATGCACTGGCTCCAGTATAATGATGGCGTGGAAACTCCTCGATAGCACAGAGTCATACACACGCGACTGGTCGCAACCGACGATGGTCCAGTACTTCTCTTCGATAAAGTAGACGAAGCCGTGCAAGAGATGCACTGGCTCCAGAATAATAATGGCGTGGAAACTCCTCGAGAGCACAGAGTCACGCACACGCGACTGGTCGCAACCGACGATGGTCCAGTACTTAAGCTTGTAGTCGTGCAGCGAAAAGAATTTGAATAGCGAAAAAATATGAGAGTACCTACATTAGATTAATAAAGAAAAAAGTAAGCACCGAATACCTTCGGCGCGAACAGTTAGTAATTAGGTTTGATTGGTTATTGTAAATCTTAATTATTTTGTCCTAAAAAGTGACCGTTAATTATTAAGTTAATTTATGAATAGCTTTTGATTAGTTTCTAGAATTTTTGGACATCGAATAAAACTTGAGAAATATCTTGCCATTAAAACGGCAAACGTTAAGGTTTGTTGTTTTAAGGGAAATAAAAATGCCAAAATATTTTTTAAATAAGTTTCTAATTAGATAATGAATTATGATTCCGGTTAATTATTATTATAAAAAGTTTTACTTTGTCAATAAGTTTTTGTGTTGACGCGCGAATACGGTGGTTAGCGCGCAAATCATGTTGTTCGCCATCTTGTGAAAAATTAAATGTGCAGTAGGGATTTTTAGTGATGATATATTGTGAATTGTCGTCGAGAGCGGAGTTTAAGAAATATCTTGTGAGTACTGAGTGATTATTATTTAGCTATAATTTAGTTTGTTAATTATAAAGCCGGTGTAAAGATTAAAAGGGTTAATCTTATTTTAATGTTGTTTCATTGTTTGCAATGAGTGATCCTAAGAGTGGAGATAGTGACGTCAGCACTGCTGACGTCACTGTTTCTAAAAACTTGGATGGTTGCCCTTCGCCGTTATCAGAAGCGGGATCACCACCCACTTCAGCCGGGCATTCTGGTCAGACCATTGAAAATGTTAGTGCTTCTGTTAGTGGCGTACCAACCGAGTTTTTTACACAGATGTTGCAAATGATGAAAAACATGTCCGATCGTATTGCCTCACAACCGGACTCCAAAGTCAAAATAAATGACATATTTTTACCGTCATACGATCCGGACGCTAATATTGGAATACGTGAGTGGTGTCAGCATGTGACCACTGCCATGGAAACTTACAACCTTAACGATTACGACATTAGAATGAAGGCAGGTAGTTTGCTCAAGGGTCGTGCGAGGTTGTGGGTTGATAATTGGCTTGTGTCTACGACCACGTGGCGGGAATTGCGTGATGTTTTAATTACTACATTTGAACCTGAAAATAGATATTCGCGAGATATTGTTCGATTTAGGGAACATAATTATGATAATTCAAAGGATATTGCGCAGTTTCTTTCCCAGGCGTGGGTACTATGGCGTCGAGTCACTAAGGATAAGTTGTCAAATGATGACGCGGTTGAGGCTGTTATTGGGTGTGTTAGTGATGAAAGATTACGGATTGAATTACTAAATGCGCGGGCTACTTCAGTGCCAGAATTGATTTCTGTTGCGTCATCTATACGTCGTGTTAAAAGACCAAATCAAATACCAAACGTACATCAGGGCCCTAGTAAACGCCCTCGATTTTCTGATAGGACTTCTCTTTACTGCCAGATATGTAAGAAACCTGGTCATGATACACGGGATTGTCGTTTTGGTAATAAACCTGAAAGCACCCAAACGCGTCATCAAGAAAATAAAAATTTATCTCAAAATACCGACAAACCTACATGCACATTCTGCTCGAGAGTTGGTCATACGTTTGAAACATGTTACAAACGAGAACGCGCAGTAGTTTCGAACGTCAATAGTGTGGGTACACCAAAATTAACGTCTATGCAAATTATTGTGGGTAATTTAAAACTATCTGCGTTATTTGATAGTGGTGCAGAATGTTCATTGATACGGGAGTCAGTGGCAGCAAAATTACCGGGAAAAAGAACAAGCATTGTTAATTATTTGAGGGGTATTGGCCAATTTACTGTTTTGTCTTTAACGACACTGACAACGGTTTGCATTATCGACAATATGCGGGTTGAACTTCAGTTTCATGTTGTACCAGATTACGAAATATGTTCAGATATTTTAATTGGTATGAATCTTATCGATAATACAAATCTGGGAGTTCTTGTAACATGTCGTGGTGCTACATTGTTCCATCAACCGTTGGTCAACCATATGCGATCTCAAAGTGAAAAGTTTGATAATTTGGACTGTGATTTAACTGATGATGACCAAATAAATTTGTTAAAGATTTTATTGAACAAATATGAACATTTATTTATTCGGGGATATCCTAGCACACGGGTGAACACTGGTGAGCTAGATATACGTTTAAAAGACCCAACTAAGTATGTAGAGCGTAGACCATATCGTTTAAGTCCTGTCGAGCGGGAAAAGGTTCGTGATATTGTGAATGAGTTGTTAGAGCATAATATTATCCGTGAGAGTAAGTCACCAAATTCCAGTCCAATCATTTTGGTCAAAAAGAAAAATGGCAAGGATCGCATGTGCGTTGACTTCCGCGAACTGAATAGGAATACTTTAAGAGACCACTACCCATTACCAATAATTTCGGATCAAATAGACCAACTGGCAGGGGGTTTCTTTTACTCTACATTTGACATGGCGGCTGGATTTCATCAAATTCCTATCTCAGAGAGTTCAATTGAGAAAACTGCTTTTGTCACGCCCGATGGGCTTTACGAATATTTAGCCATGCCATTTGGTCTAAGTAATGCATGTTCAGTCTATCAGCGGTGCATAAATAGGGCATTGATGCCTTTGTTAAGTACAACTGAGCAGGTGTGTCAGGTTTACGTTGATGACGTCCTCTCAAAATGTAGAGATTTCCCTCAAGGACTCTCTCATATTGAAAGGATACTATTGGCTTTACAAAAAGCTGGATTTTCAATAAATGTGGAGAAGACTGCCTTCTTTAAACGCTATATTGAATACCTCGGTAATATTATATCAGATGGACAGGTTGGTCCAAGTCCAAGAAAAGTTGAGGCTTTAACGAAGGCACCTACTCCAAAGACCGTTAAGCAAGTACGGCAATTTAACGGCCTCGCCGGGTACTTTCGGCGTTTTATTTCCAATTTTTCGCGTATAATGGTACCGCTCTATGAGCTTACAAAAAAGGACGCTAGATGGGAATGGAACGGAAGACACGACGAGGCTCGTAATTGTATTATCCAACATTTGTCTACTGCGCCCACCCTCACTCTATTTCAGGAGGACGCACCGATTGAACTCTACACGGATGCCAGTAGTCTGGGCTATGGAGCTGTTTTGGTCCAGATTATTGAAGCGCGACAACACCCCGTTGCCTATATGAGCCAACGCACCACCGACGCAGAGAGCCGCTACCATTCTTACGAGCTCGAGACTTTGGCGGTGGTAAGAGCTATTAAACATTTCAGGCAATACTTGTACGGGCGTAAATTCAAAGTAATCACAGACTGTAACGCTCTGAAGGCATCTAAACACAAGAAGGATTTGCTTCCCCGAGTTCACCGGTGGTGGGCCTTCCTTCAAAATTATGACTTCGAGGTGGAATACAGAAAAGGTGAGAGACTGCAGCATGCAGACTTCTTTAGTAGAAATCCAATAACTCCTAGTTCAGTTAATATCATGACTAGAGATATTGAATGGCTAAAAATAGAACAGAGGCGTGACGATACTTTGCGTTCGCTGATTGATGGCATGAGTGGTGACAACCCGACAGTTGACTATGTACTAGAGGATGGTATACTCAAAAAGATTTTCTCGGACCCTATACACGGTACCCAAAAGCTTATTGCAGTACCCAAGTCATTTCAATGGAGCTTGGTTAACTCGTACCACACATCGCTTCAGCACCCAGGTTGGGAGAAAACTTTACAGAAGCTGAAGGAGTCTTACTGGTTTGACAAGATGAACACGGTCGTCAGGAGATTCGTTGACAACTGTGTTATATGCAGAACCTCCAAGAGTTCATCGGGTGCAATCCAAGCACAACTTCACCCGATTCAGAAACCCAGCGCTGCTTTTCAAGTCATCCACATGGATATCACGGGAAAACTGGGCACTAGAAACTCTGAAGGACGAGACGAGTACGTCATTGTTACCATTGACGCATTTACGAAGTACATACTGCTTAACTACTCGACTGACAAGAGCCAGAGCAGCAGCCTTGCAGCACTTAAGCGTGTTGTTCATCTATTTGGGACTCCAGCACAAATTATCGTAGATGGAGGGAGAGAATTTCTGGGCGAATTTAAAGCCTACTGCGATCGATTTGGAATAGATGTTCATTCAATAGCTCCAGGAGTAAGCCGAGCGAACGGGCAGGTGGAAAGAGTGATGGGTACACTGAAAAACGCCCTAACTATGATAAAAAATTATGACACCGAAAATTGGCAAACCGCATTAGAGGCATTACAGCTAGCATTCAACTGTACTCAACATCGTGTGACTGGGGTCGCACCACTCACTCTCCTCACTCGTAGACAACACTGTGTTCCGCCGGAGCTCTTGAGGTTAGTCAATATTGATAATGAATGTATAGACTTCGAATTACTTGAACAGCATGTGCAACAGAAAATGACTGCTGCAGCCCAGTATGAAAAACAGCGATTTGATAAAAATAAAGCAAAGATGCGACCGTTTCAAAGAGGAGATTATGTTCTTATCAAAAATAATCCTCGCAACCAAACTTCACTAGATCTCAAATATAGTGAGCCTTACGAGATTTACAGAATACTGGATAATGACCGCTACATGGTAAAACGTGTGACGGGCAGAGGACGACCACGTAAAGTGGCACATGATCAGCTTCGCCGAGCACCGCAACCAGGCGAGCAGGCAACCGAGTCGACGAGCTTGGATGAAGACAACCAACAACAGACTACAACTCAGCTGACCCATATATCGGACCAGTTGGAGACACAGCAGGTTGTTGATGAGCCGCTGCCGTCTACATCTCAAGTTACCCAAGATTAGACGCCTGAATAAACCGGTTAGTTCATTCCAATACTATTAAATTATCAATACTTATTTCTATTATTATGAGCTTTCTAATGAAACTATTGATTGAGATCATAGTTATTAATCCTTGAAGTAAGTGCCTTATTAGAGTCTATATTGAACAATTTGAATTTGAAGTTTATACAAGCTATTAACATCCCTAGTTTCCTGTCCAATTCATGTTATTTTCAGAGCCCCTGGGGACCACGGTCAGTTTAAGGCCTAGGCCCCAGCATCATCCTTCCTAAGTCCTTTAGAGCCCCTGTGGACCACGGCGTAAGAGACCGCCCAGCACCACAGCATCAATTACCTGTGAGCCATCATCTATAAAATTACATTTAATCATCGTTATTTTTCTATTACTTTTAGAGCCTCTGTGGACCACGGTCATAACTATAAGGCCCAGGCCACAGCATCCACCTAGTTCCTATTTCCTAAAGAGCCCCTGTGGACCACGGCGTTAGAGACCGCTCAGCACCACAGCATCATCCTTTTTCTACGAGAACATAAAATCATGTAATGATGCGTGGAGCACTTACATTGACAAACAACAAAACTATTTGTGCAAAATGCGTGGAGCATTAGCACCAAAATAAATATTAATCACTGCTCACTTTCCTATGAACCCAATCATACTTTTATTTATTTGTGATTACATTCTGATTTTGATTATGTAATCACCAACGAACATTATCCATTCATTTTTAATTACGGTAACAAAACCTGGCTGATAACTCTGTTGACTTACCTACTAATGAGTGATTAGTAAGATTTGTCCAAAATACAGATTGTTTCAATAACAGCTTTACAGCTGTAAAAATAAAAATAAGAAATAACGTGAGTTATCAGCTAGCGTACCGATGTACGGATACCTAGCTCAAATTATTTATTTACAATTACAGAACCGCGGCTGGTGCAGAGCGCGCACCGCCTCGCAGTATGGCCGTGTCGACGCAAGTCTTATGAAAATTCGTTATAAATTGCTAATAATTTTATTTCAATGCTAGATTATTAATTTATCTATTTTCTCTCGTTGTAAATCATTATAGATTTTGTTTTGATTCTAAGTTTACTTAAAAATGCAAATGCAAAATGCATAAAAAGGATGACAGTTGATTTATTATTGTTAGTAATTAGGTTTGATTGGTTATTGTAAATCTTAATTATTTTGTCCTAAAAAGTGACCGTTAATTATTAAGTTAATTTATGAATAGCTTTTGATTAGTTTCTAGAATTTTTGGACATCGAATAAAACTTGAGAAATATCTTGCCATTAAAACGGCAAACGTTAAGGTTTGTTGTTTTAAGGGAAATAAAAATGCCAAAATATTTTTTAAATAAGTTTCTAATTAGATAATGAATTATGATTCCGGTTAATTATTATTATAAAAAGTTTTACTTTGTCAATAAGTTTTTGTGTTGACGCGCGAATACGGTGGTTAGCGCGCAAATCATGTTGTTCGCCATCTTGTGAAAAATTAAATGTGCAGTAGGGATTTTTAGTGATGATATATTGTGAATTGTCGTCGAGAGCGGAGTTTAAGAAATATCTTGTGAGTACTGAGTGATTATTATTTAGCTATAATTTAGTTTGTTAATTATAAAGCCGGTGTAAAGATTAAAAGGGTTAATCTTATTTTAATGTTGTTTCATTGTTTGCAATGAGTGATCCTAAGAGTGGAGATAGTGACGTCAGCACTGCTGACGTCACTGTTTCTAAAAACTTGGATGGTTGCCCTTCGCCGTTATATACATAGTCCACACATTAACTTTCACTCAGTCACCGTCCAGTCATGTTTTAGTACAATGGTGGTAATTGTACAAAAACTTTTCACGGAATTCTTGAGACAACTTGAAAAGACACGATACACATAATTCATTTTATTTCACTTCACTGGTGCACATGGATTAATCTTTATTGGATAAAATACCACCGATAATACGCAAAAAAACTCAAAATGCACGAATTCATGAAATTAAAAATGAACAAGAAACGTCACTCTGCAAGTTCCCGCCAAAAAGTCCCTCATCGCGCGCGTTTAATAGAAGCGTTTTACCTGAAAATAAAACGCATATTAAATACTTACCTTATTTGAAACCTTATAAAATGAGATAGGCCTTCCTTGTTTTCTGCTCTAGACTTCCTTCTTTGTCTACCCAAATATTGCCGTCTCGCTCGCACATCTCCCCACTATCCACCCAGGCAGAGCGCGAGCTTGAGCCACGCGCGCTATCTCGTCATTGAGTCGAAATACCAGGCAGAACTAAAAATTAAGGTTTCAAATAAGGTAAGTATTTAATATGCGTTTTATTTTCAGGTAAAACGCTTCTATTAAAACTTGACCGTTATTTGAAACCTTATAAAATGAGACGTGTTTGTTTTCGCCTGGTGGAAGTGGATGCCAATGTGATTTTATGCTTGTAGCATAAAGTTATTTGTGACATAGGTAGGTACCTGTGATGTCTCCAGTATAGGTCATACGTGTACAGACTTCTGTGTAAGTCTGAAGGTATCGTGAGAGAGAATAGGTATCAAAAATACTAAGATGTGCGAGGTACTGTAATTTTATTTATAAAGTACAAACAAAATATGTAGGTGTAAATGGCTAGAAGCAAAGATCTTAATCAAATCATTGATGAGCATAAAAACATGTATCGTATGTGATTGAAAAGCAACATTCAAGTATTTAATTAATCATGCGAAGATAATGTGATCCCGCGATTAGTGGCTTATTATCAGCTATATGGTAACTGTCTGAAAGGGTTGCAGATCTCTAATGGGCATGAGACCAGATTTAGTGGATCTGAACTGATTATGCCAGCACCAGCGATGAATTATTCTATTTCGCACCCTATTAAAGATGCAGCTTTGGCAGGTCTTGTCAATAGTTGGTGGATTTTGCTGTGTTACGTTTATCGTATAAAAGGCGAATACAATCTGTACACACAGTAATGTATAGCTATATGTTTTGCTATAGTCTATGTACCTACCGACATTATTATTCTCCGACACGTGTAGGTACATCATATATTCTAATCAAAACGTTAATTACATACAGTACATATTTACTTACATGTGGTATTTTGCTATAATCACCAGCAACATTACTGCATAAACATTAACCAGAAATATAAGTTTTAAAGACCGACACAAGTAACATCTTAACATAACTTTTACTTGTTCTAAACTGGAAAGTGAAGTCATGTAGCTACAAGGGTACTTACACAAGGTACAAGGTTGAAGGCAACCTTAACACACTACAAAATTAAGACAACGCTGTGTCGGTCTGGATATACAAAATTCGTTACTTAAATTTTAGATATGTTTCTAAAAATTACACGAGTCAATCGACTATCTATCGTATCAATATATATCAAAATATGTCCAACCAACACATGAGAACTAAAACTGCATACATTTGATACCACTGACTTATTCAGCATAATGAACATTCATCTAAGTGTAAGAAGCAAGTAGTTAATAACTTTATTAGTACAGGAGTCATTGTGTCAAATGGACTACTTAAGTTTGTTCATTTTATTTCAAACAAGCTACGGTTAGAAGCGATTTTTCAACAAAGATGCCATGGTTACAACAAGCAATCCAATACTCATATATCTATAATTCCAGACCATCTTATGGTACCTACTTGGAGGTAGAAAAACCGTCCATGTATCTATCGATAGCGCTGTATCGTGAATGGGACTGTCAAAGCTCTGAACTTGAGGTCTGCCCTCCGAAATACTATCGAGGAATTAGTTACTAAAAGTTTGTTTCGAACCAATTTAGCTGAGGTAGCAGTTTAGAGATTAAACAAGATAGAGGGTAATGTTATGCTAGGTGGTAATTCCACGTGGAACAAAGGTGCTTTTTCTTCTTAAAACATTTATTCATGCTTTAGTCTAAATACAAAACTTTCAACTAAGTATGTACATTCCATATTATTGTGCAGTCGTATCCGCTGTGTAAGTGCTCCTCGAGCAGTAGTTGGTAATCAGTAACAATAGACGAGGATCTAATCTAATATATGAAAGAAATTGGAATGTTACATTCATATGACGATGATACGGTTCATCAGATGATTGTCACCCTCATTCCGAACATAGGTGACGTTTAATTTAGATATTGTCATGCTTTCGAGATAGCGAGGAGTGCTTTGTTATTGCAATGCAACATTTACCTGGCTAAACAACTGTTCGACTGTTTATTGCGCTTACAGGCTTCATCTGATTATAAATTTCAATAGAAAATGAGATTGCGATTGCAGTTGAATCAAAAAAGTATGCTGAATCACGGTAGTGCAGACTCTTTTGGGATATTACCAAGCTCGATAAGTTCAATAGACCGATTAGGCTCTAAGGTGATTTTGAAAGAAAATCAATAATATTTCTAGTATTCCATTGAACCCCCAAAAACCCTGCGAGGGTGGGTAAATTTGTCAACATAGTGTAAGCCTCTGTAGCACAATTTTATTCATTCTTGTTTTAGAATTAAAACATAACGCCTTGGAAGGCAGGAGAAAGTCATTCAAATAATCGATAATAGGTATTCCTTATTCCCTATATGCTTGTTACCACATTGGTTAATTAAGCAAAAAACTTTTGGCTGAGACCGAAAGGTAGGCAAGTTATCTATGTATAATATAGTTGCCATTATTGGTCATAGATTCGTATGTGCGTCGCTCACATTTACTAGTGAAAACATGCCTGAGATCTGAATTTTGCACAAACAGTCAGGGTTGAAATAAATCAGCGATACGGTAAACATTTAATTCGTATCACACGTTATAATAGGTCAGTGAGATCAAATCAAAATCAAAAAGTCATTTATTCAGTTTAGGTCCTGATAAGGCACTTATAAACGTTAATTTGTTACATACAGTTGAATTTACCACCGGTTCGGAATACACTTAAACTGAGAACTGAGATTCACCACTTTTTAGCATCAGCAGACAATGTTCAATGGTGCGGGTGGATACCTGATACCACAGTACTGAACCGAATGACTTGACATTACCAACGGTTTTTTGGTAAAACAATACGCATCGACAGTGTATTATATTATTTTCAGTATATAAACCGGGGGTGCTTAGATGTCACCCTGCTGGTGGAATAGAATTTATTGTCCCGCTTTGAAATTATTAAATGTCAATCTTTAAGCACCTTGCAAAAAACGAGTATGGTAAGACCCCTGCGAGGGATAAATATATAAGAACAAGTCCGTAAGGGCACCAACCTCCAAGTCAAGTACTTAAGAGTACGCTGTAAGGGTACATTTTCCAGTTACTAGCCCCTGTGAGATTTGATAATGATGGGAAATATGCGTAGAGGCATCTCGGCATAGGACTTTGCAAATGTACATTTTAAAACCAACTATTCCCATGTTGGTGGTTATATTAGAGACTGTGCGACAGAACATTTCAAATCACCTGTCCTTGCATGGGTTGATTTAGATGGCGATTGTGAGAAGAGGCACAATATCTAGGTAAAGTACCCTGCGTTGAGGGTATATATTTCGAGTCCCTTTTCCCTACGAGGCAGGGATAGAGTAAAAATCTGCTTTGACCTGTTTCTAAAGCAGGATCATTTAATTTTTAATTGAAAAGCAAAATAGGTTTTCAAACACCCACACTGCCTTTTTAATCCTTTCATCGTTAATGTGCGTAGACACACCATCCAAACGTAGTACCCTGCGAGAGTGTATTCTAAAGTCACGCAAAGATTTATATGCGTCAGGCGCGACATGATGTATTTGAAACCAGACTTGAAGGGTCCATTTCAAGTCACCCTGTAAGAGGTTGATTATGATGGAAAATGTGCGTACGGGCAGAAAATCCAAAATAATACCCTGCGAGGGTACATTTCTGTCCCTGCAAGCGGTTGATTAATATGGGGAATGTGTGTACAGGCATAACATCCAAGAAAATACCTCACGAGGCTACATTTCAACTCATCTGCCCCTTCAAGGGGTTGACTATTATTGGTAATGTGCATACGGAGTACTGGCACAACATCTCAAAAGAACACACGCGAGGGTATATTTCAACTCACCTGCCCCTGCAAAGGGTTGATTATTACGGGGAGTGTGCATACGGAGTAAGGGCACAACATCCAAGAGAATAAATACCCCGCACCGGTACCTACATTTCAGTGACTGCCCCTGCGTGGAGTTAATAATAATGGGGAATGTGCGTGCCGGCCCAACATCCAAGCAAATACTCTGCGCGAGTACGTTCTAAGTCACCTGCCCCTGCGCGGGGTTAATAATAATAAGGAATATGCGTACTGGCACAAGATCTAAGACAATACCCTGCGCGGGTATGATTTAAGTCACTGCCCCTGCGCGGGGCTAATAATAATGGGGAATGTGCGTACGGGCACAACATCCACGAAAATACCCTGCGCGGGTATGTTTTGAGTCACCTGGCCCTGCGCGGGTTGGTGTATGGATCAGACTAGCTTGCTAAGCAGGAGCATTTGATCCTTTTTATTAGAGGCAAAAATGTTTAAACTTTTTTAAGCACTGTAACTAGACTAGCAATAATGGCAGGCGAAATATCTGGTTAGCGGATCACAATTCCTCATTTGAATAATTTCAGTACAAATAAGTTGTAATAATTCTAATTCACTACATAACACTTTAAATTCTTTTTTATTATCAATCAACTTCTTTCACTTTTCACTTTTAATCACCGCTTCATTGCAAGATCCTCAACAGAGGTTTATTTAAGTAACTAGTAACACACAAGCTAGCACAAAGTTGTTAAAGCGGCAAATTTCTTTAAAATATTTAACTATATAATAAATTGTTATTTAGACGGCACTTTCGACACCTTAACATCGCCTGCGGTCATTATTAATTTTATTATAGATCCGAGAATCAGATATATGAGATATATGAGGCATTTGGATTCACTTGAGGACCTTACTCGACCCAGTGTTACGCTGCCTTTTAGATCATTTTTGCTCAGGGCAGTATCCGTTATCACTATTCGCACGTTGTGATTTATACAGTTAGCACTTGATGTAATTTAAATATTAATGTTCAACTGTGAACAAAACAGGAACTAACCTAGGAAAAACCAAGGATAATAAATTAATAAAAGCAAAATTATCAATAAAAAGTGGGTAGATTAAATAGTTTAAGAATTAGCTGTTCAAAGACATGAACATAAAATATCAAAATTAAATTAAAATATCGAACGGTAACACCGTTAAAATCATTATATTATTATTTTAATAAACTAAGAAGGAACAAAGGTATATAAAATATACAAATAACTTACGAGTGCCTAGGCTAGGCTAGGCACAACCGTCCGTTGCAGAAAACAGGACGCCAATGACGAGATAGCGCGCGTGGCTCAAGCTCGCGCTCTGCCTGGGTGGATAGTGGGGAGATGTGCGAGCGAGACGGCAATATTTGGGTAGACAAAGAAGGAAGTCTAGAGCAGAAAACAAGGAAGGCCTATCTCATTTTATAAGGTTTCAAATAACGGTCAAGTTTTAATAAAAATTAGTATTACCAGGACAATTTATTCTTTATGTTTGTTTATTATATATTATATTATTATTAATTATTTTATCAACACACTCGCTCGTAAAGTGACATTTATTGCAAAATACAATTCTGTTTTTTTCCTCGCAAGTGTGTTGAAAAACGTCGTATGACACGCTCACTTATTGCGTTCGCCTGCGGCTGACGCGCTTAATACTGCCTCGAGTGTTAATTACCAATTTTGCACACATGTATGATAATGTACTATTTCATTGTATGTAGGTTTTCAGGGATTCTGAAATATAAGTAAATATACCTAATTCAAAATTAAATATAAGATTTTGGGTCCCGTGATATCAGAAAGACAGCAATCGGATTTCGTTTTGTGCTTTGGAATTGGTTAAATTATAAAACAGCAAGTAACTAATAATAATTTATTTTATAAACATAAAAAAATTAATACAAACATTAATTAAAATAAATAAAACTAAACTAGATAAAATAAAAATAACATAAACAAAAATGGACCACATAGTCCTGAAATCCTAATTTAGGACTGCAAGTATTATAAAAACATACAAAATCTTTACAATACTAAAAACATTATCCGACATCGTTTAAAATGAAATGAAAAGATTCTTAGGCTGAAATAAAAGTTGCCTTCGGATTTTCATAATCTCTAACTTCGTTCTGCAATCAGACGCAAAAGTCTGAAGTAAAAGTAGACCCTGTTAAAGGTGACTTACGTTCATATTAGAACGTCAATCAAAGCTTATGTTAAATAGGACAAGACTTAAAAATTGAATTAGGTGCAGGTTACCAAAGACCTATCGTTTATTTTTAATGAAAACAATTTAGACGAGTTAAATTTTGATTCTTGTTCGTTCGATACAAGCCTTGGGAAATAGTTATAATAAAGTAATGTATTAATACAATTACATGATGAAATTACAGTAACTGACTCAAAAAAATATCATGGTTAATTTTCTTAGTGTCAATGATACACAAATCTATGAAAATACATTAACTTTAAATGAACTTTTGCTTTTTTAAGATGACAGTGCCGATAATGAAATGAGTACGAGTGCATTTCACTAATCAACTTGGACGCAATTTGGATACTGTATTTTTGATGATTCAAACCTAAAGTAACATTCTTTTGGTTTTCGCTAATTACTTTAGGCCAAATGCCACTAATCGTTATAAAAAATTGTGTTGTCGATTAGTTAAACGCATTCTTAAGTTATGGCTATAGTTATAGCTTAAACTATGTGTCACAGGATTTAGAATTACATAATTTATGTATTAGAGTATTGATGATAAGAGAAACATGATATCTATCATCAAAAAGTGAAATAAATTCGTCGCTTGATTCTAGTCAAGTAATAAAAACCTTGCGTATATTACAATAAAACATGTTATCTTAAAAACTTACTCGATATAGATACAGCTTATTGACAAATAACTATTTACAAAAATTACATCAAAACTTGTATAAATTATCGAAAAAATCTTTCAGATATTCTGAGATCTTTATGTAATGGATGTATGCTACATTTTTATTTATAATTAAGTAATTTTACAGAAATATATGACGGTTATATAAAATGTTCTAAATACCTGGATGATGTTTTTGTCTTTTCATTAATGCATAAAGAGCATCCTATATTCCACATCGATAAAAGTTATACTCTAATTTTCATTTATATAATACAACTACAATCTGATTCTTTTGTAGAGACTGGAAATAGAATTGATCTAGATCTAAAATTGTAGATCAAATCAATTATTATTATTGCGTTTAACTTTAATAATTGGATCTGCATCAAAAGATTTAGATCAAGATTATAAACATTTGAGACAATCTTCATACGCGGCCATTGATTCCAAACTAAGCCGAGCTTGTACTATAGAAACCAGTTTGTAGATTACGTAACTTTATTGCAATCTGTTTCAATTTGAAACTATCTTTTAATCCACAGAACTTTAAAAAATTCACTTGCAATGAACCACTGTTTGCATATATGCAGTTATTGAAACGTAAACAAGTAATCATAAAACCGCTATATTAAATTGGTTTCAAATTGAAACTGATCGCAACAAAATTACGTAATACTACATTTAAATATGTACTTATATAGATATTTACAACCAGCTACAGAACAAATATTATACACACAAATGTTAGTTCTGGCTGAGAATCAAACTCCACAACCCGTGGCGTGGCAGAATATTCTGCTCAATTCCAACAAATTTGTAATAATTTTACGTACTTTTACTAATTCAAGGATTGATCAACTTGTCAATCCAAGGCACAAACTTCTGTATGTTAGTGTAGACTCCGGGTAGGTGTTCCCGGCCACAGCCGATGCCCCAAGAAACAAGGCCGATGAGGGTGCTCCGCCCCTCCAGCTTCATCGTGAGTGGGCCTCCGCTGTCGCCCTGGCACGAGTCTCTACCACCCTGGGGGTAATGATAAACATTATAAATGGAGACGATGGTGCTGGAATTGGGAGCTTAGACATTAGGAATCTATTTCTATCTCATAGGCTACGGTAACTGTTTACCGTCAGGCGGGCCATATGCTTGTTTGCCACCATAGTGGTATAAAAAAAACATTCCTAATATATAAAAGTTAATGTTTGTTTGTTAGTATTTTATGCGCTGCCATACCGTTCACTCGATTGCGTTGCTTGCAGTAAAATATATATATATATACAGAGTGAGAAGTAGTGTCAATCGGAAGTCCAGAGGTAGAAGATCTCATCTTTAGAAGTCGATTAAAACATGAAAAATAGTCATAACTCAAAAACTACAAAAAAATCGCTGATCATACACCGGTGGTATTTCGAGTAGCTCCAAGAGCTCTACCTCTGGACTTCCGATTAACAATACGTCTTGGGTCAACCTGTATATTGGAAAATCTACCCGATAAGTTGGATGTTTCATCCGGGCGACGCTGGGCACGAACAGCTAATCTTAAATAAACCTACTTTTCTAACGGGATAACTATTTTATCAGTAGAAACGTCTTTATAAGTAAAATCAACACTTACTTCTTTATACCCAGCACAAAGGAACACGTCGTGAATAGTCTCCCTCCTGCCAGCCGCTCTGAACCATCGCTGACATCTTTCATTAGGAATTACTTCTACGTCTACTTCCTGAAATATATTAACTTATATTATTTCTTCTGGCTTTAGATATAGTAGCAAAATTAAAATCTTTGCAATTTTCGAAAAAAATAGTTTTAGTAACTTTATGAGAAAGCAGATATTGAAATAATAGGGATTCAGCCTGGGTAACAACATTATAATAAATCATATTTTCAAATCAGTAAAAATTTACACATACAGTGAGTCAAAGTTCGGGAGTGATGGCATGACGTCACGTCACTTGTTTGTACTGCGTCACGCGGAACTTCAACACACCATATCTTCGTCATTTTTTGTTTGATTGACACAAGAAAAAATACATGTCTAATATTTTTTGATAATGCTAATGGAGTAATTAGGATTTTTCAGGCCTCCAGCCTATTGTACTTATTAAAGCACAATAGGCTGGAGGCCTGAAAAAATTAATTGAAGTAATCTTCAATTTCTTACTGCTGTTGTATGGCTTGATCTTATTCTTACTATTGACTGAATTTTAACTCCTCAGTTAGTAGGGCTAATTCAACGTCCATATTTAAATATGCATCTGTTATATAAATTGTCATTTGAAGTTATTTTTGAACGATATTTTTTTTTGGGAATATTAATTGTCATGTAAACCAAAGCAGAAGAAATCATTATTCACTGAAATATAATATACCTACAGCAAACGATGTTTTTTGAACTAACAGACATAATAATGATTTGTTGATAGCCACATTGAGTAATAATTTCTGAATGTTGAATATAATTATTACCTGTAATACTGATGGCACAGTACTCTGGCCGTGTCTCGTTCGTCCCCATCCCGCCACCGTCGCCATTTTCCCAGCCAACTTCATCTGCTTCTGTGGTAGACATACCTGAAACCATACAATTATAAATTAGAATGTAGAATTTTAAGTTCTTATATTTGCTTTGAAGCGCTCGTTCTTAATCGGGTGACCGCCTAGTGGTATCTCAACTCCTGTATTTTCCGTGCGTCGGAAGACACGTAAAGCCGTTGGTTCCGGTTATCACTTAATTGTGATAGTCATTAAGCTAGTTGGATGCCTCCTAGGCGGCTTGAAAAACCAACAGTAGGTTGACCACTAGCCTACCTCCACCGATCCGCAGTGGGCGCGCGTGGTGGAGTATCTGCAAATATCCCTTTCACCCTCATCTGTGAAAGGAGGCCTGTGCTCAGCATTGGGATATTGTAGGCTGATGATGATGATATTTGCTTGATGATTTTCATAAGTCGTCGGTGAAGGAAGGTTGTAGTGGTAGTGAGTGATGTCAAATGCCGAGGCCAAGATCGGGGATTCGAGGCCTACAATGAGCTCGGAAATTTACTAAAGGAAAGTATCGTGAAATATTTGCTGGTATTTTGAAGTAACAGCCTTTGAAAATTTGGCACGAAAAACTTATTGTAAGCTTTTAAAGTATAATAATTTGTAATTTAGCAACTTTCTGGTTATATAGAGTGACTGGTAATTAGTAAACGATACTTAGACTCATGATTGTACTTATGATAACAAACAACTTTCCCAAAGAAACAAATAGGGATAAATAACTAAATTAAATAAAAGCTGATGGTGTATTCTTATTCTTGTTAGGTACTCAATATTATGGGCTCATGTGCTAAATAAAAAATATAGTTTGTTTGGGATTTTTTTTGTTATCATGAGTACAATCATGTGTCTAAGTATCGTTTACTAATTACCAGTCATCCTATATATAACGTATAACGGTAAGAGTGACTATAAACGCACACGACTTCTTTGGTACTAGGCGCACATATCGTGAAAGAGAAAAATAATAATAATATCAAGTGACGTGAAACGATAATGAACCTCATTGAGTGGTGACACGTTGGTTATCATTTTAATTCAATAAACTTGGAAGCTAAAATTTGGAATTAATTTTTAAGTAATTTATTTTGAGCTGAAACTTTTTGTAGAGAGTCTATCCCTGATATAATCATCGCCTCTTTCGGATAGTTGTATAGCAGATCTTATTGTACCTTTAAACACCTGAGAATAACTCAACTTTCATGGAAGAGCAAGGTGTTAAACTCCTCCATTTAAAACGAAAGATCTTCCGCCAGAGTAAGTCACTGGGCTCGGATAATTTCTAGACATATTTCAATAATACTTACAGGCAATATATGCTGTTTGAACACAACACCCCGATCAAGCTGAACCAAGGCGACATCGTTCCTAAAGTCAGCCGGCTCGTAGGACGGATGTACTTCTTTCCGTTGTACCGCGTACTCCTCGTGCGAGTACCTCTCGCCTGCATCACGGACGTCCCATTCACCGAGACGTACTCGGAGTTGGTTGTTTGGTGTGCTGGAAAGGGATGGATATATTTTTGATTTATATTTGTTTTGAACTGGCTCTATAATCTTTTTAAAAGGAGAAGGTGACTGAGGTCTTTTAACCAGCTAAGATGCAGTTTTGGATTGCTTAGGTATTCCAGTGACAATTAAGGGAATCGCTAATTTTGATATAGAGGTGATACTAGGGAATATAATCTCGATCCCGATGGGATCTCGAGGCATTACACGAGATCAATCCCAAACCGAAAAATCCGATGAGATTATCGGAATCAGGATCCTTTAATTGTTCATGTCTTTTAGTAAATACTTAGGTCATGTCACATTCAAATAATTTTTTTTTTTTAATAATATTTACTTTAATTGATCAACTATTCTTTCTCTACTGACTGATGCTTGGAAAAACGCTTGGAAAAACATTAATGCATTGAAGAAAAGAAAAAGAAAGAAAAAAGATTTATTCTGCAACAGCACACAACACAATTACACAAATATAAAACAGTACAGACAGAGAAATAATAATATAATAATAATGAACATGTTATTAAAATTGCTGCTATAAAAACGCAAGGCGTTGTCATTAATTGCTACTCCGCTCTGTAAAAAAAACACAAAAGTATTCGGGATCCCGATCCCTAGGGATCTCGCGGGATTAGAATTTCGAATCTTGAAGGATCCCGAAAGGGCAATCCCGACTCGAGATTGCATTCCCCAGGTGATACCTTCGCAAGCTGATTTAGTAATCCAGTATAAACAGATAATTATTTAATATGAGAATTAGTTCGTCGAGGCATAAATCAAAAAATTCTCTCAATCAAGATCAAATATGAAAGTTGAGTCATCTCATTTGTATTACTTTTGATCATATCTTATTTTATTTTAAATAATCTACATATTAACAATAAGTCTTAGATTCTTCAAATTGTTATCTAATTCCAAGTAAACCAACCTTAGATCCGAAGTCCACCAAAGCGGAGATCAGATGTGAGATGTGTTTTCATATAAATTACAACCCTATTGGTCTAGAGCGGGGTTCGCTTTAGTGGATTTTTGGAATCTCAAAACGAACTCAAAATAATCTTCAAAAAATACTCACGTAGCAACACAATGAGCAGCAGTGATCACCCATCTATCAGACACAAGAGCGCCTCCACACGCGAGCTTCTTGCTGAGGAAACCAGACTTGATCAGGGCGGCTTGCCAAGGATGGGACCCGAAGCCGGTTGAATGACCGCCCACGATACGATTGGAACGGGTGAAGTGTTCGCCGCAGCCTGAAATATTGAGGAAGAGATTGTGAAGGTAGATTCTTAATTAATTGGTACTGGTGTTTTTAATGAAGGCAGAAAGATTGTTGTGCTTGTAGATCCGCGTAAAGGTGTAGAAGCTATTTGAGCCTAATATCTAGTCCATTTAAAAAAAGGAAGAATTTAAAGATGTTCTAATTGAAAATATAATCCTCAGCTGCTGTTTCTATATCAGTGAATCTGTATATTTTAAAGACGTAACTAACAGCTTATATTGTTTGATCAACATCTCATTCTGGTGTGTTCGAAACCATAATTGCTTGAACGCATGCATTAATTTTGTATCTAATATTGACTATTTGGGATATACATAAAATATTAGGTATACAGTTGATTCTTCTGAACTAACTGCATAATCAAATTATTAAACATAAACATGTAATATTATAACACAAAACAGATAGTGTGAAGCCAGTGCTATACAAAACAGAATGGTGCATGATGATTATGAAAACGCAGTGCTAGAATTAAAGCAAGTAAGAGATAGTCCTGTTAATGACGATGAAACTCAAATGGGAAATAATAAGGTAAACAATAAAACACCAGTTGGACCTTTACTCAAAAATGATACTGCTTTATTTTTTTAAAGATGCAGTTAAACTGGCGATGCAGTTATCTCGCTATGGCATATCTCATATTTCTCATTTGACAGGAGATGCCCTCAAATTATAACAGTCATAACGTACAGGTAGTTTAGTGTCAAGCCAACTAGTGTTACTTACTATTCTTAATACATTGCATAACAATTGTTATAATACAATAACTAAATCGAATGGAATTATATGAATAATAAAATCAACTGAATCATTTACATTAGAAAGTAGTGTTTTATGAATCATCCAACGTATATTAACAATTTCTTGAGTTTCATCGCCACATAAATTTCGAATACCGCATACCAACATTTCCGGTACACTTATAAATTTAATCTCACCGGGAAAACTGGGCCCCTGTGGTGTATGACCGTTTGTGTGTACTGGCACATAATCATCATCACCTTCTGCGTTATTCTGATCACCATAATGACCCGGTGTGTAAACATCTGGTATATGTGTAGTTGTTTCATGATATGAAGGTTTCACATGATAGTAATGATTGTAATCCGGCTCGTTCCAATCCGGCTTAGGCCGGTTGTGTCCGCTCTGATCCGGCTCCGGGCGGTTATTATCCGGTTTGGGCCGGTTGTAATGTGGTTTAGGCCGGTTTTGGTCGGTGTAGATGATGATTGGGTCCTCGAATTGGTTTGTGTTCGTTTGGTATTCGTAGCTTTCGTGTGGGAATGTGCCGATCAGTTCGATTAAGTCACCTGTTTTGAAATGTATGTTTTAGTTTGTGTCTCTGTTTATTGTTTAAGGAAAGAGCGAGATGGTGTGCTGGACGGTAAATATTCCGTGTAATGTGATGTTAATTGTTGTAAATCAGATGTGTTGATATGATAGACAAATTATTATTGTCATGAGTCAATGTTGGTAATTGTCATTGATATGTATAATTTTGTAATTTCTAATATAAGTACCCTTTCATTTTTCTATTATAATCACAGATTACAGAATAAAGCAGATGGAGCGCGTGGAACACAGGACTCACTCCTGTGTTTTTATATTGTAAAACACATTGCCGGTAGTCGCTTTTGAATTTGTATTTGCTTTGTTTACACAAAGTTTATTAAAAAGAAAGTGTTTTTCGTTAAATAAAGCTATGTTTTTCAATTTGTATTTGCTTTTTTGGCCTCACTCCCGTGTTCCGCGCGCTCTATCTGCCTTTTATCCTGTAATCTGTGATTATAAGTTTATAACGCAGATTTTTCACTCTTTTTAGTAAAATGTTGGATTCAAAAGTTCGTTTTTACTAATAATTATACATTTAAAACCCTATAATACGTGAGTTTACTCATCAAGCACCTAAATAACGAATGTTGAATTTTATCTTAAATAAAAAACATAAAAATTAAGAAAATAAAAGAGAAAGACGCGCACCAGTAGTTAGATCATTTAATTAAAAGAATAATGCTAAATACCTAACTAAGTCAGTATTACATGATTCTTATACAACGGAGGTATTCTAGTTTTTAGAACAATTTACATAAATAGTGAATGTATAACTGAAAGAATAGCTTCCGGTTAATATTAGCAAACGGAACGGAACCGCGAAACAATAAACGTAATCGTTATGAACCGGTAATGAACATTACCGGTGTTTAGTTATAAAATCTGTTTTATTGGATAATTGACTTTACATTGTAAATGCATTTTAGGCACAGATATGAATATTTGTTTTGTTTTAACGATCATCGAAGGTATAATAATTAAATTTATTTTTATTAGCATAGAAGTATCATAAGAAAACTCCTCATTATTTTTTGAACAGCAGCTTAAGGTCCATTCACACAGACCGGCTCGGAGAGAAGAGCATTTGATATGCGTTTATAAGTAAGAAAGAAGATAAGATATAGGTAACAAATGAGCTTAAAATTAGGTACAATTTAAATATAAAATATGGCAAATGGGTTAGCTAAGCGAATGTAACGTAAACATATTATGCAAGCTACGCTGTTTTTCAGCCTACCCCTGAGTTCGGACTAAGATATTCGCCGAGATAAAGAAATAGAAAAAAAACGAGTCATACAACGTAATAAGTAGAGTTTACGATCATTGAAATAAGATTTATATTTACATTGAATGCTGGAGAGCCGTCCTAACGCGCTAACAAAAAAAGTGAAATCTAAAAATAAACTTTATTTCTAAAGCTCTATTTTAATCGCGATAAAAATTTGCTCTCCTCTTCGGGCCGGTCTGTGCGAACAGACCCTTATAGGACATTTCAGCCAATGTCGATGTTGGTGTAACTTTTCTACTATATTTTTCAGTATGGCAACCAAATCCTTATTTTCGCCAGTTTAACCCATAATTGGTCGCGTGGGATGTCGTATACCCCAACACATGTTTCCAGGCTCATAACTTTTTATTGAACTTTGCGTGTTTGTCTTCTAAGTTGCTTCTTAAATGCATGTGAGATTGATAAATCCAGATGCAAAAGAAAATCGTATTTATATTCTCAGTTCATGTTGTATTTGGAACCGGTGTAGAGTCATTTTGTTAACGTTCATAAGTTTTTGGAATATTTGTATGTATGACGGGGATTTTATAAACCCCACGCGACCATTTATGTTACTTTTTAGGGGCATCCAATTAAGGGTTAAGAGTTATTATTATAAGTTCTATTTATTTTATTATGCTTTTACACGGTCAAGTCAATTTGCAAGGTCAAAAACGCAACGTTATTTTGAAAGATGCCACCAGAATGTTGGGGTTAATAATTGTCACGTCACTGAAATTCTTTATCTTGTAAATATAAAACGACAGACACAGGGAGTCGGCACATATAGAACATTCAATTATTAGCTAGCATTCATGAATGGTAATTTAAAATCCTGCAACCGAATTAAAACAGTCAGTATTTTAAATTTGACAAGTCAGTAAAAAGTCTACTATATGGTAACTAACTCTTAAGTACATTACCAAATCAAAACGTTAGAACTTAGTGTCAACAAATTCAAAAATATTGCCTTAATTGAGAAAATAGAAAAGAAGAAAAGTCTGGAAAAGCTTGTTTTTAATAATCAATTAATGCTGCCGCTTCATAGATAACAATTCAAGTACTAACTGCAGTGGCTATCTACTTCAAAGTCCCAGGATATTATTATTATTCTCTTTATTTATTTAGTTTCTTAATTTTTTTTATAACATTAATATATAAAATCAAAAATATTATTAAAAAACCTAATCCTATGTAAATATAATTAATTTTTTTACAATATTTTTACAAAATCTAAAAATGTTATAAAAAAACCTAATCCTAGTGTGCCGCCGGCAGCGGGGTACGGTCCAATTATTATTATTATTATTAATTTCAAAATTATAGAAACTAAAGGACGCATTTAAATCTCATTCATTTGAGATGTTTTGGTGTAAAAAAGGAATTTCTTTGTCACCAAAATTTGAGAAATCTCCTTGCGCTCATGTTATTGTTTTCGCAACAACTTATTTATGTGAACATGGGTTTCCTACTGCTTTGATGGTAATTAAAAATAAGGTCAGGAGTTGATTGAAAGTAAGTGATATTCGTGTAGTAAAAAATTACTTAATTTTCTACTAAAAATTACTTTCTAAAAAAGTTTGAGTTTTTGGTTAACGTTTATTTTCGGATTGATTCAGTTTATTTTTATTGTACCTACATCGTGGTCCCTGCTAATAACATAAACATCAAAGTGGTCCCTGGGAAAAAAAAGGTTGGGAACCACTGATAATGTCGTGACGTGCCGTTCGCCCCGCTGCTGCCCCGTTCACCCGCAGTGTGTCCATACCTTAACACCCGGATACAAAAGTAAATACATCGCTCAATTATCTAATATTAAGTACAACGCAACATAAAGTGATATTATTATACCATTGTGTTAACGGTCCAATGGTTAAGTACATACTTTCACTTGGGTTTTCACTCGGATCTCGATATCTAAGTGCTTTGAGCCGTGATATTTTAAGTACACTGGAAACAGCTGTTTTATATCGATTTATACTTAGGCTATTTATACTTATAGGGTGAAGAAAAGTAAGATTTAGTTATCAGGATTTATAAGAGATAACGCGTTTTTTTTGTATGGACTAGTAGGTTATGACCCAAAATTTGCCATAGATTTTTATATAGAGATGGATTGCAGTAAGCTTATCCCGGCAGAAGCACTTGAGAGTCAGATCATAAATTACTTAGCAGGAGAATTCCTACTGAATTAGTCTAGAATTAGACTACAATGTTTGGTTCACAAATAATATGTCGAGATATCGTAAAAGATCTTTCTATTGTTATTTATTACATATACTTTAGCTGAGTGAAAAATGTGTTACAGTAGTACCCAATTAATATGGCTTACCGATGTACCTGCGCAGAAGATACATTTTCAAAGCGCGGGAAACGCTATTGGTCGGCAGCTGCGGCCATGTAAGCGCGCGCCGTGCGGAGGGGCGTGACTTGCGAGTGAGACGGAACTAACAGCTGCACTGTATTATGAACCTTATATTAGCAATCTAAGGTTGATTGTAAGTTTTAAGCATTCTTTCGTAAATCTTCGGGGCCATACTTTCTTTTCTGTGCAAACGAAAATTCACGACGCGCCATATCAGTTGGGTACTGGTGTACAATACAAGATAGGCAAAAATAACAATGATATCTGACGGGCCAGCTGGCGAAGACTCTGATTAAGATTCCACCTATCGCGTCGCAGGTCTTGGGTTTGATTCCCGCACAGGACATGCATTTGTGTATATGAACATGTCTGTATGTCCTGAGTCTGGGTGTAATTATGTATATTAAGTATGTATTTACAAACAAAAAGTAGTATATGTATTATATCAGTTATCTGGTTTCCATAGTACAAGCTCTGCTTAGTTTGGGATCAGCAGGGCTATTTTAAAACGCTCGGATTCGATATCGGAAACGGATTCAAAAACTACCTAGGCGATTTTCAGCAATTGCTATTTTAATTTCCGAATTTGAATATTTTTGATGTTTCTTAAATTCGCCTCGGTCGTTTTTGATCCGTTTCCGATATCAAATTCGACGTTTTAAAATAGCCCTGCAGATGACCGTTGTGAGGAATGTCCCGGGATATTTATATTTATTTGCCATGCCAGAAGACTGACAAGAAAGTAAGCATATGATAAGTGCCTATGGACATGGGGCATGTGCCCCAAATTGTCCCCCCCCCCCCTATAGATCCGGGCCTGTATTGACTCTCCCGCCGGTTGAAAAGACTCCAGTAAGAAACTAAACTATTCTTTTTTGTGGATATGACCTCACGGTAACACCTGCGATCCAAAGATAATAAGTACCCTATGTCCCTTTGCATACCATAGGCTATTTATATGGTGGTAAGCGGTTGCCGTAACTCTATGGACGCTGCAACACCCGGGGCATCACTCACGCGTTACCTACCCTCGATAAGATCTGGTGAACGAACTCATGCTCCACACATCACACACCATATTCAGATATTATTTGGCTGCGGTATTCGGTAAGGCGGAGGTGCTTCCCCAGTCGAGCTGCTCTTAGAGCGAATAAACGAGCTCTACCTCTCTTTAAACAGTATTTAAATGGCGAATATATACCAATTTGCCGCGAGATCGTGAAAGTGTGAAGTTGTAATAGCATATTACGCCATGCACTTAAGAATACTGTATGTACGTATGTGCGTACAACCCCGGAAACAAGGCTCTAAGTAATTGTTCGCGGCGCGGAACAATCAGTGCGTAAAGCTGTTGGGGGTGGGTACAAGTTGGGAAGTATAGCGTTTATTTTTAAAATTTTAAGGTTTCCTGTAACTTGTGCCCGTCAATTTAGTCTTTTTTAACCGACTTCAAGAAAAGGAGGAGGTTCTCAATTCAGATGTTTATATTTTTTTTTTATGTATGTTCGGGCATAACTCCGTCATATATAGACGGATTTGCAAAATTCTTTTTTTGTTCGAAAGGGGTATATTCCGAAATGGAAATTCCCATATAAATTTCATATAGATCTGATGATGAGTTTCGGAGATAGACAACGGAACACTTAAAAAATTACAGTAAATCAGCCGCGATTGCTGCTATCGCATAAATATGCATTGTTTACTCAATCACACAACAAAACATCAGGCCTGTACACTCGAAAGGGTTACGCAGATGTATTCAGTATATAATGAAACTAAAAATTCAAAAATAATTAACTTTTTAGCAAAAAAATAAACCGCCTTCAAAGTAAGTTTGTTAAAAAGTTAATTATTTTTGAATTTTTAGTTTTCTACTGATATTATTTAGATGTTTGGCTTTGCAAATTTCGGAGATAAGGGGGAATGGTATTTTTTTTGTCATTTTTCATCATTATTCTAAAACTACGCTACTTAAAACAAATTAATAATCTGTTCTGGAATGTACAAATAAAGCCCTTTCATATGGCAGTCCATTTAAACTTGTAGCCCAACTTTGGCTGCAAAGAAAAATAATCTTTTTTTTTTTTCATTTGCTTGGGTCAGTAATATTTAAAACTATTTATAAAAAAAATTGAAGCACAGCATTTGTGGTTGCTGAAATATACCGTGAGAGACGAACAGACAGATAGACACGGACGGCGTGGCAACATAAGAGCCTATTTACCTTTTGGTTTCGGATTCCCAAATCAGGAAACATTCAGGGGTAGAAATATGTAACTTTTCAATATTTTTTAAACGCAATGTTTACATCTATGATAGCTAGGTTCAATAGCTGATATCGAAAAATAAATCAAACATGTATCTCAACTATTCCAGTTACTATGACAAAAATGTTATGAATAATCGGAGTTTGGTTAAAAAACATGAAAAAATTGTCATGATTCGAAAACTACAAAAACATGGGGGTTCATCTAAACTCTACATCTGAACTTCTGATTGATACTGTACTACTTCTTGGGATAACCTGTATAAATCATTTTATAGCTGGAAAATATTTAGATTCATCAGAAACAAGTAAATCTATCTCCCGCTCCCGCCAACGCTTCCGCTTCCACTTACAACTTGCCCCACAACTCAGAGAGAGTATTATACGAGTGACGTTCAGTTTCGTAACTCAACACAATGTCATGTCAACGCGCACCTCAAAACATAACCTTAAGAGAAACTATGAATTACAAAACACAAAAATCTGTCAGTTTGCATAGTTAGTTACAAAATACGTCATTGTTTGGAATATGTCTGGTAATTTCATTGTTTTGTTCAAATGTCAGCTTGTTCTTGCTTGATGTGTTCTGACGTCAGATGCAAACAAGATACGTCCTCCCTGGTGGTAAGCAGTTACCGTAGCCTATTGATGCATGCAACACCTGGGGTATCATCCTTGCTCATCTTTAGCATTGATCAGTCAGAATAAGAGCAAAAAGTTGGCCCGTGTAAAGTCACTTAACGTAACTACGATACGTACTATGATTAGTGATTATGGCAGATAGTCGATTAGATTATTCGCCATTCCTTATAGCTAACAGTCGAATTATACGCCATTGTTTTTGACATAAAACATACTATATCATTAGTATATTGCTACTTTCTAAATACTTATTGTTGGTTATTAATAGTAGGTACATTTTAATATGATTCTTACTTCACTTACGTTTGATTTTTTCTTCAAAAACGCATGTCAAATAATTATTTGCCATTTTCGATATTATTCGACGAAAACAAAATGGCAAATAATTTTAAATATCGAATAATGGCGGCTAGCCGCGGAAGCTTGTTTAGTGTGTATTTGTGAGTGTATTCAGAATGTTAATTAACAATCAAGTCTAGTGACATTAACCAGGTTTATATCAACAGTTAGTGTACAAAAGTTATCAACAATATAATAATTAAAACAATACTTACTAGCATTATGGACAACAGGTGCAACCTCGCTAGGTCTCTCAGTTGTATCCCCGTCCAAACAGCACGACCATATCATCCCGCCATGGCACAGGTCAACCGGCTTACCACCACCGAGCACGCAAGATATACTGAGCCCGCAGGGGTACCGGGCTCCTCGGTAACGGCAGGTTTGTGGTATCACTGGAAATGGAAAAAAAAAAGTTACGCATCGATTGGATTAAATTATCTTTTTATGGCATTTTCGGTCGAGACCGTGGGGATTCGTGGGGGTCCGAAGCAGAAGGTTACGAGGAACTGTAGCTTAGCGAGGAATATCGAGCGAGGAGCCATCTAAGACGAAGACAGGCTTTATCCTCGAGGTGAATACTCTACTTTTCAATACCATCTGCGAGACAACCAAACACCGTCTCTTTTTTTTTTTTTCAATGGCTTGACTCGGCTTGTTTATTTGACCAATGTCCAGTTATATTATAATTTCTAGTCACATTAATCACTTTCACATAGTCCTCAGTCAGTCACCGTCCATAAAAAGTCATGTTTTAGTACAATGGTGGTTGTACTCAAACTTTTCACGGACTTTTTGAGACAACTTGAAAAGTTACGATACACATTTCATTTCACTTCACTAGTGCACATGGATTGATCTTTATTGGATAAAATACCAAATATGCAATAAAACTCAAAATACACGAATTTATGAAATTAAAAATGAAAACGCAACGCCACTCTGCAAGTTCCCGCCATAAAGTCCCACCCGTCTCTTGTTTCACATCCTTTTCGCACCTCTATTCTTTTTTATTTGTATTCTACTCTGGCCAGTTCATTTTCATTTTTGTTTGTCAACGGCAACCTTTGATCATTCGACAAATATTTTGCACGCATCGCGTCGTAGTTTTCAAGAACCATTTTTTTTTCTCCTGGGAATTTCCACCACATTTTCTATCGTCGGATCTACCCAACATCACCGCAAAGGCACATGTTGCTGTTTAAGAGGTGAGTGTACATTTGCAGTACAGTCTTGTTTCCTCATACACCTCAATACACCTACTTTTTTTTTACACGGTCATCTTATCTCAAACTAAGCAGAGCTTGTACTATGGAAACCAGATAACTGATATAATACATATACTACTTTTTTGTTTGTAAATACATACTTAATATAAATAATTACACCCAGACTCAGGACATACAGACATGTTCATGCACACAAATACATGTCCTGTGTAGGAATCGAACCCACGACCTGCGGCGCGTAAGGTGAATCTTAACCAACTGCGCCAACTGGCCCATCCATCATTAAATGTGTTACTTAGGAGATCATTAGGGTAAAAAATAAATGTGACAAAATACCTAACTAATGTAACAATATTGTTTACATTATGCTAATACACAATATACTATTACATCAAACACGCAATGGTAATGATCTATAGATCAATACGGGTGAACGGCCGTGATTTTCTCCGTTGCGCGGAACGCGTGCGCAACTTTTACTCTCTTTTACAATCTTGATCGATCTTAAATGCATTATAATTTATTATTAACGACTTCTGCGTGTTCTTTTAGATAGTTGATGTAATGTGACTAACATTATTTGAGAATTTACTTCCGCCTGGGAACTTATCTACAACTTTAAGTATTGTCTCAGAGTATATAAATACTACGTACAAGTATTGTAACGAACGCTTGGTCACTGTTATAAAGTATATACCTGTCTCTATCAATGTTGATTAGAATGAAAAAGATGCCAAAAGTTTGATCTCTATTGCCTTTCTTTTTTTTTACTATACATGCATGGTGGTGAGATGGTTAGAACACATAGCCTAGAAGTAAGTGGCGACCATCGAACAATTAACACAAAGAAGCGGAATGTCGTTCATTTTAATTGAAATCTATTCCGCCATTAGGGATGATTCCTAACGTAAAAAACTAATGATTCCGTCAGTTAGATTATCAAAAAATATTGGACACGTATTTTTTGCTTTACCAAATTATTTTAAATTGACAAAGATAAAGCGAGTCAAATTTCGGGAGTGGGTGCTCGTGACGTCACTTTAAAGTAAAAAGTGAACTTTAACGTGACGTCACGCGGAACTTCAACACACGATAGCTTCGTATTTTTTGTTTAACAAAAGAAAATAACGTGGCATTTTTGATAATGTAAAAGACGAACTAAATAGGTTTTTTTTTTTCATCTAGCCCATTCCCCACCACTGACAATGTGCTCTGATTGGTTAGGTCAAGGACACATGTGCATTGATTGGCTAAGTCAAGGACACATGTGCATTGATTGGCTAAGTCAAGGACACATGCGCATTGATTGGCTAAGTCAAGGACACATGCGCATTGATTGGCTAAGTCAAGGACACATGCGCATTGATTGGCTAAGTCAAGGACACATGCGCATTGATTGACTAAGTCAAGGACACATGCGCATTGATTGGCTAAGTCAAGGACACATGCGCACTGATTGGCTAAGTCAAGGACACATGCGCATTGATTGACTAAGTCAAGGACACATGCGCATTGATTGGCTAAGTCAAGGACACATGCGCATTGATTGGCTAAGTCAAGGACACAAGCGCATTGATTGGCTAAGTCAAGGACACATGCGCATTGATTGACTAAGTCAAGGACACATGCGCATTGATTGGCTAAGTCAAGGACACATGCGCATTGATTGGCTAAGTCAAGGACACATGCGTACTGTTATGAATCAGAGAAACACTTACAAGTTGAGGAATTAGCGATAAAAGGATTTCCTCGATGTTAGCGACAGATGGTGTGATTGTGCAACTTGAGGGTGGTACTAAAAAGTACCCTTCCACCATGCCATGCCGTCCTATCTTTAGGAATTTGGGGATAACCGAACTGACGATTATCAGCAACCCGTGAAAATCACCATGGCTTATGTGGCTTTTAAAATTCTCTTTTCTTTAACATCATTACTCATAACAAGGAAAATAGACGTTCCAAACACGAGAGCAAAAGGAAAGTAGATCTAATCAAGCTGTTTATATTTTCTGATGTCAGATTGTAGTTTTCTCTTCTAAGGTCAAGGGTTAACGCGTGACACGCCTCCACTTTTCCTAAGTATTATATCGCTGTATCTCGAGGGAATCTTATGAGTTGTTTTGGTTGAGGAAAATCTATAAGCTTTCTATTACGCGTTAAGATAGCTAATGCGTGTTGAAAATCTGTAGCAAACCTTTTTTATTTGGAGTGGATAATTTTTGAGGTCTCAACTATTTTTACATGGACACCAGCAGCGCTATTTTAAAACGTCGGAATCGATATCGGAAACGGATTCAAAAAATTCCGAGGCGGATTTCAGCAATTGCTATTTTAATTTCCGAAAACTTTTCGATGAATCGAATTGATATTTCCGCAAAGAAACATCAAAAATATTCGAATTCGGAAATTAAAAAAGCAATTGCGGTATATCGCCTCGGTAGTTTTTAAATCCGTTTCGGATATCGAATCCGAGCGTTTTAAAATAGCCCTGCAGGTGACAAGAATTAACTTAAGGGTTCAAACCTCAGCTTGGGAAGTCGCTGGAGAGAGATTCAGGACCAGCTCTGTACCATCTAGCGGCGTGTTCCGTTAGCTGCTCATCACAGTTCCTTTCTAAGACATATTGAGATGTTGTTACAGTATTACCCAACTGATATGGCGCGTCGTGAATCTTCGTTCGCACAGAAAATGCCTTCATTCATGCCTTCTGCGCAGGCACATCGGTAAGCCATATTAGTTGGGTACTACTGTACCATCTAGATGGTACCTCCAGACTACATCGACATGGTAAATCTCCCAATTTTCAAACATCAATTTCATTCAAGTTTCTATTTTTTTTTTATAAAAAATGTATTTTCACCGATTACTCGGAAACGACTTATACAATTTGGATAATTTAAAGTATTACAGTAGATCCCAAGGTGGTGGATCTAAATTTTATCATTATCAGACCATGGTCTTTGAAGATATGATGGAACTCCTCAACGGAATCTTTTCCGTTGAAGAGTTTCATTAAACACACGATTGCAGAATGACAATATTGACTAAAATGCTAATATCACGATGTATGTGCTCTTTTTTCCATATCTTCAATGTCCATGATCTTATCATGATAAGACTTTTATGTGAACATACATAAATAACATATATACAGATGAATTAAGAACCTCCTCCTTTTTTGACGTCGGTTGAAAAACAACAAAATGCAATTTTATGTTTTATATGCCACAGCTGATTAATCATGAGTTTACTTATGATTAGTTCCAAGATTCTTTTCAAATTATATTATAAGATATTTATTATTACATCTCGCCCATGTATTATTTGTACTTGAACAAATTTTACTATAGTTTTCACTATGTTTAACGACATAAATATGACCTAAAATTGCACGCACACAATTAGATAGTACACATGTCACGATATATGTACCGTGTGTGTGTTTTATATTCATTTACATTCTCTTTTTTTTTTATTTTTTAGTAGATTCTACACGTCAAAGGAAAAGGAAGTATTTCTTTCTTTGAAAATGTTACGTCCGCTCAAAGTCCGCTCTGTTAGAGAAGATCTATAGTCGTTGGATCCCTTAGCCAAACTTCGTCGATATTTTTAGTCTATATACTGGGTGGAGATTTCAAGATGGCATATTTTCGAAACCTATGTTGGGTTAGTCATGCTGAACAACTTTTAGTATGGGACCAATACTGAATACTCAAACATTTTTTTTTAACTTTTCATACATTATGATCGAGCAAGGTTGACATTTACTATAGAAAGTTTTTTTTTTTTTGAGAATTCACTATTGGTTCCATAGTAAATATTGTTCAGCATGACTAAACCAACATAGGTTTCGAAAATATGCCATCTCGAAATCTCCACCTGTTATAATGATAGCTGCCCGGCGCGACTTCGTTCGCGTGGTGCTACCTACCCTGTGGTGCTTGCTACCCTATCCTACCCTATCTAAACCATCCAGGGCGTCACCCAAACGCATACAAAAAAATTCAACTGTACGTGTGTTTGTCACTGAACTCCTCCTAAACGGCTGGACCTGTCGGTATCTAGGCCATATTATCGACTGCAGCGCCATCTACCGGGCTGATTTGTGAATCTAAACCATCCAGGGCGCCACCCAAACGCATACAAAAAAAAACATTCAAATCGGTCCAGCCGTTTAGGAGTTCAGTGACATACACACGTGCAGAAAAATTTTATTTATAAAAGATAGAGATAGAAAATTAGCTAGCTAACTAGACAAAACTCATAAGGTACATTCATCAACTACCGGTCGCGGGATCGATTCCCACATTTACATTTGTGTGCTTGAACATGCCTGTTATTTTTCTATTCTACTATTTGTAACTTATATTACTTTTAATAAGATTTGTTCTTAGCCAATCCAGGAAACGTTCAAAATGTTAATTTAGATTAAACATTTATTAATACTTCGGCTATTAACCTATTGCAGCATGCAAAGATAATATTTATGTTTGTCTGATTCATACAAGCGTTAGGGACGCTTGAACAAAGAAATCTGTTGAATTTTGATTTTAGTTGGGAATTGTGATTGATATAAATTCCGATTCTGTTGTAAATCGCACTATACTAATTTTAAACTCATCGCATCTCGTTCTTACACACATTATTGAAAAAGGATAGAACATATTTAAAAAACATTTCTTACACCCTTTTCTTATATTTTTATCGGTGAGACTAAATTAGTTTATTAGTTAACAACATAATCAGCACCATTACCTACAATATATTGGTCGGGTATTTTGAGATTACATCTTTTTCAACCATATGTTGGATTTAAAATCATAAACAACTTACGATTGAAACAATTTTGATTACACAAAAAATAAACTTTTCTCACAAAAAATCAACCACGCTCAATGAAAATGAATGAAGCGCAAAATAAAGTTGCGATATCTAAAGTAATCCTTAAAATAATTATACGTATTAATTCGATTCGATTTTAGAATATTTCGTCCAAATAAGTAATGCAAAATCGCATGTTTTGTATTGTGTAAAAGTTGTTCATTGCGCGAAGTGGCACGCTCTAGTTTATAAACTTTTTTAAATTTCGAATAAAAGTCAAAAGACTAGCTTTGATAAAAAATTGTACTCACTTTTCCCCAATAAATCCATAATAGAATCATCTTCTTGTGAAGAACTATAAGAGTTATGTTGATAAGACCCTTTTCTTCTTCCTAGGGCACCTAATAAAAGTATGTCCTTTTCCTGTTCATTAGCTGGTCTCCGCCTATCAGACAAGTCATCTTTCGATTCCAAATCGTCTTGTAATGTAAACACATCATTAGTTTCCGAACACACCACATAATTTAAAACTATAGACACTAATGTCAATTGAAAAAACATCACGCTTTCCCGCGTTCTTCTTCGAATTTTGAAATTTTTATTTTTAATTTCACACTGCGCTCCATCGAGTCCGTTTTCCTTTACGCACATTTCACTTTTATTGGTTCGTGATGCACATGTTTTTTTAAATTTCGTAGAGACGTCTTGGCGCGGGAAGTTATAAATCGGAAGTAAATGGCGATCGTAGCGCGTTACGTTCCTTTTCACTTTTGGTTAGGGTACAGCTTGTCAGCTTGCACAAACATTTTCATCGTTAGTTTCGCTGATTCATTGGTTTAATTGTTAATTATTTTATTAACTGTAATCTCCTATTTGTTAATGCGATAATTTGAAAATCTAAACAATTAACAATACTTATGTACTTATGTTTTCTCTTGGTTTTTTCCTTTATGATTGTTAATATGAATTATTAACAATATTAAAGGTTAATTCTAAATAGAGCTTGTGTCTACAAAAATACAGTAATATTTTTTTTACAATATATTTTCCAAAATGTTTAAGTGTGCGTGATAGAAAATGAAGTAGGAACATTTAAATACTTTTTGATGTTTTTTTTTGCGTGTGTGCATGCGTCTCTTCTAATTTGCGTAAGTGGATCTAAAATTCGACATCTGATGATATAATGTGTAGGCTAAATAGTTTTGATCATTGCGTAACGCAGTTATGTTAGTAATTTATTTTTAGCTAATTTACTTACTTATGCTTAATTTACATTCTTATTGTTTTAATTTACTGTGTATTATTTATTAATTCAATATTATATAAATATATTTTTATTTATAGGTTCATATTTTTCTATATTATATTTTTATTTTTGTAGGATATAAAACTACATGACCTGATTTGACATGATGTCTAACCACTGTAATAATTATGCGGCATCGACGACTAGGTATAACTTTATCTGGTTAGATCACCTACTCGTGTATGTAAGTAGGTTTTATAAAATTGTTGGAAAGCTGATAGACTTTAGCTATATTTAGATATCCCGTTTCTAGTATTTAGACTTTAGTAGCGATAATTAAGCTTCGATATTTAATCGATCGAGGTTTATATTACACTACTAATTAATCTCAATGATAGCTGTTTCTTGTAAGCATATAGTTCTTTTTTGGTCATTATCAAAAACCAAAATGAATAGGTATATTTATTTTTGGTATTGTTATTTTTTTTGTGTGTTTTTTGCTTAAATAATAAAGAATTTTGTATTGTGTATTGTATTGTACAGTTTATTTTTATATGCGAAATTTTATTCGATAGTAAAACCCTTTTCATTATGATAAAGTATCAAGATTAAGTGGTCGTACACAAACACTCGTAAGGCGCCGACTTTCGCTACAGCTTTCCAAAACATGACCGTAAACGAACGGAAAACGTCCCAACTACCTTTAATAATATAATATAACTTTCGATCCTGTGTAAATTAGAACAGTGTTCAAAATTGTTTGCTCAGTTGTGTTGCGTTGGTGACAAATCTTACAATCTGTAACTTTTATTGCGAAATTGAACTTTAAAAGATCAAGATTAGGTGTAAATTAGTTTGAGTTTCTGTTATGGTCAGGATGTACGTAATTTACTCAAATGGACAGGTCTGCTTTCTTCACTAATGACATTGGATAAGGTTTACGATTTTGTGGTATTTTAGTTGCGTTTAATTCCATGCCTAATCCGTATTCGATATGCTTCGAGCCTAAAATTAGATTGCAATCAAGGAAATGATAATTTAATTTTATTAAGAAGTTAATTTGGATGACTTTATTGCATTATGACTTATTACTAAATTTCTTTGCACAATGTTTTTTTTTTCAGATTCTTTATTGTTTATTTCAGACTATGCGTTAATTAATTAGAAATAATTGGCACAATTCTAAAATATTACTTCATACAATAGAAAGAGATTCTTTGCAAATTTGTTACGCTCAGGTAAATTAATTTTAATTTCACCTCTAAAAAAAGCGAGCACTCTAAAGAACTATTTTTACAAAAATATTCCCACCAAAAGTTAATTGAAAACTCAAGAAACCGATAAAACAACGAAATAACGATCGATACAAAAATGAAAACGAGAGTGTAATGGAACATTACCGAAGAAACAGTTTGACAGCACATCTTTCCCGCCTTTTCACTTTCGTTTTGCATCGCGCGAAACGTGCGTGAAATTAGGACTGCGCAATTTTCGCAGCGCGTTCTCTGTTACAAAACAATTGTTTTTACCAGGAACTATATACCTACGTATAATTAATTGTTAATCATGTTCAAGTATCAGTTATTTTTTACGTCTAATGCAATAAATAAATTCAATTTATTTAAACTAAAAATATTTTTAATGAAATTTTGTTCGCATGAGATGTTTTTTTTTGTCAAGATCTGCAAAAATCACCAGCATATTTTATTTATTGTTCATCAATATCCATACAATTACAAAGGATCTTTATTAATCACGTAGATTTTATTGAAAGAAAACATAATACTATTTTATGTCAGATTTCTCAGTCATTCTGTTTTTTTTTTTAAATCCGTTTAAAATATCGAGGCCACACTATTTAAAAGTAAATTTGAAACATTCAGGGAACTAGGCTCATGTTGTCACGGCTTCTGTCTACGTTTTGTGTGAAACAGGACGGAACGCAGTTATATTATGTATGCGCAACCACGTCTTCTTCTGTATGGGGTTGTTTCGTAACACCTAACTGTATTTGTATTGTGAAAATACATATTGTGGCTCTGGAACCGGACGTCACATGTCTCGTTGTTTTGCATTACATCATCTAAACTAGTTAGTAAATGATTACTAATTCTATTTTGTCTTACTAATAGTCATAGTTGAAAATTTATTGCTCTTTGAAAGATCCTGAAGATTGAGAATGAATTAGAGGATATTGTGCTTAGTAATTAGAGAAGTAATGTTAAGAAGAGGAAGAATAGTCCTGTCCGTCTGTCCGATAACTGGAGCACTCACTACAGGTGCCAGCTGAAAATCAGCGCTGTTGATATACAGCAGCACATGCTGAGCTGGTACCCTTTTGACAGCACACCCACCGTTGACGATGCGAGAAACGAATTGTTTTACTATAATTATTATTTTTTCTTTCTGTTCTGTACTTTATATATAATTTTGCCTAGTTTTAAATATTCCTGTATGTTTCTTGCTTTTTTGTTTTACTTTTATTTGTGCTGTTAATAAATGTTTTTTACTTACTTTTTACTTACTTACTTACTTACACTCATGGGCCTCACTCAGTTACGAGTTCCCATATGTATTTATATAATTGCGCTGAGGGCTTTTAGTGCAATAAGTAGCGAAGAAAAATAAACACGTGGCTGGAGCCACGAGAATAAGCTAGTAAGTTTATATGAGTTATTCATGCTTTTGATAAATTTAATATCACATGCTACGATTAGTACGTCAAGTAGTTATTGGTAACTATTTCGCCATTCAGACCAAATTTAGAAATATACAAGCACTAAAGAATTGTTGACTATGCTTTTCCAAGAGTGCTACGAATGAACAATTGGTTTATTTTCAAAAGGTATTGAAGATGCATCGTCACTCCCAAAATTTGTTTGAGCTTAAAAGACTCCATTTTTTATTATTTGTCACCAAAAATATTTTAAGTTTCACCCGAAAAAAAATACCTACCACACACACTAAAAATATTGATCACAAAGACATATAAATTCGGAAAAAAAAACAATGAAATTGAAAACATAGTTATTAAATCTTAATATTACATAAATTTGAAATTCGAACTATTATTTACTAGACCAGCCATTGTTATTTTAAATGGTATTTATTAACTTTGTCTATGAAAATTAACTAAGTAAAATTTTCCATTTTAAACTTTTTAGTTGTTTTTTTAACGCGTGCTACAGTTTTTAGCAACGTCGCGACACTGTTTCTCACGTGACATGAAGACAGCTGCACTAGTAATGTGGGGTGGTAAACATTCAACTTTCATTTAAATCTCCCGTCAATTTATATGTAAATGTTTCTTTACTGCGTTTTTTGAAGCCTAAAAGTGTTAATTTATGGACGAATGCCATGTTTCATTTCAATATTATGTGAGATATTTCGTAATGCGTTTAAATTCAAAGACAGGCTATTTACATTATGAATTTCTCGATGTGGTTTATTGTTTTCTCCATGATTTTCATTGATAAAAAAACTAAAAGTTAAAACTAACTAAAACTTTTTAGAGACTTTTTAATTCGTTCCTTAGTCTATGACTCTGGGTGTAAATAAATGATTTCAAAAAAATATATGTAGAATATTTTTTAAGCACTGTCCTACATATAAGTCTATGTCAATAATTTTTTGTAACCCAAAAAACAAAATTAACGTGTAGGTGGTAATGAACTCATGCCTCTTACTACCGCTACACGATATAAGCAAGTAGAACACTATAGCTACTTATTTATATTACTTTTTTCCAAAGAAATTCAGTGCTAAATATTTGAAAACAGAAAATAATTTTATAGAAAAGTAGGTACTGTAAGAAAATCTATGACGTACCTTTATGGTTAGCTTTTCTTTTTGTTTAATTAATTCTTAATTCAAATCTTGAATGTACGCCTACCAAAAAGTCTATACTGTATTTCTTATTTCAAAAAAGGTTGACCACTCCACCACCAGCGCGGGCGCCCCAGAGAGAGGTGTCGGCGAGAGCGCGTGGTGGAAAGCTGCCTCCGGTTTTACTTTTTAATTTTTATATTAAGAACATGACACTCATGCTCAACAACGGCCAGTTATGTGTGCAACAATTATCTAGATTTGTAGATTAGGACGCCATCTGCAATCCAGTTATTTTTTATTTGGATTTAAAAGTAACGGGTGAGATTAAAATAATAAGAACACTTATTTTAGTGTTCTTCTTATTTCAGTGTGAAGTAGGTAAATTGCGAAGGTCGTAACTAATGAAAATCTGAGGTAAGGATAATACAAAATTGATGTTAGTTGCGTTCCAGTCCAACACCATCGTTTTTTTAATGGATTTGTAGCATTTTACCTGTACGGCTAGAGTTCAATAAGTGCATAGATTCCCGGATTCCATACGTAAGTATACCGAATCATCATGTTTAGATAGCGTAAGTGTTAGTCATAGTGTAAAAAATTTAATGTTCTGCTTTAGGTGTCATTTTATTTAGTAATCACTATGTCATAAACTATCATATTACTGCAATGTATTATAATAGAGATATGCTACCCTCATACTAAGCAGCGTTCAGTTATTGTTGAATTAGGTGAATGCGATAGATAATACGGAACGTATGGTACATAAAGAGATAGCTATATGTAGCCGCTAAGCAAAATTACGACAATTGTCTGAATTTGTCTGCAACAATTAGCGTGCGTTAATGCGATATCTACCGTTGTATTACTATCATAACTACGGCCTATTATGACAATGACCTTTAATTTCTATGATATCCGATGACCTCCCTCGAGGGTAGGCTCCTGCCCTTGTATCCTGATGATATCAGGCTAATATAACGGTCTCATCTCAAATTAAGAACACTACTAGAATTGACTTTTAAAAGTCACTATAAGGTTCAATAAATACGTACAGAACCCTAAAAAGAACGCACGGGATCATAACCTGTACAATGTTATTAAATAAAAGATAATTCGCCGAGATTACATAAATGTGAAACAATTATCGTATTACGTCATCGCGCGAAGGTTGAGCGGAGAAAGCTGGTCGCGGCTACTTTTGTCTGTGGGTTAAGGCGGCCCTCTGTGGCCGGCGCAACTTCAACGCGAGCATAGTCTAAAAGCTTGTTGTTTCATCCAACGTAATGTTTGACTGCGAATAAAGAGAGATAGCATCAGAGCCGTCGGTTATCAATCGGTAAATTCCGCTGATCACTCGCGGCCGCTTCGCTAGGTCGTCATTCATGATTTCGCATTCATAAAACTTGTTCCAGGAGTATACTTCTTGAGAAAAAATCTTACAAGTTTGTGAAAAAAAAGTTAGTTATTTAGAATCTCCAATACATTTGCAAGCCTGGTATCTTAATGTTTTCTTTACTTTTACAATTTATAGGTACATTAGATATGGCCAAAGTTCAAGCAAAAACGCTGTTTTTCGGAGGCTTTAACTGAATTTGTTTCACACTTTTTTTAAATTACGCCAAGATACAAGGCTAGATATAGTACACAAGATACTAATTTGTTCAAAATATCTAACGAAAAATGTTTAACAACGCCATAATAAGTACAGGGGTTTTGTATGAAAAGTATGACGAATTGAGTCCTCTTAAGGTATGTTCACAAGTGTATGAGGATAATGGTTAAGATTGTGTCGGCTGATAATATTTGGGTTCTGTAGAAGAATGTTTTACTAGTGATTGGCGGTAAAAAAATAATTATTTTTTACAAGCTTTTATTTAATCTAAGCTCAAATCTCAAAAATGGGTTTCATTGAGAGTAGAGTATGACGTAACGCAATGAAATACATAACACAAAAAAATACTGTGGATAGAAGAGGGTTTTGAGAAAAATGTTAACCGAATAGAATATTAAAAAGTGCTTTGATATTCCCAATAAAAAAATCGTAAGTTACGTCTAAAAATATCTTTCGCGTCGATATTCTCCGTATTTTCAGCGATAACAACAATTTTATTTTTAAGAATATATAAGATACAGAATTATATTAGAATGTTAACCGGACACTTATTCAATTTAATGTGTATATTCTGTATAAGAAAGAAAATCCGTAAATAACAGTCCATTTCATAGAGTCGACACATTTATGATTTACCATTTTCAACCCTATTCCAGTGACGAACGAGTGCTGTCAAAATCGTAGTCAGTCCGCGCCTTAACTTGCAATGTAGGTATGTGTAACTATGTTCGGTGGAATCTTGCAAGTCGAATTTCACTCACTGGTCGGATTGACTTGATATTTGGTATACATTAGTATATTGGATGACAATGCAAGTACAGTCAACAAAAAAAACAGTCACCAAAAAAATCTTGTATTAAAATAGCATGTTACGATACGTGTGTGTAGTACTATTTACGCCGCAACAAACAAAGCAAATACAAATTGGAAAACGAATACCAGGTATGTGATTCTGAATTTGTATTTGCTTTTTTGACTTCACTTTCGTGTTTCGTGCGCTCCATGTGCCTTATATTCTGTAATCTGTGGAGACTGATTACAAGTGCCTTAAATCAACTTTAAATAAGAGAAAATCTTTGCTGAAAACGTTGTATCGAATTTCGAGATTGGGCCAAATTCTATGCTGGTGAGTAGGTATATATTCGGTAGATATATCTTAATTCCAAAAATCCGAACGAAACCGCAGCAGACAGCTAATATTACATTATAAAGCCGCCTTATAAACAAACTTAATAAACCTCGCGTTACCGCAGCCAAAGCCGGATACTGCTTTCACTTGAAAACGGCCTAAACTATGGCGTAACCTTTAAATAATAACTGGTTTACTCGGTCTCGTGTGGTGATCACTCATCATTGATCGTAGAGCTAATGGCTGGGTGATAGGAGACCCGAAATTAGATTGTTTGATATAATTTAGGATGGGATATACAGGACGTAGTTTTGGTCAGCGACGAGCGACTCAGGGTCGATAATACAAATGATACTGGTGCTAAAAAAAATATAAAAAAAATACTTTTTTTTTAATAATAAAAATAAAAAAATTAAAATTTTGAAAATTATGTAATAAGCTAAAGTGTAGACATAATACTCAACGGGAGTACGAGGGAATAAAGGGGTGGGGCGATGGCGGCTTGTGCCTAGCTCTAGTCTGTGCACGTGCCTAGTAACCATACTTTGCGGTAATTTTATTTCAAATTGAATAAGGTATTTCTCAACATATTTAGAGTATTTAATGGAATTAAGTCCATTTTTGGGGAATATATATTTTGTACTACCGCTCCTGGGTCGCTTGTCGCCGACCAAAACAACAACCTGTATAGAGCGCTCGTGGTGTAGCATTGTTAAGCCGTTCTTAATCGATCGGTAAAGTTAAGCTACCACTGGTGAGGCCGGTACCTGGATGGGTGATCGCCTATTGGTATTTCAACTCGAGCGTTTTTCGAGGCTTCGGAAGGCACGTAAAGCCGTTGGGTCCGATGTGACGTTAAGCTAGTTGGAAGCCTCCTAGGCGGTTCGAAAACTCCAACAGTAGGTTGACCACTAGCCTACCTCCACCTCGCCGCAGTGGGCACGCGTGGTGGAATTTTCCCCCGTACGTTGTTGACATACCGAATATACGTACACAGCGCTTTGCTTCCTCATTTATAATGCGGTCAGCAAGGGAGTGGAACTTGCTTCCGGCGTCTGTGTTTCCTGACGCTTACAATCTAGGTACTTTCAAGGCCAGAGTGAATAGGTTTCTTCTGGGTAAGCGTGTTTCATCTTAGGCTTCGTCATCGTCTCTTATGGGCGGGTCAGTGGCCAAACGCAAGCCCATTTAATAAAAAAAAAAAAGTATCTGCCCATTCCGCTTCACCCTCATTTGTGAAAGGAGACCTGTGTGGTCTATTTTACTGTTTGTATAGTCATTATTGAAAGGTAACATCTTTCTGTGCTCTTACTCCTACCTAGCCCCACATTTTTTTATTAATGGGCTTGCCTTTTGCCCCTGACCCGCCCATGAGGGACGACGACGAAGCCTAAGTGCCTGTACGCTTTAAAATACGCGCGAATATTTTTGCTGGTGCGATGCTTGTGGACGCAATGCTCCAAGTAACTCGCCATACGCGCGTAATGCTCTCGCGCGAGTGAATCGCCGCGATTTCACCTCTTCTGGACAGGCACTAAGCCATCTTAGTGCACACACTTACCCAGAAGAAACCTCGTCACTCGTCACTCTGGCCTCGAATGTCTCTAGATTTTAAGTCAGGATACACAGACTTCTGAAGCAAGTTCCACTCCCTTGCTGTCCGCTCAATAAATGAGGATACAAAACGCAAAACTTGGGAAGGTTAGGAGATGATTTATACCCTACTTCTACTCTTTCATACAGCTCATTAATAAAATCTATGCCTAGATTTAAACAGGGATGTTACCCAATCCAGGGCACGGGACAACCAAACTACGTCCAGCCGATACTTTATTACTGCTACAAGCTTAAGATTTAAACAAAATCTGGATACGATACAATCGTAAATTAGTAATCTTGACGGGCCAGTTGTCGCCGTTAGTTAAGGCTCCACCTATCGCGCCGCAGGTCGTGGGTTCGATTCCCGCATAGGACATGCATTTGTAAACATGTCTGTATGTCTTGAGTCTGGGTGTAATTATGTATATTAAGTATGTATTTACAAACAAAAAGTAGTATATGTATTATATCAGTTATCTGGTTTCCATAGTACAAGCTCTGCTTAGTTTGGGATCAGATGACCGTGTGTGAGGAATGTCCCGGGATATTTATTATTTATTGATCTATACAAAGCCATGGACTTGCTCATGAGACGGCATCAGCTCCATTTATAACCCAAAGGATAGGCATAAGAGCTATATAGCGTAAAGGTTTATATAGAGGTTGTTATGATGTCCGATGTACTGAATTGTTGCACCTTTTTGTTTTTATGTTAGAAGGTTGACAAGCAGGCGGCCAACCTTATGGTAAGTGGTTACCGTTGCCAATGGACATAGGAAGACCATGGGGATTGCCAATGACCTTTATAAAGCTTAGAAGGTAACCGGCTCTCAAGTCCCACTACCGGACCACACCGGTACAGAGCCAGGCGGGTACTACGAAGTACCCGACCACCGACAGCGGCGCCTACTCCATGGGTTCTAGGGCTAGCACTCATAACCACAGACATTAAAATCTAAAAGTTTTGAGCAATATCTGTACAACCTCACCCGCTCGTGGTGTAAGAAGTCTCTCTCTACTCCTTACATTATTTAATTGTCTAACCACTAATACTTATGTATCACGCAATACTATTTAATTTTTTTTTAAAAAAAGCTTATTCAAAATATGACATGAGCGTTTGAGGTGTGCACTTTTGGATTACTTTTTTTTAGTATCCTTCCTCAATTTACGAAATGCATCACCTCTTTGTCCTACTGTTTGTCTGTTCTTTTAAAGAAGTTATCAAATGGGGATTAGCAACGACGGGTTTGTCTAAAAGCCGGTGCCCCTGACCACCCCGGGCTATAATTTGAGAACAATGTCAATATGTTTATTGAAATTAGGGCCGCTGCATTTTTAACTCTATTGAACATACTTAAGATCTTACGTATAGCTAAGATTTTGGCTAAAAACAAACCTACTAAAAATATGATATAGATACTTACATCCCAATTCATCGAAGAACTTCGACTTGACGACATTCGAACTTTTTAGTTCATTATTATCACTTGGCGCTTCTAACTGAGATGTCACTGTATCACTTAACTTTGTCACGATCCTGTCACTGTTCACCATGTTTTGTAGTTCGGTTGGCACACTCGGCACATTTGCCGATTTGTATTTCAAATTCTTTAACTGTCCGTTTTCGTCCAAAATCGTTATGTCCTCGAAATTATTTACTACATCACTATTTTTACCAATGCTTTTTATTACGTCAGAATGAAATTTACTCTCACTTAAAAGTTTCGAGAGCACACCATTGTCACTGCCGTGAATAAAATTCTTTGATTCGTAAATATCCCGATTCACAACATCTGTGTCCTCTAAACTGTCATTGTCACATTTAACTAAAGCAGTTAACTTTAGGAAATACATAAGAATTATCACTTTGGTCGATGAAATTATTTTACTGTACATAATTATTTTTTATGCTATCATTCACGTTATCCGTCACTGGAACGCTGAACAAAAATCGCGGCGTTCTATTTTCAAATTCAAATAATGCTGACTCATCACTTTAAAATAAAAACGTGTTCTGATTACGATTTAACAATAAAATTACAGCTAAGAGCACTGAGTTTATTTTTTTTTTTTAACGAAAAAAGTTCTAATACCGTATCGATGTCTGGCAATGGTAAAATCAATGTATAAAACGAAAGTGTCGGTCTGCGGCCGCAAGGAGCCGAGACAAGCGCTCAAGTGACGAATATTTAAAAGTTTTTAGAGACAAGTTTGGAGAAATGTGTTTACATAACAAGTTAACTTGTAATAGGCAAGTACGTCCGGCTTGCTTCATGCTATACAGTCTCATTGTCAAGGCCTTGACCAAGCCACGAGCGACTTGCGATTCTATTTTCATAATAGGTTTTCCCGTGCTCCAAAGGGAGCTAGCTGTTTTCCCGGGATAAAAGTATCGCAGAGGTTTTTTTTTAATTTTAGATGTGCTTGCGTTTGTTCACTGTCCTGGCACATAAAGAACAATTTCGAAGCCTAAAACAGAGCAAACAGAGCCCGGAATAAACCTATTCACTCTGGCTTTGATTCCAAAATTGTAAGAGTGGAAACACAGACCTTGGAAGCAAGTTTCACTCCCTTGCTGTCCGCATTACAATTAGGATGCAAATCCCTGTGGTCGGTATGTCAACGTACTGACGAAATTTTTACCGGCCTCTGAACTTTTAATTTGGCGTAAGAATTGGAGGAATCAATTTGAATAATAAAGTCATACACTCCGAAATCATATTTTTTTGTATGAAAATTATCTCGGGAGTTCCATCTTATAGACCAGGGTCAAAGCCTACAAAAATGGTAAAAAATGAAAAAAAATTACAGTAGGATGAAACCCATTAGAAAAGCAGGGGAATATGATCAAAATGAGAGGAAAAATAAATTACGGTCGATCCGAGTTCGGGAAGTGGGAGGGGGTGAGTTTTTAAGGGTGAAAAATGGTTTATCTTGATTTCCGGCAAAACTACAAGTCCTATGGAAAAAAGTTAAATGGCAAAGTTGTAGGCAATAAAAAAATCTACAACTTTTGTATTTGCAGATTTTTCACATAACCTCAAAATTTATGTGAAAAATTCAAAAAACCATGTTTTTGGTTTTTTATTTATATCTTTTTCAAAAAAATTTTTTTTTCTACGAAATTTGGTGAAAACTTACCTTATTATGTCCCAAATACACTGTAATTTATTTGATTAAAAATATTTATTTTTTCGCTTCATTTTAATTTAATATCAAAAAAGCACCCTAATTTTCAATCCAAAATTCTGACGTCAAAATATCAGCTTTTTTCAAAAAGTTTGGGGGTTTTTTGTTCGTTGAAATATCTACTTTCTGATGGTGTAAAGAAAAATATACATTACTATAGGAAATATTCTTAGAAAATGCAAAAAATTGAAAAAACCTCAAATTCGAAAATTTTTTTTTAATCATTATGTACAATTTTGAGGTATTTATTAAAATTTACACTTTAATTACTCAAAAAACGTAAGATTTCATGTTTTATTGATAAACGAAAAAATTACAAATTAAAATATACTTCTATAGTTAACAAACAAATAAGTTAATAAAGTTAATATTTAATAAGACATCTACAATATTTTGAAAAAGTTGTAGAATCTTCTTTAAATAATATTTGTCGATGCCTATTTATTGCTGTTTTAAGATAATTTATATACCTGAGTGACCTTCGGTGAATTTAAGCCCATTGTAAGTTATTTCATTGAGAAGTGGGGACGGACCTAGGAGGGTCTGGGCCTTACTACATACCTGCTATTTCGTAGCAGCTGTAAAGACCGTTAGCCAGTATTCGAGATACAGAGTAGTGTACAACATCGTTTTTAAAAATACACGTGCATGCTGAGTTACTCTAAGTGATTTGTGAGAAATTTACTTTATTCAAAGAATCGTTTGGAATCTACATAGCAAGGTAAATACTATCTGTATTTTAATCTATATTAATCAGCTTCAAAATAAAAATAGTAATATGTTTTTTTATGAATAGTATGTTTAACGTAACATAACCTAAAAAATTGAAATTGAATGATATTTTAGTACAAGAATAAAAAAATAGTAATTTCGTTTATTTTATACAAACAGATTTAGTTATACTCATGATGTTAAAGTTTCAAATTTTTTGTATTTATTGTCGATTCTCTTCTTGCTAGACGCCACTAAACGATTCAAAGCTGTTTTTTTTATTTCATGCACTTGCTTGTCGTCTGACTTATTGCAGATTATACAAACAGATTCTTCCATACTGGTAATCTGAAAGGACAAAATCAAATTAATAATGCCTTCAAAGTTTTATCATGAGTATAACTAAATCTGTTTGTATAAAATAAACGAAATTACTATTTTTTTTATTCTTGTACTAAAATATCATTCAATTTAAATTTTTTAGGTTATGTTACGTTAAACATACTATTCATAAAAAAAAAAATTACTATTTTTATTTTGAAGCTGATTAATATAGATTAAAATACAGATAGTATTTACCTTGCTATGTAGATTCCAAACGATTCTTTGAATAAAGTAAATTTCTCACAAATCACTTAGAGTAACTCAGCCTGCACGTGTATTTTTAAAAACGATGTTGTACACTACTCTGTATCTCGAATACTGGCTAACGGTCTTTACAGCTGCTACGAAATAGCAGGTATGTAGTAAGGCCCAGACCCTCCTAGGTCCGTCCCCACTTCTCAATGAAATAACTTACAATAGGCTTAAATTCACCGAAGGTCACTCAGGTATATAAATTATCTTAAAACAGCAATAAATAGGCATCTACAAATATTATTTAAAGAAGATTCTACAACTTTTTCAAAATATTGTAGATGTCTTATTAAATATTAACTTTATTAACTTATTTGTTTGTTAATTATAGAAGTATATTTTAATTTGTAATTTTTTCGTTTATCAATAAAACATGAAATCTTACGTTTTTTGAGTAATTAAAGTGTAAATTTTAATAAATACCTCAAATTGTACATAATGATTAAAAAAAAAAATTCGAATTTGAGGTTTTTTCAATTTTTTGCATTTTCTAAGAATATTTCCTATAGTAATGTATATTTTTCTTTACACCATCAGAAAGTAGATATTTCAACGAACAAAAAGCCCCCAAACTTTTTGAAAAAAGCTGATATTTTGACGTCAGAATTTTCGATTGAAAATTAGGGTGTTTTTTTGATATTAAATTAAAATGAAGCGAAAAAATAAATATTTTTAATCAAATAAATTACAGTGTATTTGGGACATAATAAGGTAAGTTTTCACAAAATTTCGTAGAAAAAAATTTTTTTTTGAAAAAGATATAAATAAAAAACCAAAAACTTGGTTTTTTGAATTTTTCACATAAATTTTGAGGTTATGTGAAAAATCTGCAAATACAAAAGTTGTAGATCTTTTTATTGCCTACAACTTTGCCATTTAACTTTTTTCCATAGGACTTGTAGTTTTGCCGGAAATCAAGATAAACCATTTTTCACCCTTAAAAACTCACCCCCTCCCACTTCCCGAACTCGGATCGACCGTAATTTATTTTTCCTTTCATTTTGATCATATTCCCCTCCTTTTCTAATGGGTTTCATCCTACTGTAATTTTTTTTGGTTTCAAAAATTATCTACCCTGGTCTATATTAGACTTTACCGTTTCTTGTAACTTGAGCGTTATTGAAAATCGCTATCCGCTTACATTACCGCTGACAACCTAAAGTTAGTTCAGATAACATACTGTATTTCGCTTTTTATTACAAATATGTTTTTAAAAGTGAAATTACTTAAATATAATTAATGAAAGTTTATTACCATTTTGTAATCGTAATAAAAAAGATATAAAAAGTAAGACTCGGAGTTTTTAAGAACGCATTATGAAGAGTGAATTAATAGGTGTAGGTACATTAACTGAAAATTACCTTTCATAATTTCACGACGTAATAGAAAAAAAAATGCAAGTACTTTCATTTTAACGACCAATGACTGTTTTTTTCATCATCAGCCCATAATGTCCCGCTGCTGAGCACAGGCCTCCTTTCACAAATGAGGGTGAAAGGGAATGGGCAGATACTCCATCACGCATGCCCACTGCGGATTGATGGAGGTAGGCTAGTGCTCAACTGACGTGAGCTTCGACTGAAAACCAGCGCGAGGTTTAGTTTTTTTACTGACCTAAGCATTACGCTATTCTGTGCGAGACCTATTCCTGGCATCGCGCAACATTACTATACTTGTAGCTATATTACCTTTTCTATTTCACAGTGTCAATACTATTAATAAAATGAATTTATCTCTTATTTCGTAAATTATTTTTATTGATAGTTAATTAATTATTACAATTTGCGAAGAACTATCAAATATTAAAGTTTACTTTTGCCACTTTTCACCATTTTCTTGAGTTCTTTCCTCAATATTTTCCCGCTGGCGCTCTTCGGAATTTGTTCGATGAACCGAACACCGCCTCGTAAGTGTTTCGGATTTGATAACTGAAACAAAAGTTTTTTTTTTCTTTGGTCAATAGCTAATTCGAAGCGAAGCTCTAGCTGTGGCTTTATTAAGAACGTCAATGCTTCTTATACAGGATCCTGACACATTCCTCACACACGGTTAACTGATCCCAAACTAAGCAGAGCTTGTACTATTGCCAGCAGGGCTATTTCAAAACGCTCGGATTCGATATCGGAAACGGATTCAAAAACTATCGAGGCGATATTCCGCAATTGCTATTTTAATTTCCGAAAACTTTTCGATGAATCAAATTGATATTTCCGTAAAGAAACATCAAAAATATTCTATTTCTGAAATTAAAAAAGCAATTGCGGAATATCGCCTGGGTAGTTTTTAAATCCGATTCCGATATAGCCCTGCAGATAACTGATATAATACAAATATAATTCTTTTTGTTTCTAAATACATACTTAATATTACAGACACATAATTACATACAGACATGTTCATTCACACAAATGCATGTCCTGTATGGGAATCGAACCTACGACCTGCGACGCGATAGGTGGAATCTTAACCAACCGCGCCAGCTGGCCCGCCTATAATACATCAATCAGTATAACATCAATTCAATACGTTTCAAAACACCCACCCTCGCAGCAACAAACTCCTTCAACTCGTCCTCAGTGACCGTCCCACCAGGTTGTACCACCACGAAGGCGAGAGGAACCTCCTCAGTTTCCTTATTGATCACTCCCACTACACCCACGTCACGCACTCCGGGATGCTGGAGTAGAACTGCTTCTAGCTCTGCTGGTGGTACCTGACCACAAAAGAAACCAACGATTCAAGGACCATTTCTTTAATTCAGGGTTCTTCAATAAAGATAATATTTTTTTGGTGGCTCGGCAACCCTTGGTGTAGAAAGCATCCTTAAGCTACTGCAACCGCTTACCATCAGGCGGGCAGTAAGCTTTTTTGCTAGTTTTGTTACCTTATTAGTAGGAGATAGGTATCTATTTTTTTTACAATTAAGTCGGTAAACAAGCACACGGCCCGCCTGATGGTAAGCGGTTACCGAGCTTTCCCACCTCCCCTATGAGCCATATGATGTTTGACTATAAAGTGACGATGTGGCGCGCAAGGTGAGTATCACACAATGCCTAGAAGCGAACTACTTTACTAATTAAACTTGAGGGTGGTAGCCAGCCAGACGGGTACTACAAAGTACCCTACCACCCCAAGCTCAAGCTCAATTTAAGATTCAAACCACAGCTATTAGAATCACTGATTCCACTACGAAATTTGTCCACAAATTACGTAACTATCAAAAATTTTATAACTAGAAGATTTCAGTGTCAAATCTACTGAAGATATCACCGACTCGGAAATCAGCTTTCAACTAAGAATCTTCCAAAAACACTAAAAAATCGAAATCAAAAAGTCATTTATTCACTTTAGGCCTTGGTAAGGCACTTATGAACCCCTGATATCACTTTACCTGATACCCCTTATATTTGATCAGCTCCTTCAATCTATCGACGATGAAGAAATGCCTGTCTTCATCATAATACCCGATGTCCCCTGACTTATAAAAACCTTCGTCATCGAAGTCCTCGTTATTGCTCTTGCCGTGGTATCCCTTCATGACTTGTGCACCTTTGATGCATATTTCACCATGTTGATTGGGGCCAAGGGGTTTTTGGGTTTTGGTGTCGATTACCTGGAATCATCGAGGTAAATTCCTTTACAGTAATATCCAGATGTGATTTTATAAAGCAAATCACTGCATCTAAATGTTGTCTGTGGTGTGGTGGAGAATTAATGGAATAGATATTACGAAATCAACGTCTTGTTTGGGTTATTAACGTATTGTTCGCAATAATATTACACCCACATCCACACACACTTACACACACACACACACCCACACTCTACCCTCGCACACATCCACACGTTTTTGCATTGCACAATTGCATTATATAATAGAGCATTTTTGGCGCTGGTCCTTCACTGTTTTACAGAGGTTTACAGACTCCCATAATACAGATTATTCTAGCTTGAGAGCCAGAAGACTCATAGATTTGTATTTTAGCCGTAATTAATTATAATATTATCAACTATGTTTTTTTTTTAATGTGTGGCAAGAAATATAGATTATTATTATACGTAGACCACTGCGGGAATCCGCAGTGGTCCTACGTGGTGGCTTTTTAGTCTAGCAATAAGCCAGTGACAGAGTAAGCTGTTCGGGAGAAGAAACTTGTGTAAGCGAGATAAAATAATGAGAAAAGGGAAAGATAACTTTATAATATGTCTAGAGAAGTGACCCAATGTAGCACGTAACATATTCGTCCGCGTAAAAGCTATCTAAAGCTAATAGCATATAACACACCATCGTATTTAACTTGTACGCCTGCAGTTTTGCTAATCGATTTCAAATTCCCGATGATTGATGGATGATTGTTATTTTTGCGTGGTTGATATAAACGGGATTAACAAAAGAATCCAGTCCAAATGGTTTAACCCTAACTTATTATTTGTTACTCGACCAGTCCTGTATAGTAGTGGTTGTTTTCCAAATTTTTTTTTTCTTGAAAATAATTATTCATGATATCTCAAAAACTAAAGCTGATACAAAAAATCTGACAGATCTAATACCAGCACCCCTAAAATGTATAATAAGTCATAATATTGCATGCAACAAAAATGCTGCTCCCTTGTGTTATGATTAAATTGGGTAATAGTTACGTTAAAATATTTTCGTAAAGTCAGATCGGGTTTTAGTAAAAGGCAGTTGTTCTACTTTTTGCAGGAATTTTTTGACAACATGAAAATAAAACAAAACCGCAATGTTACTTTACAAGTTCCCGCCAAAAATAAATTATACTATACCTTCAATATCATGCCAGGAACAACAACGCCAACACTTCCCGGTTTCGATATGGCCACCTCATCGTAAGTAATCCTGGTAACACCGAGGGTTACTTCAGTGGCGCCGTAACCTTGCAATACACCTTGAGTATTCGGAAACCTGTAAAAAATAACGATAAAATAGAAGTAAAAACGACCTATATGACGATTTACGCGATAACATGTTCGATTTTTCGTCTTTATCTATGCTTAGGTATATCTTTTTTATTGTTAATTATTTGGAAAAAAAAAGCCAAACATAGTCAGATTGTCCAAAAAATATATAAAAAATGTAACCTTGCTGAGTTTCTTGCCGGATTCTTCTCAGTTGAAGGCCGAGTTCCGAACCGGTGGTAACTTCAGTAAATGTGACCTTCATAAGTGCCCTTCTGGGGCCTAAATTGAATAAATGGCTTTGACTTTGACTATAAAACGAAATTCAAAAGTATGTAAGTAGGTATTCAAATAGACCTTCGTAGGTACTAAAAAAGTCTGACTCTATTACCGGTTCGGAAGGTTGCATTTGCTGAGAAGAGCCGGCAATAAACTCAGCAATTACTGTTTTCAAAACAAGCTTAGATTCATTACATAATATTTACATTCGTCTCACTGACTGATCATTTAAAAACATTAAATAAAATAGCTCTATTCTATAAGCAGATAACTGTGTATTTACTTCTTAGTGACAGCTTGAATAGTGTCGCGATGCAAAGGAGCTGCTCCTGAGTATATCAATGTTACTGAGCTGAGGTCATACTGCGACTGAGCCTTACTCACTGCTACCAATACAGGAGGAACTGCTGTTAGTTGTGATACCTAAAAAATTAAAGCCATGAAAGCCGTCATAATGTTTATAACAACTGATATAGCTTGTGGATGTAGCGTTATGCTTGAATAATTAAGCTTATTATATTATTATAACAGTTATCTTTATAACGGCTTATTGCTTTTTAATAGATATATATTAAGCTTGATATAGGTACTACCTTATACTTCTCAATAGTTTTGAAATACAGATCAACGTTGAATTTTGATAAATACAGGCCTGTTCTGCCCACAGCCAATCCTGTTAGCATGCCAACCAAGCCCATGGTGTGGTACCATGGAGTGATAGTAAGGGTTAACAATTTGGGGTCGTGCGATGTGGGCCTGGAATATTATTATAAATTCTTGATTTTGATTCGCTATTTACATAATTATAACGCTAGCTTTCGGCCGCAGTTTCACCCGGGTTTCCAAGGTATTTTATATTTTTCCAGAATACATTGAATCCTATATGTTATTGCAGGTTATAATCTGTTTTTCAAATTTCATCACAAGTAGTTGAGCCGTTGAGGCGTCAAAGGTAACAAACAAATAAATTTAATTTCGCATTTATATTAGTAGGATCACTCTTATGAAATTAATAAGATTTCAATTCAAAATATTAAACTCACAGAGAACATGCTGCTATAACATTTAAATGTGTCAACATTACACCTTTTGGTAATCCAGTAGTTCCCGAAGAATATAATATAAATAACGTATCCGATTGTCCTTTAACATCAACCGCTTCAAACTGTTCATATTTAACGTTATTTTTAACGTTTACTGCTATATCGTTGTATAGCAATGTGTTATATTTTTTTTCATTACCGAATAAAATTATTTTCTTTAAGCATGTGATTGTTTTTAACGTTTCCTCGTTGTTTTTGTATGTTGTTGGTGAACAAATAATGACTGTTGGATTTGTAATGCTGGTCGCATGTTTTATTTCACCTGAAACAAAATTATATATGTTGTAGGAGTTATGTTTGCGGACGCTAAGAAATGCTGCGGGGAATTTAAAGAGAGGTAGAGAATAACGGAAATACCATACCCCTGATGTCGCCACATGGGCAACCATAATAACCGCATAACATAAGGAAAGCTCGCTTCGCTTGTTTGGTATGTGAGCATAACCACAGATTACTAAATAGTTATGGCATAACCGAGACATTGATATTGACAATCGATGCATTAATTAGTCAATAAATAACATTATTAAGGGTTGTTAAACTACTCTCTTTTTTATACTCCGAAGTCGGTAAGCAAGCCTACTCTACTATGTTAGTTCCATATTTTTATTTCATACCTTTAGTATATCCACTATTAAGTGTAGTCAACGTAGCACCAGTACACACCACTCCAACTACAGCGCTCCAGTACTCCTGTCTATTCTCTGAAAGCAGAGCAACTACTTGTCCCTTTCCTACACCCATGTGCATGAGGGAGACAGCGAAATTCATCGCTTGCTGTGCTATATCTCTGTATGTTATGCTTTCATCTGTTTCCCCATTTATCTAGAAAATAAAAAAGTTGGTATAACTAGTTTTGGATCAAAAGAAAGCGAACGCAATGCGATGACCTCAGGAGTAGCGACTTCGAATGGCTAAGTTTCTAGGTTCAATCCCTCAGCTTTCGGTGAAAGGAAACATTGTGAGGGAACCATAGCACGGTGGTAGGGTACTTGGTAGTACCCAACCGGCTGGCTACCACCCTCAAGTTGAAAATCTGTTGCCAAGCATCTAACAGTCTTTCGGCAAAGCACTTGCGGGTCTATTCCGACCTAGGCTTTGTGTGCCTACCACCTTCGGCCACATCAACACTACCACAGTCACTACTTAACCATTAGTTCTTACTTCCATTAATAATTCACAACAATATAAATACGACCGCACAGACATGTGCAGTACCTAAGTTAAGTAGGTAGTGCTTACTAACAAAACTTAAGAACTAACTTAAAAACTTAACTTTACTTAAACTAGACTTAAGTGTTTTATGCCAATTAAAATTGTTTTATTCATATATTTATTTTAGTTTGTAAGGTATTTATCTAATGGCCATAAGTAGCCTGAAAATAAAGATTATAATGATTATTAAATTAGCCTATGTTCTATATTCTGGTGGCGTATTTTATACTCTTTGAATCTGGTTATATAATTCTCTCGATATCGAATTTATCACTTTTTCAAAAACAGTAAATGCTAAAAATACATATGAAAATATATGTATGCCAAATCCGTCACATCCAAATCCGTTCACTAGTTTTTGTGTAAAAGATTAAAAATATCTTCAAAAATCACATCCTAACACATCCATACAAACATTCACGTATAAAATAATATTAAATATGGCTGTTATGAAATGTTACCGTAACTAAATTAGTCTCTATTTACTTAAACTCATAAATGCGATGCGTATCCTAACACCTTTTATTTGGGCATCGTCAAGGCTAATATGAATAGGCATCTTCTAATCAAGCGTGTAATATTTTCGGTCTCACTGTCTGACTCTTTTGAAGTTGCGATAAGTATTTGTGCTCTTTTCTGTTGTATCATAATTATATTCAAAGTCCATGGTCAGATCATAATAAAATGTATATTATAGGACCACCTTGGGAGTTACCTTAATACATATAGCCTAACCCGCTTATTCATAATAAAGTTATCAAACATTGATTAGCTAAAATTCCGAAGTCTTTATCTGACAGGTGACATTTGGTGATCGAAAGATTGAGACGGGGCACACTATTACACTGATTTAGTTAAAAAGCGATTATGAATAAGGGGGTTAGAATCAGCGTTGCCAGACGTCCCGATTTTGGCGGGACGTCCCGATTTTTAGCCCAAAATTAAATGTCCCGCGCGGGACAGGCCCAGTCCCGCTTTTCGAGGATTACTCGACGGTGAAATAATCGTTCGATGTAGAAGAGGGAAATTATTAAGACACCACTGCCACAGTATTACCATATGCCTAATGGTAAAACTGTGCCTCTGCACAGAAATGGCACCAGCTCTCCCATGACGCATCTTATACCGCGCCAAAGTCACAGTGACAAACTTCAAAGTCAACGCAATCCAACAATACGGCCGTATACTTATGCCGCATATTATGACGCTCGCAAGGGAATCTAAACCTATAGTTCTTCCCGTTGATCACATAGAATCATACAATTTTGCAAGAAACAAACAATTCCATGTAGCACAAGTAAAGGAAGAAATCCGAAAAGCGTTTTGTAGTCACATCGAAAAAAAAAAATTATACCTAATACAATATAGTCGAAATAAAGAAAATCTTCGAGACTTCCGTGATGATGAATGAACTATTTACATAACTACAAGTTTCTACGGAACCCTCGGTGAGCGAGTCCGACTCGCACTTGGCCGGTTATTTTTAGTATGTCCCGCTTTCGGCGATAGAATCCCGCTTTTTTTACTCAAGATGTTACAAAATCCCGCTTTGACCGAAAAAATATCTGGCAACGCTGGTTAGAATATATTATATTCTAAGGTTTAAGCTATCCAAATCGGATAAGCCGTTTACGAGAAATCAGTAAATTATGTACCAGCTACATAAAAACGTAGAACCTCTTTTTTAAGTTGCCTAAAAATTACTTAGGAGTGTGAGTTTTATGACTTCGGGTTCCAAACGTGCGTCCAAGCTTCTATCAGAGAATATTAAAAAAAATACTACTTACAATGGCAACATTATCCCTGAACTGCCAACATTTATCCAAAATATAGTCACCGAAGTTTAATTTAGAAGGCACATTAAGACCCGTAGGGCCGTACACATAATTTGGATTTTTGTACATTGTTTCGAGCAAGTAGCAACAAATATACGTGCGTATGAAACGCGTGCGCTGTTAAACTGAGGATGTTATGCCTATATTATCTTATCCGGCAATTACATTGTTTGCCTACTTACTATTGATATTATTAATAACTATACTTACCTACATCGTTTGCGCGTGTAGGGGGAGTTGTGGAGGATTGATACAACTTAAATATAAAGCCGTCGATCTGATCTAAACACTTATTTTTATAGCCAAAAGATGGGTTTATGGATATCACATAATCAAAAGCATAAAGTTATTTAATCAGTTTAGGCCCTGGTAAGGCACTTATGAACGTTAAGTTGATACAGTAGAATTTACCACCGGTTCGGAATACACTTAAACTGAGAAGTCTCCGGCAAGAAACTCAGCAAGGCTATTTTTTGTGGAAGATCTTTTAAAACAACACTTCGCTATCTAATTACATTTGTGTAAAGGCTCTGCCAGAATACCAGCGTTGCACTGTTGAGCAGTGCAGCTTTATGCTGAGGTAGGGACCTTTTGACCCCACGCAACATTTACTAATTAATTATAAGCAGGTACTTATGTGTGTACACATAGATTGTTTCATAAATAAATATATAATAAAATTTTGTTAATTTAAGTGTGTAGGTACTTTCACCCTGTGGGGCAATAAATAATTTTTCTTTATTTCTTTACTAATATCACTCGAGGATAATGTAGCTTCCTTTAGTGAAAGAATTTTTCCAATCCGACTGGTAGTTCCAGTGATTAGCCCGTTTAAACAAACAAAAAACTACCGCTTTATTTATATTAGTATATAGATTAGTAGGTTAGGACGTTGCCCTAAGAACAAAGTTCCTAGGTACTCCAACTTATCACAAACAATATCAGCGTTATCTAAAGTATTAGCACATACTAATGAAAGATAATGAGCAAAATATAAGATGCTATCTTGTTTATTGATAAATTACATAAGTACTACATACTTTCTGCACACAATATCTCGCCAAGGTTATCGTTGAGCTCCTTATAGGCTAAATTAGGCCAGGCATACGGCCCACCTGATGGTAAGCGGTTATCGTAGCCTAAAGACGCTTCTAACAGCAGTAGGTACCTACGTTAGCGACCATGCAAAAATCTCTTCACACCTTTCTTGAAAAAGCAACGCTATACCTATTCCCGTAGTAAAATCTCGGAAGGGAGCAATTTCCACCACCTGAGACACACCTGAGATTCCGCAGGTCCTTTGACACCTTTGGAACCATATTAATTCAAGTGGATTGAATTAAAATGGGGCCGCTTGGGACCGCCCCCTTGATTAGGTCTTTAAAGCCGCTCTTAAAAGTGCCGACCAGGGTGGGCCAGAAACTCCAACAGTAGGTTGACTACTAGCTTATCTTTTATTCCATTAGGTACTTGGAAGACAAGAATACTTATATGGTTGAAGAAGCTCCTCTTTGCATTTGCATCTGGCTAAGTGAACATAGTATGATTACTTATGCATGTATATTGTATAAGTATTTGGAACAAAAGCTGTTTTATTCACTACACAAAAATGTTAGTTTTAAAAGAGATAATTAGGGTCAATTCACACCGAGAGGCGACGCGACGTCGCGCGCACTTTTGAAACAGCGATACGATATGGAACTTTATTTACTACACAAATAAAAGCTTGTAAAAAGTACACATTTCGAGGTGTAGCGCGACACCGCGAGGCGTACTCTTAATCCTCTTATCGGTTCATTCTAGTCACTACGATTAGAATGTAAATATTATGTAATGAGTCTAAGCCTTATAAAATAAATATTATATGTCTGTGGTCTATGTCGGTCCCAAAGATCTTGTAGCGAAATCCTAAGCTATGGTCAGTCCTATTACTATTTTGATTGCGTATAGTATAACATATTTTCATACGGATTAGTCCAATACAACATAACTGTAGACATAGTAGTAATATCTTTTACCCGACTGACCCGGAAGGAGGGTTATGTTTTTCGAGTGTATGTATGTATGAATGTCTATTTCTTTGTCACGCTCTGCAGCCTAAACGGCTCGATGGCTTTAAGCATATGAGGTATCGTTAGATTCGTCTCAACTGTGGGAGTGTCATAGGGTATATTATTTTTATATGGCGTCTATAAATACAAAAAGAGGGGAGGTATTAAAAACAAAAATTTCGTTATTATAACAATATGGGTATCAAATGAAAGCTTGTAAACAGCCCATTCCATATTTGTATATATTGTAATACTTTTATACTACCATTTTGACGTAAACTACAAAAAACCACGACAGTAGGTACTGGGGGCCAATTCAGTTAAATTACAACGTTAGACAATCAATTTCGATTGAGTTACAGTTCGTTTGCAATCCAATTTTGGTAATGACCAAAAAAGCTATTCTACTATTCGCTAGTTCAAACTGCAACTGAAACGAAAACGAACCTTAGCTGGATCGTAACTGGAGTGTAGCAGTGTTACATCAACAAAAATTCTAATATATACAAAATCTTTTATAATATGAATTAGGCACATAAATAATGATAGCACTCTCTTAAAAACTGAAAACATATTATTTAAGTCTTTATAAATAATTCAGTGATATAAAAGACCTATTGTATGCCTAGTAACATATCGTTTATCGAATACAAGGAAGAATATGTTTCAATCTATGCAGCTATGGTCATAAAAAAAAACATAACCATCACATAGGTAAACAAAACAAATCAAATTATTACGATTTCAAGCAAAGCAGAAGTGGTGAATATCAAACAATATCAATAGTAAAATGTGGAAGCGGAATGTGGAAAGGTCTTAGGTTGTTACCTTTGGTCAGTCAAGTGAGTTTGTACCATTGAATAAAAGGGATTTGTCCTTGATGGTGAGTACCTAAGAAATTCCAAGTTATTTCCTCGTTAGTTTGTACATAAGTATCGAGTCTTTCTATATTTAACATACTTTTCCACGCGAAAGTATCCTTGCATCATGTGCAGTGCAGCTATACCTAATTACTGCCTTGACTTCGCGGCAATATTTTATTACCAAATTGTATGGCCCTTTGTGTATATAATCCTTTTATGTATCATTGCTCTTTTTTGTTGTCTCCTATTATATAAGTAAGCTTTTAACAGGATGGCAGTATCATCCTGTGTTAGGTACAATTAGTTAGTATGAAAGTTGCTTAGTAAATAGGTAATAAAGACTTGTTTAGAAGAAGGGATTTCATGTCATAAATATGTCTTGCATCACAGGATTAAGTTAGTCTAGTTTCATAACTTTCATAGTATCTATAGACTTGCAGTCTTACCAAAGTAAACTCTAATGCATAATTTCTGTGCTGATCACTATCTTTACTCGTATTTTTAGACATGAATAGGAGGACTACATCGGTGAGGCAACTGGAGCTCCTCATCCAGTATATGGAAGACCATACGGATCTTGGTTTGAGTTGTGTGTGTGGATGGGAGGCACAAGCTCTTTCATGTCACCTGTGGGAGCAGTGCACCGCCATTTTAAATACCAAAGTGGATGCTTGCACTGGAAAGGAGTGGTCCATGGTAAGAACTTCAAGTAGTGCTTGTTTAATAAGTAAATAAAATTATAATCAGAGAAAATTAACCAAGAATGATATATCCCGATATAAATATAGATTATAGACAATCCTAACTAATATTATAAATGCAAATGTGAATTTGTTTGTTTATTTGTAACGCTTTCACACCTTAACTACTACGCAGTGTAAATTTTATTATATTTGATTTGTTTCAGAATAATTATGAATAACATCGAATGATTAACCCAAAGAAGCGCAATGACGTTGATTTTGCTTACAATCTATTCCACCAATTTCCCACCACTGACAATGCGCTCTGATTAGCTAACTCAAGGAAATATGCACTCTGATTGGCCGAGTCAAGAACATATGATGCAGTGATTGGTCCTTACTTTTCAAAATCACTGACTGGTTTCGGAATCGGATTGCTCGGTATTACTACTTTAAAGGGATTGTTCCTCGATGATGAATAATGAAGACTGATTATAAATATTGAAGACTATAAAAATAAAAACTGACCAATGATTTTTGTTTGGAATTTGTATTATATTGTTTAATGTGTATCAATAGTATATGTTTCTGACTGTATTGAAATGATTAATAAGTATTAGATTGACTTTAAAATTCTTATAATAGGTATTGAATGTTGGTCATGCAATAATTTATTGAACTTGAATTGTTCTACTATTTGAAATTATATGAGTCATATTTTTATTTCATTACATTATAATTAAGATATAGAATTAAATATAAATTTACAACAATATTTACACACTAAATAGGAAGAATATAAGGCAATTAATTAATTAATTATTCTAAGATATATATGTACACTACTACCATATTCTTGTAAATAAATTTATTTCATTTCAATTATATTTATATTTTAATCTAAAAAAGTCAGTTTAATTTCGCCCTCTCCAGAAAAATTACACTAAATTCTGTCGATAATTGCGACCTTGTAGAGGGATCATTGGCAAGCCATGTAAGCTGTGACCTATGATTAAGTCTGGCTAAACGGGATGCATCAATATTTACACCCCTTACTCTTTCTACACGCTCTCTGTCCAATGCTTGTTGTTATTCTTCACTACAATCAGGCTCTTGGTTGCATTGCAGTGCAATATTAAGAAGAGCACACAGAATAAAAGGCTTGCACTTGCATTTTAATCATCATCACTTTAATCCAAAGGTTTTTACGAACTCGCGGTCAGTCAAGTCAAAGGCGTAGGTACCTAGTTGCTTAATCTCAACATCAAATTCCTCCTCACTCTTCCGAGGTCAAGGCCTCGTGAGCAAGTTCAACGAAATCCATGTAAAACATCATGAAATCATGATTATAAAGATATTGTTATGTATAATTCAGTTACGATCGACAAAAAGTTAGTGTAAACGTACTTTTGTTCAACCGTTGATTTTGACATAAGAACGGTTGTGGTTCGGTTACAATTCAGTTCAATCATACGTCAAAATTTTAGCGGAATAAGGTGTTGGTTAAAGTTCATGTTCGACTCGTGTTCGATCGAATTAGCAGAATGGGGCTTTTATAACTTTCGATCGAACGTCAACTTTAACTCAACCATTACTTAAGTTGGACCGTTGGTTGATTAGTGGAATACGAAAACACGTAAAAGTCGATATTCAGCTGAGGTTCAATTGCAATTCTGAGATAATTTTCTTAGCTGAATTGACCCCCTGAGCGGTTACCGGACGTAACTCACAGAGTTGCGACGATTGTTAGCGTTACTTTACCTGCAGTCTGCAATACCTTATAAAATTCAAGTTATATTCAAAATTCTATAGATTTAAGAGCATGTTTTGCTCTTTTCAGTTACTTTTTGTTTTACGCAGTCGGGTTTTTTGTTTCTTTTAATATTTTTTGTAAGCATGTCTTCATTATACGAATCAACCCACAACACACTACCACTGAGCTATCCAGGATATCATCAATACCTAATGGGGAAAAATAAGGGAAAGCTAAGAAATAAAAACATATGTGTACATAATAGTTTTTTTAATATTTCATTTTAATTAATTACATAGTTATGTCGGGGTAGTTGGCGCGATCACGCCAAGTAGCTGTAGGTGTCCTTCTCGCCCTCCGTGCGCTCCAAATATTCCTTCTCGATAAGAATATCGATGCATTTCTGTTACAAACATACAATATCTATTAATTTACTTTGTTTCATCATCATCATCATCAGCCTATAATGTCCCACTGGTGAGCACAGACCTCTTTTCACGAATGAAGGTGAAAGGGAATGGGCAATACTCCACCACGCGTGCCCACTGCGGATCGGTGGAGGTAGGCTAGTGGTCAACCTACTGTTGGAATTTTTCAAGCCGCCTAGGAGGCATCCAACTAGCTTAACGACTTTCACAATTAAGTGACAGCTTTACGTGCCTTCCGAAGCATGGAAACGCTCGATTTGAAATACCACTAGGCGGTCACCCATCCAGGTACCGACCACGACAGGCGTAGCTTAACTTTGCCGATCGATTAAGAACGGCTAATCATGCTACAACACGAGCAATTCGTTTAAATGTTAATAAATACTCTGTAGTGTCTGTGAATAAGCGCGTGGCGTCACGTCGCACTGCATGCGCATCATGAATAGTCTGTCCGTCTCTCTCGCACGCCACCAAGCTTATGCGTATGAAGGAGACAGTTATTGTTTAGCTAGTACCCAACTGATATGGCTTACCGATGTACCTGCGCAGAAGATACATTTTCAAAGCGCGGGAAACGCTATTGGTCGGCAGCTGCCGCCATGTTAGCGCGCGCCGTGCGGAGGGGCGTGACTTGCGAGTGAGACGGAACTAACTGCTGCACTGTATTATGAACCTTATAGTAGTGATCTATGGTTGATTGTAAGTGTTAAGCATTCTTTCGTTAATCTTCGGGGCCATACTTTCTTTTCTGTGCGAACGAAGATTCACGACGGGCCTTATCAGTTGGGTACTACTGTACTGCTCAGAAATATATGATCTTTTTTGCATTTCCATTAGAATTGGCTGACTAATTACAAGCAATAATGTAATAAAACATACTGTATCATGAAATTGCATACGTGTGAGTACTGTGAACGTGCCAATCCTACAATGAGCTTGAGCTTTCGGTGACGGAAAACATCGTGAGGAAACCGTAGCACAGTGGTAGGGTACTTTGTAGTACCCATCTGGCTGGCTACCACCGTCAAGTTGAAAATCGATCGCCAAGCATCTACCGGTGTGTTCCGACAGCTGCATTTGAGAGCCAGTTCCTTCTAGGCTTTGTGTGTGCACCACCTTCGGCCACATCATCACTTACCATGGTGAGATTTTGGTTAAACACAAGCTAATACACAGTAAAAAAAAAGGTAACCGAACTGTATTGTATAATTTTGGAACGCGTCCTGTCTGGATATAAGTGTATGACCCTATCTCGTAGCCTATTTTTTTGTGCTGTGTATAGGCCTGTGTTTGACCATAATCTCACCATGGTAAGTGATGATGTGGCCGAAGGTGGTAAGCACACAAAGCCTAGAAGGAACTGATAACACACCGATAGGTGCTTGGCGACAGAATTTACAACTTGAGGGTTGGTTGCCAGCCAGGGCCAGCCGGGCTATTGCGTATCTTTGGTGGTAATCGTAACGAACACCATTAATTATTTCATCCAATGACGCGCACGCGGTATGACGCGACGATGACCATTCGCGGGCCCTGATTGGATGAAATTTATGAATGGTGTTCGTTACGATTACCACCAAAGTTACGCGGTAGAGCCCCTGTAGACAAGATGGTTGTCGACAATCGTTATCGTTAGTAAACGATCAACCTTTGTATGATATTGACATTTCAAATCGAATTATCACGTGATTTTTAACAATCTCGTATGTCAATCCCATACAAAGGTTGATCGTTTACTAACGATGAAGATTGTCGACAATCATCGAGTCTAGGGGGCAGGTGGGTACTACAAAGTACCCTACTACCGTGCTATGGTTTCCTCACGATGTTTCCCTTAACCGAAAGCTCAAGTTCATTGTAGGATTCGAACCCGGGACCTTCGTCTCGGTATCCGACCTACACTATCACTACCACTGGATACCTTAAAATTTATATGATGTGGAGTGTATGCTACGTTAGGTTAGGTTAGGTTATGTTACCTTAATGACAGGAACCCTGGGCTTGAACCTCGAGGAGAGCTGGTTGAGCACCTCCACCACCAGGTGCTGGTGCTTCAGGGTCTTGCGGGTCTTCATTATCCTCACTATAGCCGCCTGGAAACAACACAAAAAAGTATGAATAATCTAAATACACTTGATATTCCATTTGTAAAACCCAGACCTAGATAACGCAAGTATCACGTGTCAGTTTTTTAATACCTTCTATTTTGCCACAAGCACTATTTAGTGAAGAAAAACCAACTCAACAAGGGTGCCATTTCTTGACTACCTACTATGACTATTTAGTGACGGGAAAAACCAAATCAATTCATGTGAACCGATGCAATGTGAGCGCGATTGTGGTTACGTTAAGCATTTAAGTCGGGCACTTAATCTGGCACGCGAAGTAGGCTCTTGTATTATCTAGGTATATCTATATCTGTGGGTGAAAGTAATATGACTAAGCACATTCGTAAGAAGGGACGTAAATAATTCAAAACAATTTCAACCTTATTGTACTTCCAGTACGATTCAAAAATATTAAAGGTCGCACCTATGTCTTACGTCCTCTGCCGTCACGCGCCATTTGTATCGTATTAAAAGAACCCAAAGGTTGAAATTTTTGCAACAAAAGGCGTCGGACTACGACTTTTTGCAGCGATTCGATAACCCGCATCTGTATCGCGTTATTAGCGAAGCAGAATCGTGGTAACGCGATTATATCGTGTTTGTTTTGCGACCGTATCGCTATCGCTACTCAATCGTTCCAAAGTCGTTGGGGCGGACCGGTAAAATCCCGTTATTGACAATCGACATAGATAACGTTATGTTTGACGTATCATGTTACACATTTTTAACTTCAAAAAAGGAGGAGGTTCTCAGTCCGTTTTTTTTTGTTACCTCGGAACTCCATCATTTATTAACAAATTTTTGTTGGGTTGGGTACACTCATCAGGTTAAGATCATTTTAGTATACTTTCAAGTCGGTTAAAGTTTTTTGTGAAACAGTTTTTTAGTTTCTCAAAAATGGCTGCCTGTTTTTGAAGATTTCCCTAAAAAATGTGTATTAATATACCTGTATGAGCATCTTCCTGTCCTCCTCGATGTGTTTGTGCGTCGCCTCCTGCTCCACCTTCAGCTCCGTCTTCAGCGGGATGTTTATATTTACGCGTAGCTTTTTGCTGGAAACATTATAATTATCATTGTTAAGTTAGATTTTTTTTATACGACTAAATCGGTACACAAGCATACGGCCCGCCTGATGGTAAGCGGTTACCATAGCCATATGGACGCTTGCAACACCAGGGGTATAACTCGCGCGTTGCCGACTCTGCAGAACTCTTCACACCCTTGTTGAAGAACCCCATGCTGTACTCCATTGGGATAACCACGGCGGGGAGCTCATTCCACAATCTGAGCATCCCCGGAAAAGCTCCTTTGAGCCCGCACAGTACGAAACAATTCTGGTTGCAATATGTGAGGATGGACTCCCCGTCGATGGCGAGAGTTGCGATGGTGGAAGGTAGCCGTGGGCAAGTCAAACAATTCTACAGAACACTGTCCGTTGTACAAGCGGTAGAACACACATAAGCAGTCAAGTCTGTCCTCAGACTGAGGGGCTCTAAACCGCTTGTGAGCTTGGGATCGTCAACAATTCTGATGGCACGTCGCTGAACAGAGTCTAAAGGCCCAAGCTGGTATCCAGGCCCATAAAATCAACAAACATATGAATCAACTCACTTCTTATAACCTAAGTATAGTTCAATGACGGAAGCTTCCGACAGCTCCGTCTCGTCATCCTGGCACACCAGTAACTTCGCCTTCAGCAGGATCTGTAGCACCTGCACAACAAATACAATACATTATAATTTAATCATCCAATTATGATATACAGGTTGTTTTTTTGGTCGGCGACGGGCGACTCAGGAGCGGTAGTACAAAAAATACAGTACAGTAAATGCTTTGAGAAATACCTTATTCAATTTTAAATAAAATTACTGCAACGTATGGTCACTTGGTACGAGCAAAGACTAGAGCTAGGCGCAAGCCGCCGTCGCCCCACCCCTTTACTCCCTCGCACTCCCGTTGAGTATTACGTCTACACTTTAGCTTATTACATGATTTTCCAATTAATATTATTTTTATTATTACAAAGAAATAAAAGTTTTTTTTTAGCACCAGTATCATTTGTATTATCGACCCTGAATCGCTCGTCGCTGACCAAAACAACGACCTGTATATTGCTATAAGCACTTCATTCAGGTGCGGTTCGGTTTCTTTTTATTAACATATCTATATTTGTTAGTTCTCGTTGTACTGCAGCAGCACCGGCACCTGGAGCGTGCTCGCTTGTATCTGACACGTTACGTTTATATAACAGTGACCTGTATAAGGAAGTCCCCCTTGATGCCGGTGTGCTGCTCCAGCTGGCGCACGCTCCACGCGGTGTTCTCGTTGTACTGCAGCAGCACCGGCACCTGGAGCGTGCTCGCTTGTATCTGACACGTTACGTTTATATAACAGTGACCTGTATAAGGAAGTCCCCCTTGATGCCGGTGTGCTGCTCCAGCTGGCGCACGCTCCACGCGGTGTTCTCGTTGTACTGCAGCAGCACCGGCACCTGGAGCGTGCTCGCTTGTATCTGACACGTTACGTTTATATAACAGTGACCTGTATAAGGAAGTCCCCCTTGATGCCGGTGTGCTGCTCCAGCTGGCGCACGCTCCACGCGGTGTTCTCGTTGTACTGCAGCAGCACCGGCACCTGGAGCGTGCTCGCTTGTATCTGACACGTTACGTTTATATAACAGTGACCTGTATAAGGAAGTCCCCCTTGATGCCGGTGTGCTGCTCCAGCTGGCGCACGCTCCACGCGGTGTTCTCGTTGTACTGCAGCAGCACCGGCACCTGGAGCGTGCTCGCTTGTATCTGACACGTTACGTGTATATAACAGTGACCTGTATAAGGAAGTCCCCCTTGATGCCGGTGTGCTGCTCCAGCTGGCGCACGCTCCACGCGGTGTTCTCGTTGTACTGCAGCAGCACCGGCACCTGGAGCGTGCTCGCTTGTATCTGACACGTTACGTGTATATAACAGTGACCTGTATAAGGAAGTCCCCCTTGATGCCGGTGTGCTGCTCCAGCTGGCGCACGCTCCACGCGGTGTTCTCGTTGTACTGCAGCAGCACCGGCACCTGGAGCGTGCTCGCTTGTATCTGACACGTTACGTGTATATAACAGTGACCTGTATAAGGAAGTCCCCCTTGATGCCGGTGTGCTGCTCCAGCTGGCGCACGCTCCACGCGGTGTTCTCGTTGTACTGCAGCAGCACCGGCACCTGGAGCGTGCTCGCTTGTATCTGACACGTTACGTGTATATAACAGTGACCTGTATAAGGAAGTCCCCCTTGATGCCGGTGTGCTGCTCCAGCTGGCGCACGCTCCACGCGGTGTTCTCGTTGTACTGCAGCAGCACCGGCACCTGGAGCGTGCTCGCTTGTATCTGACACGTTACGTGTATATAACAGTGACCTGTATAAGGAAGTCCCCCTTGATGCCGGTGTGCTGCTCCAGCTGGCGCACGCTCCACGCGGTGTTCTCGTTGTACTGCAGCAGCACCGGCACCTGGAGCGTGCTCGCTTGCAGCGTGTATCTGACACGTTACGTGTATATAACAGTGACCTGTATAAGGAAGTCCCCCTTGATGCCGGTGTGCTGCTCCAGCTGGCGCACGCTCCACGCGGTGTTCTCGTTGTACTGCAGCAGCACCGGCACCTGGAGCGTGCTCGCTTGTATCTGACACGTTACGTGTATATAACAGTGACCTGTATAAGGAAGTCCCCCTTGATGCCGGTGTGCTGCTCCAGCTGGCGCACGCTCCACGCGGTGTTCTCGTTGTACTGCAGCAGCACCGGCACCTGGAGCGTGCTCGCTTGCAGCGTGTATCTGACACGTTACGTGTATATAACAGTGACCTGTATAAGGAAGTCCCCCTTGATGCCGGTGTGCTGCTCCAGCTGGCGCACGCTCCACGCGGTGTTCTCGTTGTACTGCAGCAGCACCGGCACCTGGAGCGTGCTCGCTTGCAGCGTGTATCTGACACGTTACGTGTATATAACAGTGACCTGTATAAGGAAGTCCCCCTTGATGCCGGTGTGCTGCTCCAGCTGGCGCACGCTCCACGCGGTGTTCTCGTTGTACTGCAGCAGCACCGGCACCTGGAGCGTGCTCGCTTGCAGCGTGTATCTGACACGTTACGTGTATATAACAGTGACCTGTATAAGGAAGTCCCCCTTGATGCCGGTGTGCTGCTCCAGCTGGCGCACGCTCCACGCGGTGTTCTCGTTGTACTGCAGCAGCACCGGCACCTGGAGCGTGCTCGCTTGCAGCGTGTATCTGACACGTTACGTGTATATAACAGTGACCTGTATAAGGAAGTCCCCCTTGATGCCGGTGTGCTGCTCCAGCTGGCGCACGCTCCACGCGGTGTTCTCGTTGTACTGCAGCAGCACCGGCACCTGGAGCGTGCTCGCTTGCAGCGTGTATCTGACACGTTACGTGTATATAACAGTGACCTGTATAAGGAAGTCCCCCTTGATGCCGGTGTGCTGCTCCAGCTGGCGCACGCTCCACGCGGTGTTCTCGTTGTACTGCAGCAGCACCGGCACCTGGAGCGTGCTCGCTTGCAGCGTGTATCTGACACGTTACGTGTATATAACAGTGACCTGTATAAGGAAGTCCCCCTTGATGCCGGTGTGCTGCTCCAGCTGGCGCACGCTCCACGCGGTGTTCTCGTTGTACTGCAGCAGCACCGGCACCTGGAGCGTGCTCGCTTGCAGCGTGTATCTGACACGTTACGTGTATATAACAGTGACCTGTATAAGGAAGTCCCCCTTGATGCCGGTGTGCTGCTCCAGCTGGCGCACGCTCCACGCGGTGTTCTCGTTGTACTGCAGCAGCACCGGCACCTGGAGCGTGCTCGCTTGCAGCGTGTATCTGACACGTTACGTGTATATAACAGTGACCTGTATAAGGAAGTCCCCCTTGATGCCGGTGTGCTGCTCCAGCTGGCGCACGCTCCACGCGGTGTTCTCGTTGTACTGCAGCAGCACCGGCACCTGGAGCGTGCTCGCTTGCAGCGTGTATCTGACACGTTACGTGTATATAACAGTGACCTGTATAAGGAAGTCCCCCTTGATGCCGGTGTGCTGCTCCAGCTGGCGCACGCTCCACGCGGTGTTCTCGTTGTACTGCAGCAGCACCGGCACCTGGAGCGTGCTCGCTTGCAGCGTGTATCTGACACGTTACGTGTATATAACAGTGACCTGTATAAGGAAGTCCCCCTTGATGCCGGTGTGCTGCTCCAGCTGGCGCACGCTCCACGCGGTGTTCTCGTTGTACTGCAGCAGCACCGGCACCTGGAGCGTGCTCGCTTGCAGCGTGTATCTGACACGTTACGTGTATATAACAGTGACCTGTATAAGGAAGTCCCCCTTGATGCCGGTGTGCTGCTCCAGCTGGCGCACGCTCCACGCGGTGTTCTCGTTGTACTGCAGCAGCACCGGCACCTGGAGCGTGCTCGCTTGCAGCGTGTATCTGACACGTTACGTGTATATAACAGTGACCTGTATAAGGAAGTCCCCCTTGATGCCGGTGTGCTGCTCCAGCTGGCGCACGCTCCACGCGGTGTTCTCGTTGTACTGCAGCAGCACCGGCACCTGGAGCGTGCTCGCTTGCAGCGTGTATCTGACACGTTACGTGTATATAACAGTGACCTGTATAAGGAAGTCCCCCTTGATGCCGGTGTGCTGCTCCAGCTGGCGCACGCTCCACGCGGTGTTCTCGTTGTACTGCAGCAGCACCGGCACCTGGAGCGTGCTCGCTTGCAGCGTGTATCTGACACGTTACGTGTATATAACAGTGACCTGTATAAGGAAGTCCCCCTTGATGCCGGTGTGCTGCTCCAGCTGGCGCACGCTCCACGCGGTGTTCTCGTTGTACTGCAGCAGCACCGGCACCTGGAGCGTGCTCGCTTGCAGCGTGTATCTGACACGTTACGTGTATATAACAGTGACCTGTATAAGGAAGTCCCCCTTGATGCCGGTGTGCTGCTCCAGCTGGCGCACGCTCCACGCGGTGTTCTCGTTGTACTGCAGCAGCACCGGCACCTGGAGCGTGCTCGCTTGCAGCGTGTATCTGACACGTTACGTGTATATAACAGTGACCTGTATAAGGAAGTCCCCCTTGATGCCGGTGTGCTGCTCCAGCTGGCGCACGCTCCACGCGGTGTTCTCGTTGTACTGCAGCAGCACCGGCACCTGGAGCGTGCTCGCTTGCAGCGTGTATCTGACACGTTACGTGTATATAACAGTGACCTGTATAAGGAAGTCCCCCTTGATGCCGGTGTGCTGCTCCAGCTGGCGCACGCTCCACGCGGTGTTCTCGTTGTACTGCAGCAGCACCGGCACCTGGAGCGTGCTCGCTTGCAGCGTGTATCTGACACGTTACGTGTATATAACAGTGACCTGTATAAGGAAGTCCCCCTTGATGCCGGTGTGCTGCTCCAGCTGGCGCACGCTCCACGCGGTGTTCTCGTTGTACTGCAGCAGCACCGGCACCTGGAGCGTGCTCGCTTGCAGCGTGTATCTGACACGTTACGTGTATATAACAGTGACCTGTATAAGGAAGTCCCCCTTGATGCCGGTGTGCTGCTCCAGCTGGCGCACGCTCCACGCGGTGTTCTCGTTGTACTGCAGCAGCACCGGCACCTGGAGCGTGCTCGCTTGCAGCGTGTATCTGACACGTTACGTGTATATAACAGTGACCTGTATAAGGAAGTCCCCCTTGATGCCGGTGTGCTGCTCCAGCTGGCGCACGCTCCACGCGGTGTTCTCGTTGTACTGCAGCAGCACCGGCACCTGGAGCGTGCTCGCTTGCAGCGTGTATCTGACACGTTACGTGTATATAACAGTGACCTGTATAAGGAAGTCCCCCTTGATGCCGGTGTGCTGCTCCAGCTGGCGCACGCTCCACGCGGTGTTCTCGTTGTACTGCAGCAGCACCGGCACCTGGAGCGTGCTCGCTTGCAGCGTGTATCTGACACGTTACGTGTATATAACAGTGACCTGTATAAGGAAGTCCCCCTTGATGCCGGTGTGCTGCTCCAGCTGGCGCACGCTCCACGCGGTGTTCTCGTTGTACTGCAGCAGCACCGGCACCTGGAGCGTGCTCGCTTGCAGCGTGTATCTGACACGTTACGTGTATATAACAGTGACCTGTATAAGGAAGTCCCCCTTGATGCCGGTGTGCTGCTCCAGCTGGCGCACGCTCCACGCGGTGTTCTCGTTGTACTGCAGCAGCACCGGCACCTGGAGCGTGCTCGCTTGCAGCGTGTATCTGACACGTTACGTGTATATAACAGTGACCTGTATAAGGAAGTCCCCCTTGATGCCGGTGTGCTGCTCCAGCTGGCGCACGCTCCACGCGGTGTTCTCGTTGTACTGCAGCAGCACCGGCACCTGGAGCGTGCTCGCTTGCAGCGTGTATCTGACACGTTACGTGTATATAACAGTGACCTGTATAAGGAAGTCCCCCTTGATGCCGGTGTGCTGCTCCAGCTGGCGCACGCTCCACGCGGTGTTCTCGTTGTAGTGCAGCAGCACCGGCACCTGGAGCGTGCTCGCTTGCAGCGTGTATCTGACACGTTACGTGTATATAACAGTGACCTGTATAAGGAAGTCCCCCTTGATGCCGGTGTGCTGCTCCAGCTGGCGCACGCTCCACGCGGTGTTCTCGTTGTACTGCAGCAGCACCGGCACCTGGAGCGTGCTCGCTTGCAGCGTGTATCTGACACGTTACGTGTATATAACAGTGACCTGTATAAGGAAGTCCCCCTTGATGCCGGTGTGCTGCTCCAGCTGGCGCACGCTCCACGCGGTGTTCTCGTTGTAGTGCAGCAGCACCGGCACCTGGAGCGTGCTCGCTTGCAGCGTGTATCTGACACGTTACGTGTATATAACAGTGACCTGTATAAGGAAGTCCCCCTTGATGCCGGTGTGCTGCTCCAGCTGGCGCACGCTCCACGCGGTGTTCTCGTTGTAGTGCAGCAGCACCGGCACCTGGAGCGTGCTCGCTTGCAGCGTGTATCTGACACGTTACGTGTATATAACAGTGACCTGTATAAGGAAGTCCCCCTTGATGCCGGTGTGCTGCTCCAGCTGGCGCACGCTCCACGCGGTGTTCTCGTTGTACTGCAGCAGCACCGGCACCTGGAGCGTGCTCGCTTGCAGCGTGTATCTGACACGTTACGTGTATATAACAGTGACCTGTATAAGGAAGTCCCCCTTGATGCCGGTGTGCTGCTCCAGCTGGCGCACGCTCCACGCGGTGTTCTCGTTGTACTGCAGCAGCACCGGCACCTGGAGCGTGCTCGCTTGCAGCGTGTATCTGACACGTTACGTGTATATAACAGTGACCTGTATAAGGAAGTCCCCCTTGATGCCGGTGTGCTGCTCCAGCTGGCGCACGCTCCACGCGGTGTTCTCGTTGTACTGCAGCAGCACCGGCACCTGGAGCGTGCTCGCTTGCAGCGTGTATCTGACACGTTACGTGTATATAACAGTGACCTGTATAAGGAAGTCCCCCTTGATGCCGGTGTGCTGCTCCAGCTGGCGCACGCTCCACGCGGTGTTCTCGTTGTACTGCAGCAGCACCGGCACCTGGAGCGTGCTCGCTTGCAGCGTGTATCTGACACGTTACGTGTATATAACAGTGACCTGTATAAGGAAGTCCCCCTTGATGCCGGTGTGCTGCTCCAGCTGGCGCACGCTCCACGCGGTGTTCTCGTTGTACTGCAGCAGCACCGGCACCTGGAGCGTGCTCGCTTGCAGCGTGTATCTGACACGTTACGTGTATATAACAGTGACCTGTATAAGGAAGTCCCCCTTGATGCCGGTGTGCTGCTCCAGCTGGCGCACGCTCCACGCGGTGTTCTCGTTGTACTGCAGCAGCACCGGCACCTGGAGCGTGCTCGCTTGCAGCGTGTATCTGACACGTTACGTGTATATAACAGTGACCTGTATAAGGAAGTCCCCCTTGATGCCGGTGTGCTGCTCCAGCTGGCGCACGCTCCACGCGGTGTTCTCGTTGTACTGCAGCAGCACCGGCACCTGGAGCGTGCTCGCTTGCAGCGTGTATCTGACACGTTACGTGTATATAACAGTGACCTGTATAAGGAAGTCCCCCTTGATGCCGGTGTGCTGCTCCAGCTGGCGCACGCTCCACGCGGTGTTCTCGTTGTACTGCAGCAGCACCGGCACCTGGAGCGTGCTCGCTTGCAGCGTGTATCTGACACGTTACGTGTATATAACAGTGACCTGTATAAGGAAGTCCCCCTTGATGCCGGTGTGCTGCTCCAGCTGGCGCACGCTCCACGCGGTGTTCTCGTTGTACTGCAGCAGCACCGCCATCTGGAACGTGCTCGCTTGCAGCGTGTATCTGACAACACATAAATACATATATTATTATTCTCATTATTCATTTGGTATCTTAAAATTACCTTTTTTTATAACATTAATGTATATAAATTAACTTTTTAACAAAAAAATAAACCGCCTTCAAAGTACACTAAAAAACTTTTTAGTGTTTTTTTTTAGTTTCATTATATACTGAATACATCTGCGTAACGTTTTCGAGCGTACAGGCCTGATGTTTTGTTGTGTGATTGCGTAAACAATGCATATTTATGCGATAGCGGCAATCGCGGCTAATTTGCTGTAATTTTTTTAAGAGTTTCGTTGTCTATCTCTGAAACTCATCATCAGATCTATATGAAATTTATATGGGACCATTTCGGAATATACCCCTTTCGAATAAAAAAAGAATTTTGCAAATCCGTCTATATATGACGGAGTTATGCCCGAACATACATAAAAAATATAAACATCCGAATTGAGAACCTCCTTTTCTTGAAGTCGGTTAAAAATCAAAATATATTATAAAAAACCTAATCCTATACATAAATATGATTATTTTTTCTACAATTTTTCTATAAAATCTACTAAAAATTTAATTAAAAAAAAATAATTCTAGTGTGCCGCCGGCAGCACGGTAGGGCCCAAGCTACCGGTGGTTGGGGCTGCAGAGAGAGGAACGATGCGCGCCGTGTCCAGGAGTACCGCCTTCTGTATCTAACCCTTGATCCAGCCATCAAGCGAGAGCCTCTCAAGATTATTATTATTATTACGACACTCGATTGGACAAGTCATATTAATTGGCAAAGACTAGAATATTAAAAAAAAATACCTTCTCTGGCAATTATAAATACGTCCGACTCTATGGTCGATTCCGAAGATAGCATTTGCTGAGAACAGGCACTATAAAAATCTCAGGCCAAGCAAAGAAATTTTGACAAGAGAGTACTCTTTTTAATTCATGAATATGGGCCGTCAAAAGAGGCCATAGTTTAATTAAGCAATTTTTCTTATTAAGACGGGGACTAAGCTCAATTTCACAAAAATGGGTTTCTTTGAGACGCGAGTATGACGCAACCCAATGAAAATACCTCACACAAAAAATAATGTGGACAGACAAGGGCCTGAAGAAAAATGTTAACCGAATAGAATATTGAAAAGTGCTTTGTATTCCCCACAAAAAAATCGTAAACTAGTGCATAAAAATAAACTTTGGCGTCGTAATTCTCTGTATTTTCAGCGACAACAACTAATTTTTTTTTGAGAATATGTTAGATACTGCATTATATTGAAATGTTAACCGGATAATTATTAAATTTAATGAGTATTTTCTGTATAATCTAAAGAAAACGCAAAAATAAATATCCAAGCGGCAACTAGTCATATTGTCAACACAAATATGATTTACAATTTTCAACCCTATTCCACGCTGTCTAAATGTAGCAATAGCTTACGCGGTTGTTCTTTAGTCGTCGGGCAACGCTCGACCTGCATGGTTGGTACCGGACGCTTTGTGTCGATTTTTTTTATAAGCATTTGAGTATTGCTCTATACAGATAGCAATAGAACACATATTCGTATGCCCTGAGTGCAAGCGTCCTTGGTCGAACGTCTTGGCGATAGCCGCATAACCATAGTATACATACAACAAAAACAAACATGAAGATAAATCAACTAATCCCAAGAATCTTATATCTATGGATATTTCATTACCTTATTATATCTGAAGACGAAAAATTTCACCTTTATTACGTCACACATACATTCTTTTTCAGTGACAACCATTGAATTATTACGCTATTCAATGGTGACAACGTTGTTAGCTATTTCAGGACAAACTTGGGACATATACATTTTATTATGTAGTTAGTTGACTTTCTACCACCTACTACTTTTAATTATATAGTCAACACAAATATGATTTACAATCTTCAACCCGTATTTTTGCGATTTGGAGTGGACAAACCCAAAAGTTAAAATTAGAAGTCATTGAAAGGGATGACAATTTCTGGAATCATAAAATGAAACATGAGTTGGTTCGATTTTATATGAACTGCCTTCTCCCAGAGATAGTGGACCCCAGACATACACGTGGCATGCCTATACACGATGGTATTGTATCAGTAATGCAAAGCAGTTTACTATTCGGGCAGATACAGAATAAAATTCAGTCAAGATTTCTAGATTTTTCTGAATTTAATACATCAGTAGCACGGAATCTTTGCCAAGCGCTTATCTCCTAAAAGCAGTGTTTCTCATTAATGTTTTTAGGCTCGTTGATGCGCTTGTAGTGTACCTAACTTGATTAGCCGTTCTTAATCGATCGACAAAGATAAGCAATTGCTGATGTGGACGGTATCCGGATGGGTGACCGTCTAGTGGTATTTCAACTCGAGCATTTTCCGTGCTTTAGGAGGCACGTTCTCGTAGAATCGAGGTTCTTTTTTATGCATGCGGTCTACCTTCCGTTCCGTCTTTGCACGCTCCATATTCACGGTCGCCAGATCTCGTAGAATCGAGGTTCTTTTTTATGCGTGCGGTCTACCTATGGTCTCATCTGAAGACTTTAAAGAAAACTCATAGGTAGAGGGTTGAAGGAAATTTAATTACTATTACAAAAAATTTTAATTACTATTACAAAAAATTATGTACAAAATGACGTGGAAAAATCGATAGAGTGACAAAACAAAAAGCTTTGTCAAATAAAGTTTAAATTATTATTTTTCTGTAGGGTATGAAACCTCTACACACGTAAAGCCGTTGTTCTCGGCTATCACTAAATTGTGTAAGTCGTTATGCTAGTTGGAGATCTCTTAGGCGGCTTGGAAACTCCAACGAAGTTGAACACTAGCCTATCTCCACCAATTTGCAGTGGCCATGCATGGTGGAATATCTGTCCATTCTTTTCAGTAGTATTCCTGTTACCTTTATTCTTATTTCACTCAGCAGTGATTATGTGCTGATGATGATGATGTTTGTTATGATTACTTCTGAATAGAGATTTAATGGTACTCTACGAAATGTCAATACGCTATACACGTTGATATCTCTAATATGTATGTATGTACTATCAATCTTCCCCATACCGTCATATTATGTAAAAAACAACATCACAGAAAATTACCAAGAACTTATTAAAATATTATATTTCCTTGCCATTTAACGTTAAATGTATCTGTTTACACCAAAATCCTAAGGTTAAATTACACCCGAAGGTGAGGATTATTTTTACCAATGATTGTCCGAAACGTGTCTTCAGACGTCGAGCACAAACCGCTGGCTGAAAGCGGCCGTGATTCTGTAAAGCTTGCTAAGATAGTACAATACAAGTTCTCATAGAATTACGTAAACGCGATAGTTACGTCAATTCTTTGCAAACTTTACACTCGGGGTACTGATGCCTACGTATGTGTGTATCGGCGAAGATTTGGCTGCGTTCAGTAAAAAATATATAACGGTTGTATCAATGTCCCCCTATTCCCTCTAATGGGAAATTAAATTTAAAGTCGCGGCAACTCACATACATAAAATATGGCAGCTTTAAAACTTGATTATATCATGGATTATTAGTAATCCTATCTCTTCGGTAGGTATGTAAAAAGGAGAATGACCATTTTCTAAGGGGAATTCCACTTCGAAAATGTTTGTGTCACAATGATTTATTTTTTATTTTGTAGAAAAAATACTATATTTTCATAATCAGTAAACAGTTTTAATTTTCTGACCCGGGTTTAAGAGCTTTTTTCTTTTTTCTGATGCAGAATTTAAGATTATAAAATGCAAAAAATGGCTATTTACATAGTTTGTTTTAGTAATTCAATGGTTTAGAATTAGTAAGTCGGTAATCTTAAGGTTTTTTAATGGAGGCCACTAAAAAATACAATTTGTGTTTATTGTGATGTTTTGCAAAAGATTAAACGTAGGTATGCTAGACTTTTTGGCGGGATCTTGCAAAGTCACATAGCGTCTTCGTTTTATTTCCATAAATTCCTGTAATTTCAGGTTAATGCATATTATCAGTGGTGTTTTATCCAATAAAGATCAATCTATGTGCACACAAGTTCAGTGAAATTAATTATGTATATTGTGACTTTTCAAGTTATCTCAAAAGGTCCGTGAGAAGTTTCAGTACAATGACAACTATTTTACTAAAATATATCTGTTACGGACGGTGACTGATAGTGCGGACTATATGAAAATGATTTATTTAGTGACCAGAACTAAAATATAACTTGACACTGGCAAAAATAAGTCCTCATAAAAAAGATTTGGTAGCCAAACTTACCTATTCAAAATATAACTCGACACTGGCAAAAATAAGTCCTCGTAAAAAAGATTTGGTTGCCAAACTTACCTATTTATAATATAACTCGACACTGGCAAAAATGAGTCCTCATAAAAAAGATTCGGTTGCCAAACTTACCTATTTATAATATAACATGACAGTAGCAAAAATAAGTACTCATAAAATGGATTTGGTTGCCAAACTTAAAATTAAGAAGATTTTATTTATATGAGAATATTATCTAATATCACTCTCGTAATTTCGTTTCATCATTACTAGCGTTATTCATCAGAAAAAGCTATATAGACCGTATTTAACTACGACAAACCTAATTTAACACCTGGCAACATTCGATATTAATAAAACTGTGATTCGAATGGCGTACGGTTTCAAATATCTGTGGTGCGGAAGGCGTACCTACAGGTGTAAAGGAGTTCAAGCGAATATATTATTAATGCTGTTTTTAATCCTCGGGATAGAAAAATATTAATATTTTGTGAATGAACATAATAAAATAAGACTTGATTTTTGAATCATATTTAATTGAGACACGCGATGACACAATAGTGGGCCCAAATATGGTCAATCTCCTTTGGTTTATATACCTTTTTATCTATAAAATAATTTTTTACACGTTTTGTAACAAAACGTCATTTTCAATCATATTTAACCGGGAGCACATTTCAGCGGAGGGTGCAATACGAATTGTGAGCAGTTTGCTCAGTAGTGGTGAACAGTTTAAGTTACATATATTAGGTCATTACATATGAAATTGGCGTTTTGTACGGGAGGAATATAAAGTCAATTTTTATTTTGTAAAATATATTTAATAAATCAAAGTATGCACCGTTGTTATCTATGCACTTTTGCCATCCCATAGGTAGTTTATTGATCCCTTTACTAAAAAACCATGGGGGCGAGAATTAATAAACTCTTTGAAGGCGGTTTGGACTGCCGCATCGGAGTTGAATTTTTTTCCTTGTAAAAAGTTTTCCAAATTCCGGAAAAAATGGTAATCTGTTGGAGCAAGGTCCGGTGGATGTCACAAACATTCCAATTGTAGCTCATCTAACTTAGCGGTTGTTTGTTGTGCAGTGTGTGGTCTTGGGTTGTCGTGAAGCAGCAGTGGCCTAGAGCGATTGACCAATCTCGGTTGTTTAGCAGCTAGTTCTTTCTTCATGGTTTGCAGTTGCTGACAATAGATATCTGCCGTAATCGTTTGGCCAGATTTTAGAAACCTGTAGTGAACGACAACGGCGCTAGTCCACCAAACACTCAAAAGTAACTTTTTCTGAGTCAATTTTCGTTTAAGGCAGGATTTGGCTGGGTCTCCAAGGTTCAGCCATTGCGACGAGCGCTTCCGATTATCGTACAGTATCCACTTTTCATCACAAGTAATGATTCGATTTAAAATCCCTTCATTATTGAGTCGGTTGAGCAAAGTAACACAGCAGTTGACGCGTGTTTGCAAGTTCGATTCACTCAATTCATGAGGTACCCATCGTTCAAGTTTTTTTACTTTCCCGATTTGCTTCATGTGGATTAATACAGTTTTATCACTTACCCCGAAGCCTGCAGCTATCTCTGAAGTGCTTTATAATGGATCCGCTTCCACAATAGCCTTTAATTCTTCATTTTCCACTTTGGTCTTCGGCCGTCCACGGGGTTGGTTCTGAAGGTCGGCTTTTCCGGAACGAAAACGTTGAAACCAAAAACGTACAGGGAATTAATATGGCTTACCGATGTACCTGCGCAGAAGATACATTTTCAAAGTGCTACGCTATTGGCCGACAGCTGCCGTCATGTTAGCGCGCGCCGTGCGGAGGGCCGTGACTTGCGAGTGAGATAGAACTAACAGCTGCAGTGTATTATGAACCTTATAGTAGTGATCTAAGGTTGATTGTAAGTTTGAAGCATTCTTTCGTTAATCTTCGGGGCCATACTTTCTTTTCTGTGCGAACGAAGATTCACGACGCGCCATATAAGTTGAGTAATACTGTACCGTGCTTTCTTTTGCGACACCAGCGCCGTACACATAATTAATCTTTCGAGCTGTTTCTGCAGCACTGGTGCCACGGCAGAACTCGTACTCGTAAATATACCGATATTTCATGTTTTCCATTGTGCGGTAATAAGCGACGCCAAAGAAAAAAATAATGAGGAAAATTTATAAATTTGAATTTGGAATTCTTAACCAAAGAGGAGATATTTGAGATCAAAGTGGTCAGTACGACAAAACGCTAATTTCATATGTAAGGACCTAAATAATTTATACTGTTATGAAAATAAATAGATAGATTATTATATGTCTAATATCAATGATATTTTTTTTTGAAAATTGTTCATCGTCTCATATTATGTATCAACATGTCAATACATTAAGAAATCCGTATCTATTCTGATTTCCTTACATATACTATGCAATTTTCCAAAAGTACACACACATCAGTCATTCCACATTCTAGGTTGTGTGAGTGCATTCGTCGTTTGAAATCGTGAGCTGTCCGCGCCTTAATCCAAACTAAAGATGATAGGTCAGTGTTTTCAAACTGTGCATAACCATGGTGCGTTCAGATAACAATAAGACGAACATTTCGGATATTTTGCCAGCACCTGCCCTAGGGTGGAGCGAGCTTTCGCACGAAAAACAATTTAATCTTGTAACCATTCTGTGGCGGTGCTGTCATCTGCGTACCTATAGATACCGGGTGTAGCAAGACTTACATCTACACTAATAATAACGAGAGATTTTGATTTTTAATTTTTGTTTGTAATGAATAAACTCAATAACTACAAGCCCAATTTTAAAAATTCTTTCACCAGGTTAAAGCTAAATTAAAACTGAGTAACATAGGCTATACTGGGTGGAGATTTCGAGATGGCATATTTTCGAAACCTATGTTGGATTAGTCATGCTGAACAACTTTTACTATGTGACCAACACAGAATACTCAATTTTTTTTTACTTTTCATACATTATGATCGAGCTAGGTTGTCATTTACTATGGAAAGTAATTTTTTTTTGAGAATTCACTATTGGTTCCATAGTAAAAGTTGTTCAACCCAACATAGGTTTCGAAAATATGCCATCTCCAAATCTCCACCTGTTATATTATTTAAAAAAAAAATAGTGATCCCTAGGAAAACTCTAATAATGTAACCCAAATTTCAAACGGGTGACGACGATAAAAAACATCTAGTCGTCGTTAATATGCAGCAAGAACAGCGTAGCAGAGAGAACAGAACTATGTTAGGTTCATACCTGTTCTTAAAACAATTAGTGACGAGCTCCCCCTTGCTCATATTGTAGAGCCAGTTGAGCTTCCGTCCGGAGTGCTGAGACGAGTAGAAGGTTGTGAATCTGTGCACCGATCGCTCCAACTGTAACACAAATGTTGTTGTTGGTAACATTTTCAGGCGTATGTGCGGAATTTTGAGCGGTTTGGTAACTTTTTTATACTGTGTATAGACCTGTGTTTAACCGCAATTTCACAATGGTAAGTGATGATGTGGCCGAAGGTGGTGCACACACAAAGCCTAGAAGGAACTGGCTCTCAAGTGCAGCTGTCGGAACTAGGGCATGAATATCGGAATCTCGGAATCTCGTAATATCGGAATCTCGGACCTTTTTTTCCGATATTACAATATCGGAATTGAGTGATCCAATATCGTAATATCGGGATCAGATATTTTTATCTATGCTAAACGCTTGCAATACCAGGAGTGTCATTCGCGCGTTGCCGACCCTAAAGAAATCTCTTCACACCCTTTTTGAATTACCCCATGCTGTAGTCCATTGGGAAAACCACGGCGAGGAGCTCATTCCACAATCTGAGCGTCCGCGGAAGAAAACTCCTTTGAGCCCGCACAGTTCGAAACAATTCTGGTTTCAATGTGTGAGGATAGACTCCCCGTCGATGGCGAGAGTTGCGATGGTGGAAGGTGGCCGTGGGCATCAAGTCGAACAATTCTTTAGAACACTCCGTTGTACAAGCAGTAGAACACACATAAGGAGGCAAAGTCTCTCCTCAGACTGAGTGGTTCTAAGCCGCTTGTGAGCTCGGGATCATCAACAATTTTGATGGCACGTCGCTGAACCGAGTCTAAAGGCCCAAGTTAGTATCCAGGTGCTCCCGCCCATAGATGACAGCAGTACTCCATATGAGGCCGGACTTGCGACTTGTAAAGTTGCGGGCTTTGCCCGATGTGAAGTACTGCCTCGCTCTGTTGTGCAATCCGAGCT